>JAZEWT010000009.1:9812693-9828526 GCA_036362905.1 Mordacia mordax | reverse complement strand
GGAGATGCCAGTTACAGCATGGACACCGTGCAAGATAAATATAACATGTGTGTGTGGGTAACGGGCGTGGTGTTGGTCACCCACCCGCTCGTATGCCGTGTCGACCTTCATAGGTGCTCGCTAACGGCACTTGACCCTGCAGTTTGTTAAGGCTATATGGGGGATCTTTGTCTTTGTGTCACATTACGGCGCAAAACTGTGTAACGCAAGATGAAACACATGGCTGACTGACACTGCAGTGACGAGGAGGCGGCTGTTAGCCCAGCAACTCGTGCTCGGCAACGGAGATGGTTAAGTGCCAATGAGTAGGGACTGGAGGGGATAAGTAGGGGCTGAGAGAAGAGCGGGGGTGGGAGCCAAGGGTGCTTAGGGGCAAGTTTCCTTGATGAGGGGGCAGAGAGGGCCGCCATTCCAATAAGGGGCTGAGAACAATTGGAATAAAACCACAGCTCCTCGTCACTTCGGCTGCCGTCTTAAAGAAGGGAGTCTCCGACAGCAGCGATCCATGTCGAGTAGGGCTTTGCTGGGGATGCAGCAGCGTCCGCGAACGTCGGAGCGCTTGTTTCAAACAGACAAATGTCAAACTGTAATGATGTAGGTTTTCACGGCTCGATGCACGATGATTGCTTATAACAGCTGCTCCCTCGGGACAGCCGCGTCGATCGCTTCCTCTCTCCACCTCGCGACGTTTCGCCTCCCACGTTAGAGGCATCCTCAGGCGCAGTGTCTGCCTCTAACTGGGGATGCCTCTAACGTGTGAGGCGAAACGTCGCGAGGAGAGGAGAGGGGAGAGCGACGCGGCTGTCCCGAGGGAGCAGCTTTTCGAAGCAATCATATGTCAAACTGTCCTATTGGCCGATGCGTCGGCACGGTTGCCCAGTGGGTAGTGCTGTCGCCTCACAGCAAGAAAGCCCCGGGTTCGAATCTCGGCTCGGGTGCCTTTCTGTGTGGAGTTTGCATGCTCTCCCCGTGTCCGCATGGGTTTTCGCCGGGCACTCCGGTTTCCTCCCACAGTCCAAAAAACGTGCTGCAGCATAGGTCAATTGGCTCGCAGACTAAATTTCCCGCAGTGCCCGGTGATGGACTGGCGTCCCATCGTGGGTATATCCCTGCCTTGCGCCCTGTGTCTGCCGGGATATGCTCCGGCTCACCGCGACCCTGTGCAGGGCTTAGCGGTTTCTGACAATGAGATGAGATGAGATCATAATATTGAGAGACAGAGTGTCTGGCGGGTTGGCGCCGGCTGTCAGCGTCAGCTGCCCCCCACCTTCTGCTTACTATATCACTGAGTCTTCTGGGTGAAAGGCGCTACTGTACAAGTAGTAACGGAGATCATCCTCCTCCTCCTCGGCCGGGAACATGGTGATCCTACTTTCATTGCCCACGTGCACACGTACAGCGCCGGTTGTCAATCCACTGCTGGACGATGAATTTCCCTGCGGGACCATGCGGCTCACAGCGGTAACCGCACCGTCGTCATCGTGCCGGTTGGCGTGGCGGGGGACGACGGGGGGGGGGCTGTTGTGTAGACGTGGAAGCAAAGAGGTAGAGCGCAACGATGGATATTGCCGCGATGTCCCCTGGAGCAACGCACCGCATTAGCCCTGCGGAATCTTACAACAACACGGGCATGCATTTGGCGGGTCGCTAATTTGTGCATTATCCAGGCTCGAGTCTGCTTAGCTCTCGAGCCTTGGAGGCCACGCGGGCTTCAGCTGTATCGCATGTAAACAATCTCAAAATGCAGCAGAGATTCCGTAATGCACTTAAGACACTCATCCGAGAGTTACTGCTACGGCCTAAAATACACTCTGGTTATTTTTCCCGCAGGACAAACCAGCTGAAGTCTGGCGTGTGTGTGTGTGTGTGTTTTTCGCGTGTTCCCACAGCCCGCAGGGACAGGCATTAATTTGGCTTATGCAATATATTTTGCGAGCTTCGGGTTTTTTTTCACCATACATAGAATGTTTTCTTGGCAATCTAGGCAGACTCACAGAGATAAACAAGATGGGACTGATCCTCCATCACTGGGGCACGCAAACGACTCCTCTTTGAGGTCAGCTTGCGGGTTCGACCGAGAAATTTCGCAGCGCAAACATTTCCACCGCGGATATTTGTACCTTAAAAAAATACGTGTGTTTTTTTCCTCCCCTTTCTCCTTCATATAATTTATCGTTAATTATGGCAAGCCGCATGTTGGGCTACGTTCGTACATTTTATGGAGGGATTTGCGTGCGGTCTGGTGGAGGCTCGATGGGAAGGCGGCACTCTTCCTACGCAAAGACAAAAAAGCCTATGGGTATAGCCTTAACAGACCTTAGCGCTAGGTGCAGATAGGGAGCACCTATGAAGGCCAGCACGGCACACGAGAGGGTGGGTGGCAAGCAGCACACCGAGCCATCTTTGTCTCCCCTAGTGGCGAGGTTTGCACGCCGGAGCAGGTATTCATTTCAGGCCAATTCGATCCAGGGGGAGCCGACCCTGGACCCACGTGCACAGGCAGAGTTCTGGCTTCATCACAGGTGACTGAGTTGATCTTGGCTGTGCCGCTTCGTTGTTCTGCCACAGCCGTTGCGATTTGCCATAAATCATCTGGATTGTGCCCGCCTTCTGCTGCACAAACTAATAACGAAAGTCACAACTCGCCACAAACAGAGCTGCGGGGCTGCATGGCTGGGTCCAGGGGGCGGTCTGAGCGCCAAGTCCCTGGTACCGGCGCTTGACTTCTCGCGACGAGACAACGCAACCGCTGCCCCTGTTTAAAGGCGACAGAAGTGTGCGTCCCGACGTCACGGTTAAACATTCGCCTACTTATCACTCTTCTACCGCCACGAGCAGAGTACCCACCCTATGGTGATCTTGCGCCTAGGGTGTAACACGTTCTTCTGACGTCTCTCTTCTTGATGAATCTTTGCTGCTCTAACACAATCTGCTTTGACCCGGTTTACTTGCTAGATAAAGGTGGAGGAGTGCTTAAACCGGTTGATGGTTCACGCTAATGTGGGAATTTAAAGCTGAATTAGCATTAACATTTCAGGCGGGCCGGCGATGGACTGGCGTCCCGTCGTCGGGTGTATTCCTGCCTTACGCCCTGTGTTTCCGGGATAGGCTCCGGCTCACCGTGACCCTATATAGGATTAAGCGGCTTCAGATAATGAGAGAGAAGTTATTCAGCCCTTGATGTTTCAGGCGGGTAATCAGTAAGTGGCAACTGATGCTAAAAAGAGATAAAAGCCTCGGTGTTATGCAGATAAAATGTTCCCATGAAGAATTCGAACTCCGTACCCTCAGTGTGGCAACACATATATATAAAAAAAACACACACTTGTTCCATTTCATATATAGACGGCTACTGTTCCCGTCAACGTCCCCCTTGATTCCTGTACCCATGTTGATGACCAGATCCACCACACTGCATGTCACAACACCCCTCTCTCTGCTTCTTCCACAGACTGGTCCGCTTTGGAAATGCCTCCCATCGTTTCTACTCCCCGGTGTTCTTACAATAACCTCGTTCGATTCACGAAACGTCGAAACGCTTAACGTAGTTTTGCCTTCAAACAGCCCTGTTTGTTGTCGACTGCTTGCCTGGTGCTTCGGGCCTGCCTTTGCCCAGTTGCCGTGCTGATAGATAAATAGAAAACCCGAGCAAAACAGCTGGTGCCGGTTATCGCGCTCCCAGCCCCGCTGATACAGAGCCCAGCGGTATTTTAATTGGGCATTGTCGCGTGAATACGGGGCGATCCATTTACAGACAGCCCACTGATTTTATAACAAACCCTTCCGTCCGCGCGTCCTTTCCTCTCGGTGGGTGGCTGAGCGTTTGCACGATCGTTGTGGAAGCCCCGGCGGGCTCCATATCCCATGGATAACAACCCTGAAAATATATGACAGCGTCGTATTTAATATTTGTAGGAGCTACGTGGCAGCATTGGAACCCAGTGATATTCTCTATGTTAACTCCATCCCTATGTTTTTTTTACAAGGAATTAGGAATAAGCGATGGCATTTATTGTGCGCGTAAACACCCAGGCATCAGAGCACCTTAAATCACATCTAATCTCAACCATTACAATGCCTCGCTCGCTCATTCTCTCTGATGCAGCCTAGTGCGGTGTCTATAAATGGATCGCCAAAGCGTGTCTAGGGGAAAAAAAACATGCTGCTGTGTGCACGCGTTACCCAGGACAGGTTCAAGCTCCATTATTAAAAAAAATACCCTGTTATATCAGCAAATGAGTCGCCCATATGGGGCCAGATTGGAGGAGGCATATGTAATCTTCTGGGTTACGTAGAGGATAACACTCTTAATACCGCTGCGGCATTGCTAGCAAATAAATGATGTCTCTTCGCAACGACGTGTTTGCATTTCGACAGCACACTCGTAGCGAAAACACAAAATGGGGAATGATGGCCGTGACGTCGCCACACAATATGCAGGACGAAGCGAGGCCTTCAGCTCGGATTCGCACTCCCAGACGACCATTGGGTCCGGAGCCGCCGGCACTGCCCGACACCGCCGCACCACCTGCTCCGTGCTCAACTGCAGTTCCCAAAATATATCTCATCTCATTGTCAGAAACCGCTTAGTCCTGTACAGGGTCGCGGTGAGCCAGAGCCTATGCCGGCAGACACGGGGCGCAAGGCAGGGATATACCCACGATGGGACGCCAGTCCATCATCGGACACTGCGGGCAATTTAATTTTCGAGCCAATTAACCTATGCAGCAGCATGTTATTTGGACTGTGGGAGGAAACTGGAGTGCCCGGCAAAAACCCACGTGGACACGCGGAGAACCTGCAAACTCCACACAGAAATGCACCCGAGACGAGATTCGAACCCGGGACCTTCTTGCTGTGAGGCGACAGCGCTACCCACTGAGCCACTGAGCCACCGTGCCGCCCTAAAAATATATATATTAGTCAGCTATTAGTTGCTTGTCGCGTAGATGGTATGTCCGCTACATCGAGATTGGGTGACTAAATGTCGTCACCTTGTTTGTCCGCGTTACAGTTTTCTCGTCCTGGTACTGTTGCAACGCCTGGGCACTCGAGGTACATGGTGTCCAGGTTGACCCAGGTTGGCCGTGTCCCGCTGATAAAGTGCTCGCCGCGCACGCCGGTGCTGCCGGGGACCACTTTGCTTGCGTCTACTTTGCTTGGGCTGGCGGATCGGCGGGCCAAGCCGTGAGAATCCGTCTCTCATCGTTCAAAGGACGCACCAAGGCAAAAAAAAACATTGCGAGGGTCTAACACACCTCGTGTCCCCATTTCCGAGCGATCGACAATCCCAAGTGTTCCATCGCTCAACGTGACCTTGTTTAAATGGCAAATGGGGGGGGGGGCACCACAGTCGATGACGAACAAAGTTTGCACATAGTGGTTAAATGCAAAGCAGTGAAAAACAATGCGATCTGCGTTTGTCCATCATGCATTCAGCGTTGCCTCTCATCCCCCTGTGTGTACAAAGAAATGCTACAACGCCTGCCTCTGAATTATATTTGTGCAATTGTCCAGCCCTCTCTGCCTCCGGTGTTAAATTAGAAAAATGCGGGGCTCTGCCGCCTGCTGCCCACATCCACACTGATGAAAAATAAGCGAGAGTACTCATGAAGCGCCAAATGAGCAAAGCTCCCAATGGCATCATCTGTTCCCGTGTTACGGTAGAGGCGATATTAAGTAGATGGGTTTTAAGTCAACTTCCGGAAAATCAACAAAGCCCTGAGAGCTCCTAATCCACGAGGCAGGTCATTCTAAAATGGGCTGCGAGTTATTGATTGGCAGAAGACCGGTGCTGACCTCTACTATGCTCGGGCAACTAGCCGCAATAGCGGACCGCGTTGCAGATGGGCTGCGTCATACAAACGAGGTCGACCTCGAAGTCCGTGGAGTGCCGTGGTTGGCACGATGCCCGGCTTCGCACGAGCATCGTTCCATCCGCAGCTCTCTTCATAACCTGCAGGCTCGGCCCAAATGACTCAGTAGGGAGCATATAAGGTGCGATGCGGCCTCGGTGAAGTGCACTTCGCTCTGTGCAGCGCTTTGTGACGCTCGGGTGAAATGCGCTCTTTAAATACAATTATTATTATATATAGCAATCATCACCCTTTACTGGCACACTCATGTCTCCCCCCAGTCACCCTTGCAAGTGAAACCACCTTTAACCTCTTTAAGTCTCACGTGGTTATACGAAAAAAAAGAGAACTTTGAAACTGCGGCATTGTGGCCCCGATTGAATCCTGCCACCGGCGCGCTCGATAGCTATGCCGCTGTTCGCAATGAACGTTTCCAATTTGTATGAATTGTGTGCACGCGGGTTTCAGTTTCGAAGAATAGTTTTGCAGTCCTTGTCAGAATGTATTATTTATAGATTCAATGTTCTGACAGAAACCCTCCAACCTGAATGAGTCGCCGCATCGTTTGGCCACAGGAAGCAGTTTGCCCAAGTCCGTCCGACACCGCGGTGATGGGTTTTTTTTAACATTCCTCGTTTTTCAATGTGGTGGGCAAATAAAAAAAACAGTTTAAATGTCTGGTATCCAGTTTGACCCATATTGACCGGTTGTCCCCCAGTGGTGGGGTTATTACAGCAGAATTTTACGACCTGATGCCCTCGCTGATGCCAACCTCCTTTAGTCGGAGGGTCTTCAGATCACTATTTTTCTGGAACCTTCCCCAAGCCCCGTTCACTAAAGGAGCACCGACTAGGAGTGCTGGACTCCAGGTGACATAGGTCGGGGATTCACTGGAACACGTTAACCCTTCCACCACAGAGCTGTGGAGAGAACGGCATGTCAACAACATCACAGTAGATTGAAGTAAAATAATGACGAATATAACAAAAGAAATAATTTAAAATAAAATACTTCCGCATTACACCACCTCAATATTTAGTGTCTGAAATGCACATCTGAATCCGTGGAATCGGCCTAGATCCAGATATTGAGTATCTCCCCTCTCGTATATCACACAGATCCCACCAGAACCCACCAGGAGCTCCCAGAGAGATGTTATCTCTCTCATCTGGTTGGACTCCAACCCTGACAACAGGGTTGTGTGTGTGTTCCCTCTCTCTCCCTGTGGGGTTTAAGTGGATTTTTATCCCAGGTCCTCCGATGTTGACCCCACTCCACATTTTGAAACGTGCGTTTTTATTACTTGCCAGCTTCTAAAAATTACTATATATATTGCGACATAAGCCACTTCAATAAGCTATCACGTGTAACCATGTCACGTCTGAACAAGCACTGTACCTGGCAAAATATTTTGTTTTGATACCGAGGCTGGGTCAAACATCAAGGGCTGAATAACTTCTCTCTCATTATCTGAAACCGCTTAATCCTGTATAGGGTCACGGTGAGCCGGAGCCTATCCCGGAAACACAGGGCGTATGGCAGGAATACACCCGACGACAGGACGCCAGTCCATCGCCGGGCTGAATAACTTGAATTACCAGAATTTGTCGTATGTGACAATGGAGACAAATATGGAAAGAATTTTAAGTATCAATTTTTTTTTAAGTGCTTGAATGTGCTGTAAATAACTAATTAAATGCTTGCAGCTGGCCATGTAGGAGTAAATATTGTAAACGAATATGCTAGTAACCCATATTACCACAAACAAAAACAATTGAAACTAGTTTTGTTTGATTTTTTTTAAATGTTCGTGACCCAACCATCCTTAAACCCCTGATTTTGTCAGATCTTGCTGAACAGGCCTCCGCCCGGTTACTACTGGTATGGAACATATAATGACTCAACGCCAGATTCACAAATACAAAGGAGGCATTCCAGCGACACGCTCACTAATCCTGACGCAATAATCTGGCTCAACCACCTCAAAATAAAATTACAGTTCATGATGTACATCAACATTAGAAGGAAACAAGCTTGCATGGGGGGACTGCGAAAGATTGCCAGGAGCTGTAGGCGTGAGGCTTCGAGAAACGGGCAGGACATGGCAGCCTTGACTGCCTCCCCTCTCGTATATAACACAGTCCTGGGTTTTCTCCAGGTTCTCTGGTTTCCTTCCCCACTCGTGTTACCAATTTGGAGGCACGAGAAACTGGGCTATATCGTGGCAAAAAAAGATTGAGAGAGAGAGAGAGGATTGTTTGTGTGACTGGAAAATATCCAGACTTTGAATAATTTGGTTCGTGAACACATACGGATTTCCCAGAATAGCTGCTATAAAATAAGAAGATGATCCTGGGGAAAACAGGATGGTTAGCAGCCCGAAACGTCGCGAGGTGGAGATAGGAAATGATCGACGCGGCTGTCCAGAGAGAGCAGCTTTTCGAAGCAATCATAACATATGCATTGTCCTTCAAACTGATTGGCCAACACCAGACAGGACAATGCATACGTTATCAAAGCTTCTTGCTTGCATATTTCGTCACAAGTATATGTGGCTTTTGCAAACTAGACACTTTGTGAAAGGTCCTCAGGATGCCTCTAACGTGTGAGGCGAAACGTCGCGATGGGGGGAGAGGGAGCGATCGACGCGGCTGTCCCGAGAGAGCAGCTTATCTATCCATTTATCTCGGTGAGCGATTCACCGCCGAGCATCCAAGACGAGCAGCGAATGCTCTCGACAACGTCGCAGCAACTCGGGTTCCACTCCCCGTGTCGGACTGTCGCGAGTGCGTTGCTCACAACTCCGACGTGCTCTCCTCAGGTTGCGCCCGGAGAAGCCGCCAATGGCATGCGCAGCGAAACGTCGGACGCCGCAGTGAGCAACAACATAGCTCGGCGTGACCCAAAATCAAGGTGGAGAGAGAAAAGCTCAGCGAGGCTCTCCTGGATTATTGATTCCCACGGTTGATTATCGAAGTCGTTATTTATTTATCAGTAACTATATTTAACGCCGGTCTCGCGAACGAGCAGATATTTCAGAAGCTCAAGAGCAGAATCGCATTATCAAAGACAAATATCCCCTATATAACCTTAACATACTGTAAGTCAAGTGCTTTTAGCGAGTAACACCTATAAAGGCTGGCACTGCACACGAGGGATGGGTGGCGAGCCCGACACTAGGTGCGATGTTAACACACCGCACCAAGTACTGATTTGAAGCTGAGTAGACCTGGGGGAAGGAGGCCCCTGGAACGGTTCACGAAATCGTCACTTATGTTGGTCACCGTGAGCGGGATTCGAACTCGGGTGGCCGGGTTTGTCGTGGGGCGGTCTAACCGCAGTGCATTCTCTTACATGCACTGCAGGGTGACGCAGCGGTAAATTCTGCACCTTACAGAAACTCCTGCCCAAGTCGGATGGATTCCTGCCTCCTGTGCTTGTCTGTGTGGAGTTTGTGTATTCTCCCCTTGTTCTGCGTATATTATCTTCCGGGTTCTCCAGTTTCCTCCCGCAACTAAAAAAAACCACTCGTTTATTAATTGCCCGATAATATAATTTGTAGAACGTAGTATCTTGGCAAATGTTGGCGCCAGGTAACCATATGGGTGCATTCCCCCTCCCCGCGTCCTGCAGTTTCCTCACTACGCCTCCGTGGTCTGTGTCTCGTCCATGACCAGATGTGGAGTTTGCGAGGCGCGTTATCAGTTATTTTATTGTTTACCTCCATCCCGTCCACAAGGTCCGCATTCTCTGCCCGATCCGACCGCACGCTCCTCCCGCCCGCGCCTCTAATCCCGCAATTGATCCCACGTACCAGGGATTCACCACGGTTCACCGCCTCAGAGACTCAAAAATCCGGGACCCATCGTGCACAGGGTAAACAAAATAAGAGATGTGACTGCACCCTTTATACGTGGAAGAAACTCAAACTTTAAATGCCTTTTTCCATGTAAAACAACCTACGGATTTTCTGTGAGAGCCGCCTCCTCAAAATAAAATAAAAATCAGGACAGGTGGCAACCTTGGTCAAGTCACCCAGCCCGCATTCCAAGAATAGCATATCATGGGTGGTGCACCTGGAATCACGTGTCAGCCCCCCATCCCCTACCGCCCCGCCCCCACTCCTACGTGATTGAAGAGACTATGATCCGCCTCGCACCACCCCCCCCGCCCATCCAGCCTGACCCGGAACACGACTCCGTAGTGCCCAACACCACCGGAGATAAATTAAGTGAAGGTCAAGAGGCCGCAGCCAACTTATTGATGTGGGTTTTCATGGCTCGATGTGGGCGAATCGCGGCCAAGAGCGGCTCTCTCTGTCGAGATAGCCACGTCGAGCGTTCCGATCGAGACCCATTTCTGTGTGACTGTAATCCGCGTCAGAACAACAACAGCTCGCTGCGCACATCTCCTTCATGAATGGAGACAAACGACAAGTGGCGCGACCGTGACAAGGAAAACCCACGTTACACTGTGTTGTAAACCCATAGACAGACAAATAAAAAACCACAAAGACCCAGAAGTACATCGGGATACATTGACGACAAGCCAAACTATGGCCCCAACAGTAACCGACCGTAGTCGGCGTTGCTTCAACGGATGAGTGAAAGGGTAAAACTACACAAAATCGTTCTCTTCTGAAGCCCTCTTGTGGTGGCTTGCGACAGACATCGACAATCGCAGCTCCTCTGCGTACCGCTCACCTACACGGCAATAGAATGGCAATTATGAACTTTCGTACGGTTCCCCGGCGTCCTCACCAAAGAGATGTTCCCGATAGCGCATTGCGATCGGGTCACCGGTGGCGGCAGAACAAAGCCTCGCCCCGCTGCCGAGGCAGCTCGTCACAGTGACATCCCCACGACTCGGCGCGAGCTGACTTACCACGGTTATTCTTTTTCTTTTCATTAAAAAATATTTTATTTTGTTCTTTTGGGGGGAGAAAGGTTTCTCTGACAGTAAATTGCTAGGATTGCTTTAAAAAATCGCTCTAATAATCAAAGGCATCCGCCTTCAATTTGGGAGGCTGTGGAACAGACCACGGAGTCAGCGGCGCTTAAGGAGATGCGGCGGAGCCTGCCGTAAATTTCGAGAGTGCGGACTTGAATGAAAAGGGAAACTATCGCGGGCATTAATAACGTTTCCATCAGTGTCGTGCACCACACAGTCCATTAGCCGGACGAATCATCTTGCGAGAGAGAGAGAGAGTGAGGTGAATGCCATTTGCCCTTTCTGACAGGAGATGCGCATTTTTGTTAAGTTCGTGAGGCGCCACTGGAATGAATTATGAAAAAATGTGCAAAGAAACTTTGAGAGGAGGAATTATTATTGTTAACAATTATTATTTAGCAAACCTCTTATCCGGGGCGACTTACATCGTTACGGAGGCGTTGCGAAGAAACCACAGAGAGGTGGGGTGAAGGCAGCCATGCAATCAGCCGGCACCAACACCTGCCAGAGAGTACCTTCTATGTATTGCGATGCTATCGACCGATTAATTAATGTGTATTTTTTTTGTTCTGGGAGTAAACCGGAGAACCCGGAGGAGATCCACGCAGAACAGGGGGAGAACACACAAATTTTACACAGAAAGGCAGACGAGGTGGGAATCAAATCGCCTCGGGCAGGACTTTCTTTCTGCGAGACGCAGATGTTACCGCTGCTGCCACCCAAAGGGACGCACGGTCTGGAGATTCGAGGGATCAGTTTGACTCTCAGGTGGATTTGACATCTCGTGAGTACGGATCACGGGAATTGCTCCCAAGAGCTACTCTTCGGGGTAATCATGTCGAGCATCCCCCTCCTGACCATGCTCGACATTGCTTATCCCGAAAAGTAGCTCTTGAGAGCAATTCTCATACGTCGAGCCGTGACAACCTACATCGACACAGAAGGGGTTGTGGCCGATGGTCGAGACTAGTGGCGGAACGACAGATAAATGAGGGGACATATCTACGAGGATGGTCACTGTTACTGAAAGCAGGCCGCCGGTTTACGAGCAGAGGAATGAGATCGATCATTGTCAGTGTCGATGGCCGACGGTCCAGATCTGGGATGGAATGGCAGCCGAAGGAGAGAAAGTGAAAATCGAATGGGGATTTTCAGATGTGCGTGCGGGAATGAGATAGATGTGACACCAGTGCACCGCGGGGAATGGCTACAGGGCAGGGAGTCTTTCATCCAGTAGCAGAGAGACACTGGCTGATAATTGGATAGACAACGACGATGGTTAGAGCGACTAAACTGGGTGGCAAAGTGGTTAATATGTGTGCCTCGCAGCAAATCAAATCTGGGTTCGAGTCCTCACTCAGGTGCCCTCATTTTGTCGAGTTTGCATATTCTCTCCCTGTCCTGCATGGGTTTTCTCTGGCTGACGCCCACGGCTAAAAAAAAAAGAAACACTCCATACAGTGCAATGGATATTGGGCCAAATATCTTAATGTGAGTTCTTCTGGACACGGGCGTATGCTAAATAATAATAATAAACATCCAAATAAAGCAAAGTTACGTGCAGCTTACTCAACCTCTATGACAGCCACATCGAACACGTGGTGGCAGGACGATCCTGCCAGAGGCTCTTTAAACGCAGCGAGATCTTACTATTGTGAAACACGAGGAATATCGGCGGCGATTTTGATGACACGGGTCGCCCGGCACCCCACAGCTGGAGAGCGTGTGGGTGGACAACAGCGGTGGCGAGTTCACGCGACGAGGTCGAGCGCGGGGCTGCGTAATGAGGTGGAACCGCCACCGTTGCGCCCGTCACGCACCGCACCGGTCCAGACTCACCACGCGGATCACGCAACCCGCGTCCATCGCGAATTCAACATCCTCACCCCCCCGGGCAGATGCCAAGGCTCGCTTTTTGGATTCATTTCGCGTTAAGGGGGTGAAGCTATTTAACGGGAAGTTATCGTCATCATTGTTGCCATCATCGACGCCATCAACAACCACGATCCATCCACAGAGGTTGCCGACACCTTACGGGCAGCTGGGGACTCACGAACGCTCCCATGGTGTGTACGGAAAGAACGCGGCCGTGCTGCCCAGACGTTTTGGAAGCGCTGGGAATCCCCACACTCTCACTAAACGGGAACTTGCTGCCACGCGACTGCTGGTGCGGGCAGTGGATGACAACTAATAACGATGGAACACGTAGTGAACTACTGACCACCGTTAAACATTCCCCGGACGAACGTCTATAAACTTTAAAGCCTCGGCCTTGGAATTCAGCCAAATTGAATGCTAAACCATTAATTTTATGCGATGAGTTTTTTTTTCGTGTGCAGTCATTAATGACCAGCCTGAGACCTACAGCTTGCTTCCTGCGCTTGAGAAGAAGGTTTAAGTGCTAGTGGCTGATTTCCAAATTCAAGCTCAGGAGCTCAGCAATGTCGATTCATTGCTCTGCCGTTTGGGGTGATTTGAATATTCCTAACTGCTCGCAATATACCCGGCGTACGGGCGATCTTGTTCCACGCGTATCACACGTTCGTCTCATGTCAGGATAATGGTGAAAAACTACTCAAAGGGGTCGATGGTACCAGTGCAAAACGCAAGAATTTTACGCTGAAATAGCGGTAAAGTTTCAGAAGGGTAATCAATAAATGAGCAGTAAAGCTGAACTAAAACATAAAAGCCTTGGGGGATTGTTGCCCAGATAACGTTTGCGCTTATGTTATGAAGGATTGGAACCCGGCACCCTTAGTGAGAACATATATGTCTATATACACACAAACATTTGCTGCATTAAAAATAGACGGAGGATGTATCACTGGATTTAATTATAAAGATGTTAGCTTCGAAACTAATTAACCTCTAGGCTGTAATTTGTTGACTTTTAGATCGTTGTGCTATTAAAATTGGCCTCAGTTATATTTGTGCTACATTTTAAGTTTTTAGCAGATTTAAAACATCGTTAAATTTACATTATTCCGTCAGCTAATTACTGATGATGTATATGAAGTAGATATATTAACCGACTTCTGAGGGGTGGTGGGTACGGTGGTGCAGTTAGTAACGTCGTCACCCCACAGCAAGACGTTCCCGGGTTCGATTCTCAGCTCAGGCACCTTTCTCTATGGAGTTTGCAGGTTCTCCCTTCATTGGCGTTGCTTTTCGCCGGGCATTCTGATTGACTACCCTAGTCTAGTGCACGCTGCCTTGGTTAAATGGCCTGACTTTATTTCCCCTGGTGCCCTGCGATGGACTAGCATCCCATTAATGGTAGCACCCTGCCAAGATAGGTTCCGCTTCATCGTAACCCTCTACAGGATTAAGGGTGGGCACTGATAATGAATTAATGATGTCCACTGGGGGAGTGGTGGCACAGTGGCTAACACACCACCGGACGCTATAATCTCAATGACCTGAATCTGAGCCGCCACAGGCGACCGGTGTCAGCGGCCAGCGACAGCCAAACCGATTCATCTGAGCCCCCTCGTCCATCAACCTGTCGCGCTCTGACCAGCGCGGTGAAATATGGTCTCCAACATTCTTCACCATCCCCGTGACCAAGTTGGCATGGGGAGGCCATTGCCCAGCAGAGGATTGACCACGGCCTGCAGTATAACGATCGTTAATCATGCGTTGGAGCGCGACCGCAACAGAGACGAAATGATAAAATTAGTTTTATGCCCGTGAGTGAGATGGATTAAGGCTGCAAAGGACGCTGCTGATATGCATGGGCTTTCATTCAGCAGCCGTCACCATGACTGATAATGATAGCAGCAATCTAAGTTACTATTATTATTCATTATAGCACTATACCTTACACGCAAATGGGTTCAATTACTCAGCACTGACAACTGAAGTTAGCGCCAATGTTATATAACTGACACCCGTGTCTTCGTGAATAAATATAATGCTTTATAATCACCTCCAGCCGTGTCCACGAAGCTACTGCTGCTGCTGGATGAGGGCCTCGCCTCGCCGTGCCGGTCTGCGGGAGGGGGGCTTTGACCACACTTCACCCCTGGTCAGTGCTGACAGAGCGCTGCAGTCATCCGCGTGGCCGTGTTCCGTTCGCTGGCCACCGACACGAATGGGAATGGGTGTGCGGGTGCGGTGGCGACGTCACGACAGTCACGGCGAACAGCTGGGGCTCCCCATGCGACCGCTCAAAGCTGCTCGAGCTTTGCGATCGTTTCCAGGTATGAAGAACCTCCAGCATCCCCGCCGTCCTCCGCGGAAGGAGAGGTCCTGCTCTCCTATGTGACGTTGCGTGTTTGTGGCTTAGGGACGGCGCGGTGGCTGCGCAGTGAGCAGCATTGCTACCTCACAGCAAGGCCCCGGGATCGGTTACCGGCTCGTGTGTCTTTATCTGTGGAGTTTGCGTGTTCTTTCCCTGTGTCCACGTGGGTTTTCGCCAGGTACTCCGGTTCCGCCCCTACCGTCTGAAGACACGCTGCTGCTGAGGTTTATTGGCCCGCCGAGTAAATTGCTCCCGGTGCCCTGTGATGTACTGGCATCACATCCTGGGTATAACCCCACCTTGCGCCCTGTGTCTGCTGGGATAGCCTCTGGCCCCGACGACCCTGTATAGGAACAAGTGGATATTGATAACGGTGGTGTGTGTATATATATATATATGACATGGTGTGCGGTGGTGGTAATGACTATCGCGCTGTACTACCAACCTGGCGCCCTGACCAGCGTGGTGAAGTATGGTCCGATTAATTCATCACGACTGACAGGATGTGGCAGTACGCTGACCACGGCTGATGACGAGGATGTTCAAGATGATGCTGATGGTTGAGTGTGACTTAATTAGAAACCCAGTGGTGCCAGGCTTAAAATAGTTGTCCCACCAGGTTCCGTGTGGCGAAGGTGATGGATACAAGATCGTTTTTTGAGCCGTTTTCAAGCGTCAGAAGTCTCCTGTGGCCACGCATGAAATACAATCAGTCATCATTATCAGTACCATCTTAATATTGTTCAGGATTACGGGGGAGGGGAGGGGGCAGAGCCTGTGGTGCA
>JAZEWT010000009.1:9767107-9788531 GCA_036362905.1 Mordacia mordax | reverse complement strand
CCCCCCCGTCAAACTCACGAGAATCGCTCTCGAGAGCCGCTCGTGCCGGGCGTTCGTCCTACTCCTTCGCGTGTGTGGTACGCTCGACACGGCTATCTCCAAAGAGCAGCTCTTAAAAAGCAGTTGTAATTATAAATCTAGCCGCGAAAACCTGCATCAATAGGCTGTCAATTTAACGTATGTACACATTTACACGGCCGTCATCTTTAATATATATAAGCCTGCGGTGCATCTTCCAATGATTACGATTTCACTGCGTGTAATGAATAAAGAGGCACTCGCTGCCAGTTCGGCAAGACGCAGAAGATTACATTAGCGTCTGATCTCGAGCAGGCTCGGCTGCATGCACGGTTGTAGGAGAGTGATGGGCAACACGCTTAATGGGCGACACTGCTGCTGATTCACAACTACACCGATCTTGTTCCTTATTTCACAGACATGTCGATGAGTAACAAGGCGCTTAGCACACCCGGCTCGTTGGGGACCGGAGGTACGAGCGGATACGAGACAAGATCGAACACGTAGGACAATTAAAACGGCGGTTGCATCGGTGTACGAGAACGCGTTTATGAGACGTGAATGTCGAGTAAACCTCTTCAAACAGCCGGAAGCAGGTTGGCCGTGCGCGAGCAGACGTACGGCAGATTCGGAACTCCGTAGCGCGCACGCGGACACGGGGATATTTTCAAACGGCACCGTCATTTTCGGTACCGGATTAAGCCTGTACAGGGTGGTGGAGGCGCCGCAGCCTATCCCGGCAGACACGGGGAGCAAAGCAGGGCTATATCCACGATGGAGCGCCAGGCAATGTAGTGGGTAATTTAGTCAGCAGGACAATGAAACCTAGGCAGTATCACAGTGTGTTTGTCCTGTGGGATGAAACCACAGTGCCCAGCCAAAATCGACGTGGACACGCAGCGTACATACAACCTCCACACACGCCCGAGTCGGGAATTGAACGTGGGTGATCCTTGCTGCGAGGCGGCGGTGCCAAATCACTGTGGCTTCGCGAACGTCCGGAGCAAACACCGATCACAGCGTGCGCAGTGACCGCGCTGGGCGTGGGCGGTCAGTCGGTCAGTCGGTCAGCGCTGGTGTGCGGCAGACGCTTCGTCCTACCGTTCGCTCAAAAGTCAAACGCGCGACGACCCAGTGTCCCGCAAAACGGACGGCACGACGGTCATCGTCGATATGACATCACGCAGCACAGCGTCGTTGAAGTGCGGCGAAACAAGCACCCGATGGTAGTCCGCTAAGCAACCTCTTGACACGGGGCTCACAGCACATTCAGAATGTGTTTCGCCGATTTTTTTTTTAAACATTTTATATTTTGCGCCGGAAAAATGTTTGTGCATCCTTCGACGCTAAACACGTCAACATGATTTAATCTTTATAAGGGTAAAGTAATGGCTCTCTGTCGTTCATCTTTGTCAGTCAGGGACATCCAAGCAGGCAGAACAATTCTGGCGTTCATCCAAGAGAGGTGATGGCGAGCGTCCTGATAAGATACGGAAAAACCACCGCCCGTTCGTTGATTCCAAAACGGCTTCGGACAAACGCTCCGCGATGGCCGATCCAGCACCGAACGTCACGCTCGCCAGTCGGTTTGCTGCCGGTGTTATTCACTGCCGATAACGTGCTAGACACACGGCGCCGTGCGTGTTTCAACCGCCGGCGTGATTGTGTCCCGCAAACCGTGCCGTTAGGACGCGGCCGACAAGGAGACGGAGCGACGAAATCCGCCGAAAGAGCGGGTCGGCTGTAGTGACAAGATTGTGAGAGATGACGGCTGCTAGGGATGGCCCTCATCGTCTGACAACGATTGTGATGATGATGATGACATGGGACAGTGGTACTCACTGCACTTCATTATGAACCCTTTGACCTAAATTAAATTCCTGGCCATGGCTAACATCAGTTGCAAGTGATTTAAATATGCACCATTCCTGGATGGCCACCTGCCTGCAGCAGCAAAACACACTGGAAAAAATAATTATGCCAAACACTTTAGGCAGGGAGGATGACTCTCTCTGAAAGTGTCTGCGTCAAAAGCGCTTTAAAAATAGCGTTCCGCTCATGGTGATCACATCGGTGATGGAGTTCACACTGATTGTAACGACCGATGACGGTCATTTTTGCTTTTTTTTGCATTTTTGGCATTTTAAAATTATAGTTAAAGTCAGATCATATTTTACATGTTCTGCAACGATGTGTGTATTTAAAAAACCCCCAAAATGCTATTGTTGCTGATTTTCTGTTCTAAAGTCGTTGTTGACGTCCCCGCAGCTCTGTGCAGCGCTACGTGACCCTCGGGTGAAAAGCGCTCTATAAATGCAATTCATCTCATTGTCTGAAACCGCTTAGTCCTATACAGGGTCACGGTGAAGCCGGAGCCTATCCCGGCAGACACAGGGCGCAAGGCAAGGATATACCGACGATGGGACGCCAGTCCATCGCCGGGCTAAATGCAATTAGTATTATTATTATTAAGATGCGGCGATGGACTGGCGTCCCGTCGTCGGGTGTATTCCTGCCTTACTCCCTGTGTTTCCGGGATAGGCTCCGGCTCACCGTGACCCTATATAGGATTAAGCGGTTTCAGAAAATGAGATGAGATGAGATTATTAAGATGATGGGTCAACCATGGCTGGTGGGTAAGGAACTCGTACTCCCATGATTTAGAAGCCTGCATGCGTTATCAACTGAGCTGCATCAATGTCTGGCATTTTTCACAGCGCTGTATACAATCAACCGATACTTTTTTTCACTTCATCTCGGAACGACAGGAACGTTTTATTGCGAGCGTTTAATGAGCACCAGTCTTCCGCACACTCAGCCAAAATCTAATTCTGCCTGTGGTCCTTTAGCTTTTGACGGACAGTAGTTATTGATTAGATTTTTATCACGCCAGTCAAAACAAATGTCAGAATTCCGGCAGAGCCATAGACACCTTTTTAATTAGAATAAGGAGAAAAGCGAAGCATTGCCAAGCCGCTAAAACTCACCGCCATTGCAAAATAGTCTTGAAAATGTATCCTTTGTGACCTTGAGCTTATAACGGTAATGCGTGTGCGTGCGTACACCCGTGCCTGGATGGCCGCGCATGGTCACAAAGAGCTTCCTTGATGTTTTTTTTTATCAAAGGGTATTTTTTGGTTACGCTTCTTCACATCGTTTTGCTGCAGACTGAGCTGAGAAAACATTTGCGCGAGCTCGCAGCTATTAAGTGGTAGCCAGGACCTGAGAATGGGTGCCACATAATGAAATCTGGCACCAATAGTATATTTTATTGCTTGTCAATTTTCCGACCCCAATGTTATCCCAAAGCTGCTCACGGCGTCACGTTATGAGACAAATCGATTGGGATGTCTCGCGGAATCACGTTTTGTGTTAGATAACCCATTGAATTGAGTATCATGGAGATTCTGGGTGATATCCAAAATGCGATATCGCTCATATTTTTGAGACCCCTTCAGCCGATCCCTGGCACTCGTAGGTGACAAAGGCGCATCCCGTGAACCAAACGGAACATCGTGGATATTATTTTTAATGCAGTCGCCAATGACCGGGCTAAGACTATCAACTGACTCGCACCGAGAATCCAGATGTGACACACACGCTGACAAAGGCTCTTTACCAACCGAGCTTAGCGATGGTGTGAGGTGCGATGTTGCCACATTCTGCAATTCATGAAGCCGCTGCCTGGCTCAATGATAAACCCACACGTGGAATGAGTAGATAAATCTCCGACAGCCTGCCTGGATGCAAACCCGGAACCTCAGCGCTGTGAACTCCTGAGCCGCAAAACCACATTAAAGTCCCACACGAATCTTGAAAACCAAAACTATGCGCGGATAACGAGTGATACAATCCCTGGTGGTTTGATACGCGAGCCAAATCTGCCACGCGCTACCAGCTCTTGCCGATGAAACGTCGTCTCCGATGGAGGGCCGACGCTCACGGCCGTTCGGTTATAACGACGGAGGGGTTTTTTTGCGGCACGGAGAAGCTTGGAGCGGCGCGCAAAGCCGGGGTTGCCACCTCGGAGGCACAAAAAGCGGGTGATATCGTGGAGTAAACAGAGTGAGAGGACCCGTGTATGTGAATTTGAATGACTTTGTCCCTGAAAATGTTCATATTTCTAAGGACGGCTGCGTCCCAAAAAAGGAGGATGATCCGTGCCAATCCAGGACAGGTAGGCACTCTCACTCACAGCGACATCAAGAGGGTGTATAATATGCAATTATTCATCTCATTGTCTGAAACCGCTTAGTCCTATACAGGGTCACGGTGAAGCCGGAGCCTATCCCGGCAGACACAGGGCGCAAGGCAAGGATATACCGACGATGGGACGCCAGTCCATCGCCGGGCACTGCGGGGCAATTTAGCCTGCGAGCTAATCAACCTATGTAGCAGCATGCTTTTTGGACTGTGGGAGGAAACCGGAGTGCCCGGCGAAAACCCACGCGGACACGGGGAGAGCATGCAAACTCCACATAGAAAGGCACCCGAGCCGAGAGATTCGAACCCGGGACCTTCTTGCTGTGAGGCGACAGCGCTAACCACTGGGCCACCGTGCCGTCTATGCAATTATTTATAGATTTAAAATCGTTATATTTTCTTAAACCGCAACGCGCATGCATCGTGTCCTTGCCAGTTTCCTGCGGGTAAATCTCCAAACAACAAACGATATCTAAACACGTGCCCCTTTTAAACAACATCAAATTGCATTGCTCAATCACATGCGAGAATAGTGGGACGGAGGGGGGGTTATTTTGCTGAGTTGAGTAAAGTTGGTTTGGCTACCATATTGGGCAGAATGTGAGAACAGAAAGATTTTTCTGGAAGGATTATTGATCGCCCTTCCGGTTTAAATTTGAAATTATATTTACGATTATTTAGTTTCAACTGTTGCATCGATGTAGGTTTTTACAGCACAACGCATGAGAACTGCTCTTAAGAGCTGCTCTTTCGGGATAGCCGTGGCGAGCGTCTCTCCTTGGAGATGTTTCGCCTCCCATGTTTGGAGGACTTTTCAGGGAACTGCCTCCGACGTGGGAAGACTTTGCTTCTCCAGTCTGCATTAATCTTCCTCCCTCTCTCCCGTGAGGTCTCTTCTCACACCGTAGAAATACCTCTGCTCTTTACTTGGTGATTAAACAAATTTATTTTTTAAAGATGGGCGGCGCGGTGGCCCAGTGGTTAGCGCTGTCGCCTCCCAGCAAGAAGGTCCCGGGTTCGAATCTCTCGGCTCGGGTGCCTTTCTGTGTGGAGTTTGCATGCTCTCCCCGTGTCCGCGTGGGTTTTCACCGGGCACTCCGGTTTCCTCCCACAGTCCAAAAAGCATGCTGCTACATAGGTTAATTGGCTCGCAGGCTAAATTGCCCCGCAGTGCCCGGCGATGGACTGGCGTCCCATCGTCGGTATATCCTTGCCTTGCGCCCTGTGTCTGCCGGGATAGGCTCCGGCTTCACCGTGACCCTGTATAGGACTATGCGGTTTCAGACAATGAGATGAGATGAGATATTTTAAAGATACTGACCTCCCGACGTCAGTCATCACTGGCAATCAAACTCAGGTCTCCGGGTCTACATTCCACTCTGAATCCGGTAAATAGGAGGTAAAGAATATTAATATAATTAACATGTGGGTAGTAATTGTAACACGATTAATATAAGCATAATATATTCAAAAGATAATGAATGTGAAATAATTGTGTTGTGAGGTGATGCAATTAAGATGCTGCAATTGAAATTAAGGCGATTAGAACCATAAAAGAGAGAGGGGACAGTGGTGGTGGCACAGTGGATAGTACAGTTTGCTGATATGAAGCCTGTCTGTGACTGTCTCCCTTCTCCTGCCCTCCCCCTCCCTTCACTTTCAACCGCAACAGAGCGGTTAAGTATGGTCTAACAATCCTCGAGACCAACACGCAGGCGAGATGGGGCTTTCGTTCGGCGAAAGATTGACAAACGACTCTAAAATTACGATTTAACTTTTTCGTGGCCATAATTTAGCTGTGGGTATAATGGCGATAGGCATCGTAATCAATCACGTTTATAGCGCCCGTACTCGTAGAAACCCAGTGGACTGCACTCCACATTTCTCACTCCCTTCACACATCTTGCCCACTCCGCCGTCCGTTGCCAATTATGCAAATGCTCCCACATGGTGCATCCACGATCCACCGCCCATTCGCACATTTCCCTTCAAGTTTCTTATTAACCCGTAGACTCAGAGCGAGAACCGTACTCGTATAGAGGCCCCACGGATCGACATGGAGAGCCATAGACTCACACCGCGAGTGTTAGTCTCACATCCAGAGCTGTAGATTAACACAGACCCATTACTCACACTGAGTCTTATAATGTACAGAGATTTGTACAGTAACACAGACACGTAGACCCATATTGAAAACCACAGACTCATACAGAGACCCATAAATTATCACAGACCCAAAGACTCACAGTGCGAGTTGGAGACTCGTTTCGACGCCCAGCGATGTACCAGGGTCACACTCTGGGATTTCCCCGCCTTGCGCCCTCTGTCTGCCGGCATAGGCTCCGGCCCCTCGTTACCCTGTACAAGATAAAGTGGGTATTGATAATGATGATTCGTTAGTGTTCGGTAAACGTCAGGGTTGAGATTTTATGTGCAGGTATTACGCGAGCACACAGAAGGTGGACAGCAATCTTATCTTGTGAAGAATGTGACAGGGTCATCAGTGGCCGCTGTGAGAGGCCACAGAATGTCAAATGACATTTAGCACAGTTCCGGGTTCGAATCTCGGCTCGGGTGCCTTTCTGTGTGGAGTTTGCGAGTTCTCTCCCCGTGTCTGCGTGAGTTTTCGCCGGGCACTGCGGTTTTCTCCCAAAGTCCAAAAACATGCTGCCGCATCGGTTAATTGGCTCGCAGACAATTGCCCTCAGTGCCCGGTGATGGACTGGCGTCCCATCGTGGGTATATCCCTGTCTTGCGCCCTGCGTCTGCCGGGATAGGCTCCGGCTCACCGCGACCCCATACAGGACTTAGCGGTTTCTGACAATAAGATGAGATGAGATTTAGCACAGTGCCACGTGACTGCAGTGTGGCTCAGCTTTAAAACAAGTGATTGGATTACCGCCAGATTCCCACCCCGCGTGTGCTACTGGCGCGGTGTGACGAGACGGAAAATACATCACAACTCTCGCATGGCTGAACTATACTCGGTGGTATAGGACGTAGCCGATGTAAGTGCAGAGTCACATTTGGCGCAGTCATTAGGACGAGGCTGTGTCACTCGTCACAAAAGGAAATCTGCATCTAATGAAAGAATGGCTTGCCTGGACTAAAGCGAAGAATCTCAGCTGTGCTGCATTGGATCCCTGACCTCTCGCAGTGCTGCCTAAATAATGAAGTAATAATAATAACGATACATCTTAGAATGCATGGCATCATATTTGTTTGGAGAATGACTCCGAGGTGTGGGGAAAACACAGGGAGGCAGGGTGAAGGAAGCCATGCTGTTAGCCAGCGCCAACAGACCAGACATTGCGTCTCTATATTACAAAGTTCTTCTTTTTCTAGGTACCATATCCTACAGGATGTTGGTGACAATGGTCTTCCATAAATATCTGCTCTTTGAACTTCGAAGAATGTCCACTGTTGATATGTTCATCCATCTGGAGAGACCCTGGACAATGTTATGGGGCGATTAATCAATATTGTTTAGTCGTGGGAGAAAACCGGAGAACCCGGAGAAAATGCACCGCAGATCAGGGGGAGAGAACACACAAACTCCACGCAGAACGGGAATCGAACCGCCTCGCTCAGGACTTTATTTCTGTGATGAGCGGTTGTTACCGCTGTGTCAACCTGCTGTAATGGGGTGCCCCTTGTTTCGTCACGCGGGGGTTTGTCGGTGAAGAGAAACTGTGAGCACGGAACTAAAGCGCTTATCGCACCGGCGTATCGTGTGGTGTTTCGTGGCATAACGCACGACTGTGCGCAGTGAAACGTCATGTCGTGTAACAGTGCACAGCATAACGTTACAGATATTTTAAAATGTAAATGGGGAGGAAAAATTCCACGTATGCAGTGGGACTCTGTCACGCTTCTAACGTGAGTTAGTTCCCAGGGGTATCTCTTTAGCCAGCTATCAAGACCAGACGTGTGTGCACGTTCGTCAATATTCCTCTTCGTGGCGGCTCTGTTGCTGCCACGTTTGGGAAACGAATTGGTGAGTCTCACCGGTTTGTTTGATGACTGCAATGAAACTTTGAACTAAAAACTTTATTTACATTGGATCGTCTTTACATGCGTCAGCGTGACCATGGGTTACAGTTCAGAAGAGTAGATGGACAACAGCTTTCAAGCCTTACTTGGATTATGTGAATCCCCCATGGATCGTGACCTTATCGTGGTGGAGGGGTTTGCGTATTCCTATGAACCCAGGAGCTAAGTCATCTGGAGTTTAAGGTTCCCTGCTCGGGTCTCCCTTGGCAAACAGGTCTGGAGTCTGGCACTCCTGCAAGGGTCTTCCTTGGTGAAGAAGTCTGAAATATAGTACTCCTACTAGGGTCTCCCTTGATGAACCGGTCTGATGTCAAGCACACCTGCTAGGATTTCCCTTGGTGCACAGGTCTGGAGTCTAGCACTCCTGCTAGGGCCTCTCTTGCTGAACAGGTCTGGGGGGAGGTTCCAAATCAATCGCAATCTGAAGACCCTCGGACTAAAGGAGATCGACGTTAGGAAGGACATCCGGACGTAAAACTCAAATCGCTCCACCATTGGGAGGCCATCAGCCAATCCGGGTCAACCTGGATGGTAGCCATTTAAACTGCCAAAAGCAACAACGAGGGTGACGTAAATAACAACAAACCGATGTTGACAAATCCCTTCCAAAGAAACTGCACGGATGTTGGCACTGGCTGCTGGCGAGCAGCGTGGCGTTGAGTTTCACGCAATCGGTCTGGCAGTCGTCGAGAAAGGTTTCGAGTGTCCTTGGAAGAAAGGTCACACGGATGTAATATTTCCCGTGCAGAGCAATAAGCAACCCGGGCAGCTGCCTTAACAATGAGACGCATTCATCTGTGTAAATAGAATCCGAATTGTAAGGGTTGAAATGGTAGGCAATGCCCCAAAACCTAAACCTCATAAATGTTATATACTGTAATATAAAATATAATAGTGGAAGTATGATTATGGTAAATACGCTCTATCACTGAGAATATCCTCATGAATCTCAAGATTATTTTTCGTAGGATTCTGGCCAGGGAATCTCCATGCTGCAACGTTGCCATCTGCAATCCCAATTGAGCAAATGTCTACTAAGTTTGCAGCATTGGGATGTTTGGATAATACTGGTTACATTGTACGTGTTTTTTTTTTACTTATGGAAAGGTACCAGAGAACCTGGATGAAACCCATGCAGAAAATGGGGAGAACATACAAAATCTACACAGAAACGTGCCTGAGAATTAAACCTAGGTCTTTCTTGACGTGATACACAAATATTACCAATACACAACCCTTCCTCCCATTGCACTGCTCTTCGTCAATGCACTGCTGCATGAAAGCTGCCCCTAAATAACGTTTTTCTTGGGAATTTTTTGGTCATATCTCACCGCCCTGGTCAACATTGGGTAGTGTTTCTTTAACCCACGACGTGACGTGAAGCTCTTCCTGATTGCGCAGATGAGTGGAGCGGCCATTCCCTCACTCTTTAAAACCCTTTTAACGAGGTAGCACACAAATTAGCGGCACTTACCGCGATATTGCCAAACACCCACAACGCTCAGCATCGTGGCGAGCAGCTGTTAACCACATGGGCGTCTGCTAAACGGTAAAATGAAATAATAATAGTAGTAGTCGGATGTCTTTAGCGCCACCGATGGCCCAACGTCACCGTGGGGACATGGGCAGTCCCCAGATTGTGCACGGGTTCCGTGACCGAGTTCCGTTCGAAAAACAATTTGTTTTTGCGAGTCGCAACGCGAAACCGTATTTAATGTTACCCTCCGCTCTACCGTATATGAAGCAGTATTGCACTCGATGCTTTCAGTATTCGGACGTTGCTTGTGCTGTTGCAGATATATATGTTTCTAAAAACCTGAAGTCGGAGCACATAATTTCACGTTAAACTGATAACACTGCGGGCGGCGTGGTGGCCCAGTGGGCAGCTGTGTCGCCTCGCAGCAAGAAGGTCCCAGGTTCAGTTCCCGGCTCGGATGCCTTTCTGCGTACGCGTGTTTTTTTTTCGGGTATTCCGATTTCTTCCCGCCATCCAAAGACACGCTGCTGCCTAGGCTAATTGGTCTGCTAAGAACATCGCCCCAAAAAGTGTGCGACTGCAATGTACTGGCGTCACATCCTGGGTATTCCCCCGCCTTGCGCCCTCTTTCGGCCCCCGCGACCCTGTACAGAATTAAGCGGGTATTATAAGTGAATGAATGGTAATACTGCATGCAGGTTACAGTTTACCGCACTTAGTAGTAACGTGTGGGAGCGCGTTCGTAAGTGCGAGTGTGCGGAAGCGGAGCGTAAGTGCGCCAGCAAACTGCGCACCAGCGTTCCCATTCGCCGGGGCGTTTACGCGCAACGGACGAACGCCGCCGCGATCGTCGAGTCAGCGCACGGACCGCGCGTACGGCGTTAACTGCCCGCGCACCATGCGGGAGCTGTCGTCGTGTCCCGGTTCGTTCGCCGGGACTCGGCTCGCAATCCACAGGCCGCCGGTTCGATTCCGTCTCTCGCGGCGGCAACCTGTGCGCTCCGCACTCGCTCGATGGCCGGCTTGCGCCGAGCGGATGCCGTAACGAGCGGTTACCAGATGTCCGGCAAGCGCGGAAGAGTAGGCGAAGTACCCGCTAAGAGGGGTCGCTGAGAGCTCACCACAGCTCACCACCGCAACATCGCACACAATCGATTACAGTATGTCGTTGTTGTCGCTGACGTGCCGTTCTCTCCACAGCTTTATGCAGCGCTTTGTGACCCTCGGGTGAAGGGCACTCTAGAAATATTATTATTATTAGAGTCGTATCGTAACCACACGTTCCGACAATTTGTTCCAAATGCTTTGACCATTACTAACCAGTACACCGTTCCAATCCGTACCGGCTTACCTTCACCTATGGCCGTACCTTTAATTGAATGAACTCGGCCACCAAAGTTCGATTCCTGGCCACAGCTCACGCAAGATTATCAAACGCAAACGCTGAGAAAGATTAAATCTAAACAAACCTCTACATCGATTCAAAAGTGCACTATGCCTGCACTATAAAAAAAACCTATACGCCACCATCATTGCGACATTTCCCAACTCACATGGCTGCAAATTTAACCTAATAACTCTGATGATTGCTTCGAAAAGCTGCTCTCTCGGGACAGCCGCGTCGATGGCTCTCTCTCCTCTCCTCGCGACGTTTCGCCTCACACGTTGGAGGCATCCTCAGGCGAAGTGAGGATGCCTCACTTCGCCTGCATCGAGCCGTGAAAACCTACATCATTACCTAATAACTCTCTTTATAAGTTACTTTTAAAGTTTCATCCTCGACAAAAGCCATCTTTCTAAACAATAGCCTTTTTGCTTACTTATCATTCCGTTTCCCACAACGCGTCTACAGTATCGAAGGTGAAGGCTGTTAGAAAGGGAGAGCGAGCCGAGAGCTCCAGTTTTAATGATTTAAGTGGACGAGGGCACCATCGACGCGTGGAAAGTCTGGCGGGCGACAAGCGGTCACCCTCGTCACCTCACAATTGCAGCGCTGCTCCTTTACCTCTGCCTAGAGGCGGCGGCCCCACATGTGGCGTTGCTTCTGGTGGAGCACCGGGTGGCAGGGGGTGGCGCAGCAATAACATCTGTGCTACACAGAGGGATGGTCCTGCCTGAGGCGGTTCGATTCCTGCCTCGGGCGCCTTTTTGTGCGGAGTTTGTGCGTTCTGCACCCCCCCCCTCCCCATTCGGCATGGGTTTCCTTCAGGTTCTTCGGTTCCCTCTCATAATAAAAAAAAAAGCTCAATAATACATTTTGCCGGTACCATTAATATGCAAATATGCATAATGCAGTATCTGGTCGGTTGGCAGTGGCTGAACGTGTGGCTGCCTCCCCTCTCTCTTGACGCTCTGTTGCAGTGCCTTGAGTGGTCTGGGTGGAAGGCGCTTTATTAATGCAATAACGTATTATTATTACCCCATGCTTTCTTGCTGGGCCACGAGCAAGTAATTGCAGCGCAGCGTTATCGTCTCGACAGCACAGGTGTGCGTCACGCGTGGCGGGCGCGCGTTGGCGAGCGTTGGCGAGCGTGGAACAGCGGCCGGTCCTTGGCGCGCCGGCGCCGCCGTGGCAGAGGTCCGGTGGCCGATCGCGGGTGAAGCCACGGCGGATTTTATCGGCGACGCGATTTGAACGGTCGCGGACGGATTGGAACGGACGCTCGCCCCGGGCGGCGTCGGGGAAAACGCTCGCTCTTTGGCATTCTGAGGCACGGACTTTGCAATCGATAATGGGGCTGGAGTCGAAAATACAAAAAATTTAAAATCTGCCCCAAAATATAGCCTTCGCACGTAAGAGCATACTGGCACGCTCCAAATCGGCCTCTTACGATTGTCTCATCTCATCTCATTGTCTGAAACCGCTTAGTCATATACAGGGTCACGGTGAGCCGGGGCCTATCCCGGCAGACACAGGGCGCAAGGCAGGGATATACCCACGATGGGACGCCAGTCCATCGCCAGGCACTGTGGGGCAATTTAGCCTGCGAGCCAATTAACCTATGCAGCAGCATGCTTTTAGACTGTGGGAGGAAACCGGAGTGCCCGGTGAAAACCACGCGGACACGGGGAGAGCATGCAAACTCCACACAGAAAGGCACCCGAGCCGAGAGATTCGAACCCGGGACCTTCTTGTGGTGAGGCGACAGCGCTAACCACTGGGCCACCGCACCGCTCTCTTACGAATGTTAAATCACATAATCTGGCCGAGTCGGATTTACCTCACACATTATTGGTTTCCCCAAATATATATTTGTGATCCCCTGTAGTCAACGCCAATGTGGGAACGAGAAGCGGCGCCTCGTCACGGGGAGGGGGCGATCGAGCAGATTGGTGGTGATGGCGGTGGCGTTGGGGAGGATGTTTAGAGTTGGCGCTTTACTGCTTTCCAATTAGCAACCCCCCCCCCCCCAGCTGCCATATCTCTCGCTCGTTCATGGCAGTCATAGAGAGCCTGGGCTACGTGTTTATTGAGAAAGATAAAGATCCCCGTGTAGCCTTCAAGGAGTGCAGGGTCAAGTGCCGTTAGCGGGCACATATCAAAGTCTATATGGCACATATGGAGGTGGGTGACCAGCACCATGCCCCGCCGCCTTTGTCTCACTCGTGGAAATATTAGCACATGGTACTAAGTACACATTTGAAGCTGAAACGATCTAGCAGAGGCTCAGGATCGATTAAAAAAATCATCACTTGATCACTTGTTTTGGCCACGAGTGGAATTCGAACTCGGATCGCCATGTCTGGAGCCCAGCGCGTTAACCTACTGAGTCACCGGTACCCACATTCAGGAATGTTTACTGAGACAAAGACAAAGATCCCCATATAGTCTTACCAGATTGTACGGCCAAGTGCCATTAGCGAGCACCTAAGAAGGTCGACACGGCACACAAAAGGGTGGGTGACCAGCACCACGTCCGGCCGCCTTTGTTTACCGAGTACACACAAATACACAGCACGCATGGCCATCCGGCTTCCTGTCAAATACAATTAATCCACACGCTTGTTGTTGTTGCGAATAATAAAGTCGGGTAAAGGCACAGCCTTGCAAGTACTGGCTCGAGCCACTGCTGGCAGAACGGCCTCCGCTACTACAGGCAGCGCTAGAGAGAGCTCCTTTAGAGGGTGTTGTCTGGGAGAAAATGAAAGTACCCACACTTTACCCTACCACGCAGGACCTGCTACTGATCAATTTACTACGGCCTAGGCTTTTTATTTATTGATACTGGGGGGGTAGGGGAGATTTAAGACACCTGCATCATCTATATATAATGGAGCAAGTGTTTGTGTGTATGTCCGCACTGAGGGAACCGGCTTTAAATCCTTCATGGACGCAAATTTTAACTGCTCAAAACTCAAGGCTTTCATGTCTTAATGCAGGTTAATTTGCAACCTACATCATTACACTTGTTGATTACTCTACTAAAACTTCCAGCAATATTTCCAAAATTACATCAGGCAGATATGGAAAGTCAAAGGTAAATATCAGAAAACTTCACCGACAAGTCTTGTCTGTGGAACGTGCTATGTGCTTGGAGCAACCTCGCCAATAGGGCGTGCACTCTGCTAATAGTTTCAATTGCTGCGTCGGGCAATTTAAACGAAATGGTGACTCGGGAATTGCAGGTCCGGTTATAGAACCGGGGCGGCGCGGTGGCCCAGTGGTTAGCGCTGACGCCTCACAGCAAGAAGGTCCCGGTTTCGAATCTCTCGGCTCGGGTGCCTTTCTGTGTGGAGTTTGCATGCTCTCCCCGTGTCCGCGTGGGTTTTCGCCGGGTACTCCGGTTTCCTCCCACAGTCCAAAAGAATGCTCCTGGATAGGTTGATTGGCTCGCAGACTAAAATTGTCCCGCAATGCCCGGCGATGGACTGGCGTCCTGTCGTCGGGTGTATTCCTGCCTTACGCCCTGTGTTTCCGGGATAGGCTCCGGCTCACCGTGACCATATATAGGATTAAGCGGTTTCAGATAATGAGATGAGATGAGATAGAACCGATATAACTGCACACCTGTTTAGTCATACCGCAAAATATATATTTTTAACAATTTGACAGTTACACTGTAAATCTGCTCCCGTTAGATATGTTTGTTGCGTGAATTACCCACAGGGCGATGCATTCGCAAACATTTTAGCAGCATCGATTTTCGTTTTATCGTCGCTATGATGGCGTTTTCGGAAAGATACACATATATATAAATCTCTGCAAATGTAAATACTAGTGTAATGGGCAGTGGGCAGTAATGTGCGCTTAAGCTGCAGAAGCAATTGTAAATCATTGATCTGCTCAATTAGCCAGAGAGCCGCTTTTTCGGGCGACTAGAAGCGACTGGGAAATCGTGGGGGTGGGCGAGCTGCAGGCCAAGAGCTCCTCTAATCCGTTCAGGCATACTTCACCGCACGTGGAAACACCGAATTGGATAAACACGGAGCAGCGGCATGAGGGGAAACGACCACCGCGTCATGTTGGGGTGTTTGTCCTGTATTGATTCATTCATTATCCCGCTTAAAACTGTACAGGGTCGTACCGGGTGGCGAGAGCCTATCCTGGCCAACGGAGGGCACAAGGCGTAGGGGTAACCCAGGATGTGACGCCAGTACATAGCAGGGCACACTTTTTTTGGGACAATTTACTCAACAGGCCAAATAACCTAGACAGCAGCGTGTCTTTGGACGGTAGGAGGAGACCGAACTATCCGGCAAAAAATCCATGTGGCGTTTGTCTCGGGATGCATCGCTCCGCGAGAAGGGGACGACGAGCTCGGTGGGAAGAAACGGTAGCGAACGCAGGCAAGATGACCAGCAACGGGAACGGATGCCAGGATGTAAGTCTCTGTGAAGTGCAGAGCGGGAGGGCGTGACACGGGATGAAGGGATGATGATGAGAGGAGAGCGTTGAGGGGGAGGGGGGGCGGATTCGGAGTGGGCGGACGCAGAGAATTGCAAGCACTTGACAGGAGGCTACATCATGCACGTTTAATGTTGGAGTAAACCGGAGCACTCGGAGGAAGCCCACGTGCACTGGATGGTACAGCTCTCCGTCCCATTAAAATGTAACAGGTGGGGTGCACATGTCGGCCGCACCACATTCTCCCAGCGAGCCAGATGACACGCGGCGACCCACCAACCCTAACCGCCTCCCCACAGCTGGAATGAACGCCACGTGCACCTAGGCCGCCGCCACCACCGCATCCCATCTCATCCTGCGGGTCGACCGTCCGCGTGCCCGCCCGACCGCCCGCGCGTGCGCTTGACTCCGGCCGCGTGCGTCCCGCAGCAGGTGGACTCGCGCACGGCGCGGCGCTTCCACCCCGCCGCGCCGTGGCCGCACGAGGCGGGCGAGCGCGGCGGTCGCCAACGCGCGCAGCGCCCGCCTCCCCTGGGGAGACCGGAGCCGCTGCCGGAGCAGGATCTGGACGCCGCCGAAGAAGACGACGACGACTACAAAGGTGCGTCCCCGACGCGGGCATCCGTGAGGTAGTGACGGAGGTGGTGAATGTGAAGGTAGAAGTGGCGGTGGAGTTTCTGGTTCTCTCCTCCTGTTCTGCGTGGGTTTCCTCCACGTTCTCCGGTTTCCTCCCACAAGTAAGAAAAACACACTTAGTAATTAACCGGCCAACAACATAAATATATAGGAAACAAAGTGTGGCAGATTGGCGCCGGTTGACCACCTGGATGACTCCCCCCCCCTCNNNNCCCCCCCCCTGTCCGAGGAGCAGCGGCTTTGTCCCCTGAGCGCCGCATCACGTTCAAGCCCCAGACGAGGTCGTCGCCGCTGCCCCAGCTGCATGTCGGCTCGCTCGGGAACCTGGAGCCGAGGGAGGCGGAGCCGCCCGGCGTGGTGGGGGGGCCCGGGGAGGGCTCGCGAGCCGTGACCACTGCCGACGGACAGCGCGCCGTTGCGCGCGAGTCCGTGCGCGAGTTTGGATTCAACATGGTGGCCAGCGACGCCATCGCGCTCGACCGCAGCATCGCGGACCTGCGGCACGAAGAGTGAGTCGGGGCGGAGGGGGGGGGGCGGTGGCGGCGGCGGTGGAGGTTGTGGAGGAGGTGGTTAATGTGGATGTGGCGGTGAAGGTGGCGGTACTGGTGGAGGTGGTGCTGGTGGAGGTAGCGGTGGAGGTGGCGGTGGTGAATGTGGAGGTGGTGGTGCTGGTGGAGGTGGCGGTGGATGTGGTGAATGTGGTGGTGGTGGTGGTGGAGGTGGTGAATGTGGCGGTGGTGAATGTGAATGTGTAGGCGGCGGTGAATGTGGTGGAGGTGGTGGCAATTTAGTCAACAGGGCAAGTAACCTAGACAGCGTGTCTTTGGACTGTGGGATTCAACCGGACAACAGAACGAAAACCCACGTGGACACAGGGAGAACATGAAGACTCTACAGAGAAAGGCACCCGAGCTGGGAATCAAACCCCGGGCTTTCTTGCTGTGAGGTGGCAGCGCCACCATGTCCCGCTATCTGCGTCATAATATATATGTCATCCACGACTTCATGTTCCTTAATGACAGTACTTCCTCCCTTCGCGAATGAGCGGAGCAGCTGTCATCTCACTCCTTAAACCCTTGCGATGGTTTTTGCCGGGTACTCCGGTTTCCTTCCGCCGTCCAAAGACACACTGCCACCTATGTTAATTGACCTGCTGAGTAAATTGCCCGCAGTGCCCTGTGATGTACTGGTGTCACATCATGGACATAGCCCCACCTTGCACCCTGTGTCTGCCAGGATAGGCTCCGGCACTCCTTCCCTGTACAGGATTCAGTAGGTATTGATAATGCTGACGATGATGATATGGGCGACACGGTGGTGCAGCGGTAACATCTGTGCCTCACAGAAAGGAAGTTCTGCCCGAGACGGTTCCAGTCTCACCTCGGGCACTTTTCTGTGTAGAGTTTGCTTGTTTTCTCCCTGTTCTGCGTGTATTTCCTCGGGGTTCTCAAGTTTCCTCTCACAACTGAAAAAACCTCATCAATTAATTGGCCGATAACATCGTAATGCATAGAATGCAGTGTCGGGCAGGTATTGGCGCTGGCTGACTGCATGGTTGCCTTCCCCCCATCTCTCAGTGGTTCCCTTACTATGCCTGTGTAACGATGTAAGTTGCCCTGGATAATTATTAATAATAATAATACTAGAGGGGCGGCACGGTGGTCCAGTGGGTAGCGCTGTCGCCTCACAGCAAGAAGGTCCCGGGTTCGAATCTCGGCTCGGGTTCCTTTCTGTGTGGAGTTTGCACGCTCTCTTCCCGTGTCCACGTGAGTTTTCGCCGGGTGCTCCGTTTTCCCCCCAGAGTGCAAAAGCATGCTGCTGCATAGGTTAATTGGCGTGCAGACTAAATTGCCCTTAGTGCCCGGTGATGGACTGGCGTCCCATCGTGGGTATATCTCTGCCTTGCGCCCTGTATCTGCTGGGATAGGCTCTGGCTCACCGCGACCCTGTACAGGACTAAGCGGTTTCTGACAATGAGATGAATACTAATAGAATCGTAACCGGGACGGTGACAGGTGCAAGTACTGGCACTACGATGAGGAGCTGCCGCAGGCGAGCGTGGTGATCGTGTTCCACAACGAGGGCTGGTCCACGCTCCTACGCACGGTGCACAGCGTGGTGAAGCGCACGCCGGCGCGCTTCCTCGCCGAGATCGTGCTCATCGACGACTTCAGCAGCAAGGGTGCCGCGCTCTCACCATTTCTCCGTCTCACTTTCCCCCCTCTCAACCTCATTCCCTCTACGTCTCTCCCCACTCCCCCTTTATTTCCCCCTCTCCCTTTTATTTCTCACCGATCAGTAAAAAAAAAGTCAGTTCCCTATTTACGAACTACGGTTTAATCATCCTTTCAGCGTTTTTTAAATGTTGAAATGCAATACAAAAGACCCTCACCCTCACTCTGTCACCCTCACGCGCTGATCAAGTTTATTTATTTATTTATTTAAGCTCTCTCTCCGCTGCAGAGATTTCCTCTCTACCCTGTCTCTGTGCCCTCCATCCCTCCCCTCTCTACCCTCTCTATCACCTCTACACCCCCCAACTCCTCTCTCTTCCACAGCCTCCCTTTTCTCCGTGTTCTGTCACCTCTATCCCCTCCTACCATCTCCCCTATACCCCTCTCTCTCCCTTATCTCTCTCCCTTATCTCTCTCCGGCAACCTCACACCCCGAATCTTCCACTCTCCCTCCGATGCCTGATTCGCGAAACTGCCCGGCATCGCTGGCCCAATTAAACCCCTGTGTACGCGTGTACGCATCGACCGGGCGACCTCGTCCCCTCGCTCGGCGTAACTCACCCGCGACTGCGGCATCACTGATCAAATCCCCGATCCAATCCCCGATCCAATCCCCGATCCAATCCCGGATCCAATCCCCGATCCAATCCCCGATCCAATCCCCGATCCAATCATGCACCGTGTTGCCCAGCAGCCCCCGGAGTTCAAAGGGCACGGCGATGCGCTCATCGCACGGTGCGACCGAGAGAGCTTCAAAATTGAAATTATTATTATTAACTGGGGATCGATTCTTTACTGAAAAAGACGACTTTGTCTCCCTGCTGGGGATATTTACACGCTGCACCGGGTACTCATTGCAGACCGAGTCAACCTAAATGAGGCCCAGAACCAGTTATGACGTTCAAGAACTGAGCTTAAGAGCCGATCTTTTGGAATCCTGATCATATATTTAGGATGGGCAATTCTCGCGCGAGACAAAAAAAGATCGATTTTTGAGTGGAATCGCAAGCAACGATATTGTCGCAGTACAGGGTCAAGGTCAGCTCGGAGATGGAATTTGCTCGAACATGTTCTGTAAGCGGTATTGCTAGAGGTGAAAATAAACAAGTATGGTCTGGTATAGCGTGCTGATGAAATGTGGCCAAATATCCACGGAGACATGCAATAACAACGATAATGCCTTATTCCCATATTTGTTGCTCCTTATATGTATTAAAAACTATTGTTACTATTTTTTTTTATTCAACCCATTGCCTACAGACTTCTAGGAGTGTGTCTTTCCTGCAACACTGGTGCACCACAAGCAAACACTGGACGGGTTTTGTTTCGACAATCAATGTCTCATCAGTAGCCAGACTCACTTGATGTTGACAGGCAAGCACCATATTTCTAGAATATGACGGCCCTATAAAAAAAATTGCGTGACATTTTTGTTAGATTCTTAACGATCACTCCATCACCGTTAGCATTGATAATGGGCCACTGTCCTAGCTAGAAACGATACATGAAATGTTAGAACCCCAATCGAATCCTCCGAGTGAAAGGGCACTTCTCATCTTCAAATTGCCATTAAAGTTATTAAAACGCCCCGCGTAATGCGCCCGGGAACCACGCGCCAGCGCTGGGATCATCGTCGTCACGCTGTCACGTGGACATAGCGCCGTCACCCGCCTCGCGTTTTGTCGGCGCCGCTTGAGTCGAGAGAGAGAGCGATGCACCTGAACGGCGTGGGTGGCGCCAGCGGAGGCGCGCCAACTTACGCCACACGCCGCCTCTTTTCTGCCATCGATCATCGCGTGGCGGCCGAACAGCCAGGCTACGTTAATTTTTCCCACTCGGTCCTCGCTCTGGTCGTAGCAATGATCGATTTCCGGTGGACCGCCATCGTTCTCTGTTAAGCGACTCCACCATTTTTTCCCTGCGTGCGGCAGTTCGAGACCACTCGCGCTAACGTTTGATCTCTTTTCTACTGCACATCCGAGCAATGTCAGGGCCGTGCGGGCCTCACCGTGCATGGACGTGCCAGGTTGGTTTTTCCGCCACAGAGACAGAGCCGTGCTACCGATGTTGCGTGTAATGAACGCGTCATGAATCCCGATCCTGGTCCTGCTTGGCCCCTGGCTCAGATTCAGGTGTCACTTGAAGGCAGCAGCATATTGGAATGTATTCCCCATCCAGCACGGCAAACATCCAGTGCAAAACCCACCTATTATCTATTAAACCCGTAATGTCTCTGCTTGAATATGCCAGTGGAAAAGGGAAATTGTTGGCCTTCATTCTTTTCACAAGTCTCAACCACAGAAGCCTGCATCTCTGTATCTTATCTCACGCAGCAAAGTCCACTGCCGGCCTAGTTTCATTTTGTATGGCCTTGTTTGATTTCGTATAGTTACATTTCTTAGTTTCTCACTACGCCGAGGCTCGAAGTGGTGGGGCAGCAGTGGAGCCATCTGTAGCTCCCACTAGTGGAGCTGACTACAAAACACCAGCTGATATTAATTCCAAGTTGCGCGAATCGCGCGCAATACGTTTTAAATATGACAAGTGACAGTGGCCCGTCCTGTGTTCATTGTCATCCGTGGCATAAAGCGATTGAATCTACATACTTTGTTGTTGTTGAGATGGGAGAGCGTGCGAGCGCGTGCGTCTAAGTGGCGTAATGTGCGTCTAACGCAGCGCCTTGCGTCGCGCCGGTAATGAAATGTCACCCGCGTCATCGCAGGGTGACGCGGGGCGTGAGATATGGCTTCTTAACAACGGCACGGCTGCGGCGGATGGTGCACCGAGCGTTAGAAAGCAAGGAGCGCAAACGCAGGGCCGCGAGCCGGCTAAATTAAAATTGGAAATTAAATTAGAAATGTATAACGGCGCGTGGTCGCACAGTTTGCGTTCAATATCGAGAGTGTTCGTTTGGAAGAAGAACGACTGGGACGCACAGGAGGGAAACCACAGAGAAGT
>JAZEWT010000009.1:9729287-9755323 GCA_036362905.1 Mordacia mordax | reverse complement strand
GGCTCTTTTCGAGGGCTCCCGGCTCATTGAACCCCAGAAAGGAGTGACGGCAGAGGCGGTAGCTGCGCGAGAACCAACGGAGCTGGCGACAAGTGTGCAGATTTTATGTTGTCGTGATGTTGTGTTGTTCCTTAGTGTGTGTTGTTCCACAGTGTGTGTTGTTCCTCAGAGTGTGTGTTGTTCCTCACTGTCGTCGTGATTTTGTATTGTCCTCCGTGTGAGACGTCATTGTCGTAACGTGGTGTTGTCCTTAGTGTGTGTGTGGACCGAGTTTGAGTGTGTGACACCACGGCTTCGACTGCAGGCTTGTGACGGCTTACAGCGGTAACACCACGGCGAGGATCAGCACCCACTCCGCGATAGATCAGCCAGCGAGCGCGAACGAGCAGAGACTTCTTGATTTTAGATGCTTTATTGGAACTAGCAAGACACGGGCCGGAGTGTAGCGGCATACGAGCAGCTACATCGTGACGCTCCTTCTCGTTCCCCCAGGAGACTCCCTTCTTCGCCCTTCCAATCCCCCCCCCCGCCTATATATCCCCGCGGCCCCTTCTAGCGCCTTCTAAATGACATCACTTTTCTACTGTACCACATCACGAGACATCACGAGGCAGCTGAGTCACCACATCACGAGACATCACGAGACATCACGAGACACTACGAGACGAGACCAGAAAGCTGATGCCCCCCCCCCCCCCTATTCCTTAACTCTGCAAATGGACATCGTTGTCGTGATACTGTGTTGTCCACCGTGGTGTGTACCCGGAGAGTACCATACTATGTACCGGGAGAGGTTACTGTGGTGTGTACCCGGAGAATACCATAGTATGTACTGGGAGAGGGTACCGTGGTGTGTACCGAAGAGGGTACCGTGGTGTGTACCGAAGAGGGTACCGTGGTGTCTACAGGGAGAGAGTACAGTGCTGAAATGGTTAGCTTGCTGTGTGAGAGAGAGAGATAGAGTAGGGTGTGTGTGTGTGGAGAGTGGTGGCGCAGTGGTTAGTGCGCTGTGTGAGTAGGGAGCGGTGGCGCAACGGTAGCGTGCTATGTGTGTGTGGAGAGCTTTGGCACATCGGTGAGCACGCTGTGGATATGTGGAGAGTGGTGGTACAGTGATTAGCATGCTGTGTGCGTGGAGTGCCCCACAGGTTTGAGTCAGCATTGTTGTTCTAGTGTGTATGTTTCCCAGTGTGTGTGATCGAGTACCCCCCACTGGTTTGAGTCGACATCTGAGTGAGAGTGTCGTGAGTGTCCAGCGTGTGTGAGTGCCAGGCTGCGGCGCGGCGTGAAAGATCTGAGGGAACTTTCTCTGCCGAAGGGGGGTATGTGGTGCCCAGCCTCGACCGTGCCAGGCCACGTGCAGGTGGGGAGTGCGTTAGGCTTTACCCCTCCCCCATGTCCATGCAAATTGCCAGCGAGTCACATGGTGCGGGGGGCGGCCGGATGAGGTAATGTGTTTGTCACCCACGCTGAGCTAATCAATAACAGGGTTGGCAGTTATGCTCTCTCGGGCTAATGAGTAACCAAGCTGGCAGTTAAAGCAGGTGCGTAAGTGATTATAAACACGGGCGCGCGTGCGCTAGGGGAGATCTCGCCTGGGAACTGTTGGAGGAGGCTGCGTGAAGATATAGGAAAGCGCTGATGTGTGTGGGGGGGGGGGGGCGGTAGCAGGCCGTTGTGGGCTGCTACCCGGTCGTATGTTGGGTTGAAATTAAAGCATGAAAACATACAGAAGGCCTCTGTATCATCTATCGCTGCTGGTCTCTTGTCGCTGATTGGGTGAGTGCATCGCTGAGTGACGGTGAACCGCTACACCGCCGCTGAAAAACCCTGGCAGCCCGCGCCACATGGCCGCACGCACCACATGGCCGCACGCGCAAGTTGGACCCACGGGTGTCTGGCGGGGATTACAACTGATGTTGACTCCCTTGGAGGGTTCCCCGCCGAAACACCACAGCTGAAATGTTTCACTCACGTCAGGCTCATGGCGGTATTGAATGCATAATCATGATGCCTCCAATGCAAGAAGAGGAACGCTGAACACCGTTACACCGAACAAACAGCTCTTGAGAGCAATTATAACATTACCAGTTTCTTCCAGCTATAAGGTTGCGATCAGACCAGTCTTTTACACCATCTACACCATCACCCCCTCCCCCCCGAAGGACAACAAGTACAGTCCCCCTCATCGACTACATCAACGGGATGGACTATACCATGGAGCCACAACAGGGGGGTGACGACGATGGCTTCGCGCGCGGCGCCTGGGACTGGAGTCTCCTGTGGAAGCGGATTCCCCTGAGCGAGCGAGAGAGGGCAAGACGCAAACACAAAACGGAACCCTACAGGTACAGCAGAGACAAACATCCCCCGTACACCGACACACTGGTTTGCGTCGCGAATCAGGTTTCCAGGAAAACAAAGCTCAAACTAATGCTACGGAAATCGGAATACTATTTTGTACATTCATTCATTATCAATACCTGCCTAATCCTGTACACGGTCGCGGGTGGGCTGGAGCCTATCCCGGCAGACAGAGTGTGGAAAGCGGAGCTATACCCAGGATATGACGCTAGTCCATCGCAGGGCACTGGGGGCAATTAACCTAAGCTGCAGCATGTCCTTGGACAGTGGGAGGAAACCGGAGTTCTCTGTGACAACCTCACGCAGGCACAGAGAGCACACAAACTCGACACAGAAAGGCAACCGTTCCGGGAATCGAACCTGGGAACTTCTTGCTGTGAGACGACAGCATTACTCACCGCGCCAGCGTGCTGCCCTATTTTTATCAAAAATAGCTATAATATTTGAGATTTCGTTCTTGCATTAATTTAACAGCATAAGTGCCACCTCCAACAAGTGTGATCGCTCTCTTTAACGCGTGCATGCATACTACATAAAACAATCCTTATAATAATTATCCACTCGTGGGTCAAACACAATCACAAGATAGTTTCGAGTTTGTAATCATGCACGTGATACGTGCGTGTATTTATTAAGACAAAATTCCCCATATGTCCTTTAGAAACTGTAGGGTCACGTATTCTTATTGAGAAGCAACTATGCAGGGCAGCACGACACATCAGTGGGTGGGTGGCCAGCACCATTCCCGGCAGCCTTTGTCTCCCCAATTACGATGTTCACACACCGCACCAGGTGTAAATGTCAGCGTGACTCGACCTAGAGGAGGCCCAGGATTGGTTGAGAAAATTGTCACTGGCATTGGCAATAAGCGGGCATCGAACTGGGTTCGCCGGATTCGTAGTGCAGCACGCTACCCGCTAGGCTACCGCACGGCCACACATTCACAGAGGCTCCGTCATCACCAGTTAGGGTCAAGCCACTGCTGGAGTTTGGCATTGAGCCTGGAGACCTAGAACGCTCGCCTACTGAGATGTCCAGTGGCTATAATGGCCTCAACCCTAGACTACCCCAGCAGCTTCAGTCTATGTGGAGTTTCTGTAATGTCCCCGTTGTTTTGCATTGGTTTCCTCCAGGATCACTATTCTCATCCCACAGCTATAACACACATACATTGTGAACCGTTTTGATCAAAACGTCCCACTGCTGAAAAATTACCTTGAAATTACTCAATAGGGATCACACACACACATAGGGACATCGCCCCCCACCACTTACCATTGCGAAAACCTCATAGGACCCTGCCGAAGGAGTACTAAGCTTCAAGGAGGATTTCCTGGCTAAACAAGGATCATAATATTAATGATCGGCGATGGACTGGCGTCCCATCGTCGGTATATCCTTGCCTTGCGCCCTGTGTCTGCCGGGATAGGCTCCGGCTTCACCGTGACCCTGTATAGGACTAAGCGGTTTCAGACAATGAGATGAGAGATATTAATGATTGCACTTCTAGAGCGCTTTTCACTCGAGGGTCACAAAGTGATTCACAAAGCTGTGGAGAGAACGACATGTCAGCAACAACAACGACGTATGAATGGCAAATCAACAACAATAACGTAATGATATTGTCTCCACAGGCGAAGCAGGCTTGTATGGTCCGGTACGGTATACCAATAAGAGGCTGAAGAAATCAGTACGGTACAGGTGTAAAGGGGGTTAAAATAAGACAGCTTATTTGCATTCACCCCTTATTCTCTCCTTGGTTATTTCTCCAGGTCTCCGGCGATGGCCGGGGGTCTCTTCGCCATCGATCGGGACTACTTCTTTGAGCTGGGTCTATACGACCCTGGGCTGCAGATCTGGGGTGGCGAGAATTTTGAGATTTCCTACAAGGTGAGAAGACAGCCACTGGAGATACGAGATGTTCAAGTGCGGGTTGACATTCTGTGGTGGTTAGTTGATTTGATCGATGTCTCTGCGACACAAGGTCAAACAGTTTTGAAAAATGAGCGATTTTCAGAAGTCAGCATTGCACAGTAGCATGTAGCTGGGAACTGGAACGTCGGACAGGGGCCACGTTTGGTCTAATTATGCTCGTCTCGACGAGGGGGAGAGAATGATGCTTGAATGGTAAACACCCGACGTTCGGTCATCTAGCCTCGGGACCAATAGCGTGATGCAGTGGTAACATCAGCGTCATGCACAAAGAACGTTCTATCCGAGGTGGTTCGATTCCCACCTCAGGGCACCTTTCTGTTTGGAGATTGTGTTCTCTTCCTGTTCTGCGTGGGTTTCCTTCGGGTTCTCCAGTTTCCTCCTTTAACTAAAACATACTCATGTTGATTGCTTCGAAAAGCTGCTCTCTCGGGACAGCCGCGTCGATGGCTCTCTCTCCTCTTCGCCTGAAGATGCCTCCAACGTGTGAGGCGAAACGTTGCGAGGAGAGAGAGCCATCGACGCGGCTATCCCGAGAGAGCAGCTTTTCGAAGCAATCATCATGCATCGAGCCGTGATAACCTAGATCATTACATACTCATGTATTAATTGACCGATAACATCATTATATATGGTTCTGGTGGGTTGGCGCCGGCAGACCGCCTGGCTGACTACCCCCCTCTCTGCGGTTTCCTCGCTGCGCTTCCGTATCCGTGTCTCATCCATGACCAGGTGTGGCATTTGTGTTGTCCCGAGACACTACCAGCCAATAGGAACACTCGAAATATGCGCAACGACACCGCGACTCTGGCATTATATACGGATGCTACCTTACATGGGCACCCAGATTCCAGAGAGAGACCCAGATTCCACTCTCAACTCAGGTGCCCCCCGTCTGTGTAGAGTTTGTATGTCCTCCCCTTGTGTGCGCGTGGGTTTCCGTCGGGTATTCCAGTTTCCTCCCACAGTCCAAAGACGTGCTACTGAGATTAATTGTCCTGACAAAATTGCTTCCAATACCCTGAGATATTGTAACTTGCTTACCCCTTACCGCTGGATTGTTTTCTTTTTAAAGAGCAACATAGCTCAAGGGTCCTTTTTTTTCGTGCTACTAAACAACGTGCCATGGAACGCGACAGCACGTTCCCAGAGAGATGTGTTGTGTAATAATAATAAAGACTAATACAGTTCGTAACGCGAGTCATAGACGAGACACAGAGGTGTAGCGAGGGAACCGCAGGGAGATGGGTAAAGCAGCCATGCAGCTAGCCGGCGCCAATATTTGCCAGACACTATGTCCAATATATTATTATGCTGTTTGCCAATAAAATAATGAGCGTTTTTTTTAGTTGTCAGAGGAAACCGGAGAACCTGGAGGATACCCACTTAGAACAGGGGGAGAACACACAAACTCTACACAGAAAGGCGCCCGAGGCGGGAATCGAATCGCCTCGGGCATGATTTTCTGTGAGGCCCAGATGTTTCCACTGCATGGACGCCCTGCCGCATTCAACGAATAACATCACCACGCAGGGTGTGCATGGCGCCGCTCACAGACGGCAGGAAGCCGAAGACCACCGCAGTGCAGGTGTAATGCTCTCAGCATTGTCACGAGAGCCTGACCGTCACATTTCACCGCTGGAAGAGGAGAGCTAAACGACACAATCGTAAAAAAATAAAAACCTACGCCGGTATGTTCTCACCATCGCTTTTGTTGTATCGTAGGAATCCCGCATCCAGAGTTTGCAAGCTCACTGCATAACTTCTGCTGTAATAATAACATCTATCAACCTTCCATGTACGGATAAACACGACACGAGTCGGCGGGCGAAGGCGTAGCTTAGATTAAACATCTGCCCACTCAAGCCGGCGCGAAATTGCCACCAACTCCCCAGAGCCGTATACAATTGCCACGCAAGCCACTGTGAAACGGGGAGCAGTGGGGACACGGTGACCCCCACCAGTGCCACAGCAGGAGAGTCACATCCTCCCCCAAAAAAACTACCCTTCCAAAAAGGATAAATAAATAAAAACGTGGATTATCCTCATCGGACCGTATAATTACCCATGATTTAGGGGTTTGTTGCAATGGTAATTTTCAATTTATATACAACGCGTGTGGCTTACTGGCTTGCCTGCGTGTAAATAGCAGCTGCGAGCAGCGCTAATCTACGCGGAGTGACTGGGCGCGAGTGCAGGGAGAATCTCGCCGGTCTGGGCCACTGTGAACGTCACCTATCTTCAACGAAAAGACATTGGCGTGACAGCCGCCACAACGCAACGCGAGAATTGTTTGTTTACCGCCACCAACTGGTGAGGTTTTCTTTTACGCTTCGAGTTGAAACGCTCACTCGAAACGTCAATGGACAAACTTTTAGTGGGGGATTGTGATAATTGTGTATTGTTGGGGGCCGCACGTCATGGGACGCACTTTATGCCACCAAGGGCCGCAAGTGATTCGCGGGCCTTGCAATGAAGATCACCGCTCAATGCACAGGGCTTTAGTGACGGAATGCCTGACTGCGAACGCCAACACGATAATATAGGTTTGCACCGCGTACTCTGCTTTCCTGCCGCAGTCCAAAGACCTGCTGCTGCCTAAGTTAATAGACCTCCTGACTAAATTGCCCCCAGCAACCTGTGATGGACTGGTGTCCCAGCATGGGTGAACCCCTGCCTTTAAAATTGCAAAGGCACGAAGGACCACAGACAAGCGGGAAGACAGCCAGAATACGCTACCAGCAATTTCCCAAGCTCTGCAATATTATAATACCATGTTTGGCCAATTTCGTCAGTGAGTGTTTATACATGCGGGAGGGAACCGGAGTATCTGGAATAGTCCAACTCTTATAGAAAATTAAACAAATGGAATATGACAATTGCTCTCTATAGCATTATCAAGCGTTCTCATTTGGTGATTTCTCCAACGTTGGAGACGGAACGTCGCAAAGCATATATAAGGAACACTCGATACGGCTATTCCGAATGAACAGCTATGGGGAGCAAATTTTCAGATATCGAGCTGTGAAAGCCTACTTAAGTACGCATAGAAATGAATCCACTTGCAATAATTATTACTGCTATACCCCGGCATAACCAAGAGATGGCGACCTCGTCACACGAGCAGAGAGAACTTTAGTAATTTACGTGAGTTACCGGTGCTTTTCTGTATGGCGTTTGCGTGTTCTCTCCCCGTATCCGCGTGGGTTTTCGCCGGGTACTCCGATTTTTTCCCTCCGTCCAAAAACACGCTGCTGTATTAATTGGCCTGCTGACTAAATTGCCCCCAGTGCCCTGCGATGAACTGGCGTCACATCCTCACTGCAGACACGTAAGTAAAAAAAAACACTTGTGTCGTTATACGGGGTGGTTCAGATGTCTTGTGGCCCGTAGTCAATTGAAGCTTAATGTATATTTCTTACTCTTTCATTTCTGTTTTAAATAACCCTCATTTATGTTTGAGACCCTAAAGAAGTAGTTTTACAGGCTTAAATGGGAGTGAAAATAATCTATAAACATGGTATGTACTTTTTATTTAATTTTGTAGTGTAGAAGTGATTATCAAAACCTCTTTTTGTATTGCACTCTCATACAAGTGTGGATGACTTTCCTGCAAAACTATTTGTCCCATTGATCGAATTTGAAACAATGCACACGTTTTAGCGTATTGACCTTGTCAGTGGGCGGCGCGGTGGCCCAGTGGTTAGCGCTGACGCCTCACAGCAAGAAGGTCCCGGGTTCGAATCTCTCGGCTCGGGTGCCTTTCTGTGTGGAGTTTGCATGCTCTCCCCGTATCCGCGTGGGTTTTCGCCGGGTACTCTGGTTTCCTCCTACAGTCCAAAAGCATGCTCCTGGATAGGTTGATTGGCTCGCAGACTAAAATTGTCCCGCAATGCCCGGCGATGGACTGGCGTCCCGTCGTCGGGTGTATTCCTGCCTTACGCCCTGTGTTTCCGGGATAGGCTCCGGCTCACTGTGACCCTATATAGGATTAAGCGGTTTCAGATAATGAGATGAGATGAGACCTTGTCAGTCATGCCTGCACAGGAACCCTTCATTCCTTTATTTGTTTCAACAATTATTTTTGTTTATATTTGTCCTTTATTAATTCATGGTCATTAATTACTTAAATTATCTATTGTGATGTTAACTTTAATTCTGAAGCGAACTCGTCTCAAGTTGGTGCAGGTTGCCTGATGATGCTGATTGCAGTTATCAGCGAAACGTCGTATTTCATTTGTAAATGTTCTGAGTTTGCTCTCCAACACACCAGTGTGCTGACATAGTGAAAAATGTACACGTTTTGTTCACGTTGACAAACTTTACGAAATGGCTATTGTCGGGTGGTGGAGGGATTACGACAAACATTTTTTACGTGACCTAACCCAAAAAAATGGAATTCATCGATATTGTGTTGTTGTTGACATGCCGTTCTCTCCATAGCTCTGCGAATCATTTTTGTGATGCTCGGGTCAAAGGCGCTTTAGAAGTACAAATATGATTATTATCTGGACCACCTTACATTCTATACGGATTACATCATGTTGTAAAGAAAGGACAACCTCTCGGAGTAGCCTCGGTCAGTGTTGAAAAAACGCAGGTGGGGCCGAAGTCCACAGAGATGCCCGAGGACCAGATTTACAGGCAGACGACGATGGCTGAACGGACTGGTTCACAAGCGGCGTTACACGGATCGGTGCCCAGCGCCCGCGGCGATTCGCCGCCGATCGATCGTGGAGCGGCGATCAGTCCGTGAAGTGTCAGCAGCGGCTGTCCTCGACAGCCGTTTATCAGTCCCAGTGGGGTGCAGAGATTTGTAATTGTAATTATATGAAAACTATTAACATGTTATTTGTATACAAACATTTTACAACTAGGCACGTGCATACGAGACCTCAGAGACTGACAGGGCTAATTTAAATCAAATACGGTGTTTTCATGTCGAGCCAAAACATTGATGATGCGGTTTGGCGCGCGGTTTGGCGCGCGATCAGCGAGCGCGCCGAGGCACGCTTTGCTGGGAGACACGCATTTCAAGTGGGCCGAACATATATATTTCACTGCTGAGTTTCACCCACGAAAACCCTCGTGGATCGTATCACCTACTCATGAATCGTAACCTTATCATGCTGGAGGGGTTTTTGTACTCCAATGAACCCTATAACTCTGTCGCCTAGAACCAGAGCTGCAGAGAGAACGGCACGTCAGCAACAACGGCACCAGAACGGAAAATAAGCAGCAATAACATTTTTTTATATATACATCGTAATGATGTAGGTTTTCAGGATTCGATGCATGATTGCTTTGAAAAGCTGCTGTCTCGGGACAGCCGCGTCGATCGCTCCCTCTCCCCCCATCGTTCCCTCTTTTTTATCATTCCCTCTCTCCGCAGCAACATACACATCATTGCAGAACAACAAGTAAAGTATGATCAGAGTAGTTAATGACCTGATCCTCCTGGACCTGAGCGCTGACTTTGATACCGTTAACCAACCTACCTTACTGGAGTGACAGAGGGCATAGGGGTCTCTGGCTGTGCCCTTCACTGGAAGGGCTCATACCTCTCCAACCGGAAGCAGTTCTTCATCCTCGGAGGACATAACTCAGATGTCCATCCTGTTTATCTGGAGTTCCTCAGGGTTCAGTCCTTGGCCCATTCCTCTTTAGCATCTACATAAACTCACTTGACCATATTCTGGTCAGCCTTAATCTCAGCTACCATTGTTATGCCGATGATATCCAAATCTATATCCACAAAAAGCCATGTGTCGGGTCTTTGCATGTCGTCCTCACTGTCAACTGTGAAGGCATGTCTCATTTCAAATTTCTTATAACTAAATAGAGACAAAACAGAAAACTTGCTTGTTGGAACCCCGCACGAATTGGCCAATGCTGAACCTATCCAACTGATGCTTGACGACCAGACCATTGAATTTGCTAAAGCAATCCGGAGTCTAGAAGTGAGTCTTGATTTCTCACTCACTTTCGAGACAGAGCGCTCCTGTTAGGGTCTCCCTTGGTGAACAGGTCTCGGGGGAGGTTTCAGACAAATAACGATTTGAAGACCCTCCGACTAAAGCAGGTTGCGCTAGGAAAGACATGCGGTTATTAATTTTTGCTCTAGTGCTCGCACCATTACGGGGGGGGGGGGGTTATCCGCCAATGTAGGTCAACCGAATAAATAGCTGGTTGTGTTCTGTTCTGATGATGGTTTCGAGAGGCTTTCACTCAGCTGTAGATTGATAAAAGGCTGCACATGACGATAAAGCAATTCGGGCTCTTATAGGGGTTGATATGTGACGTTTCGCCTCCCACGTTGATGGCATAATCAAGCTTTTCGATATGAAATAGTTGCTCTTGAGAGCGATTCTCATACATAGAGCCGTGAAAACCTACATCTATACAGTTCGGAAATAATAATAAGAGGTTTTACCATTTATAGGAATAATTCAAGTGTTAAGATCTTAAAACACCGAATAGAAACCTTTCACCGAAGTGTCAACCTTGCTAAAAAATACACGTGTGGAAAAATATGCAAACAACATGCTTTGATAATGTATGGATTTGTAATGGTGTATGTTTTCACGACTCGATGCATGATGCCTCTAACGTGAGGCGAAACCTCGCGATGTGGAGAGAGGGCGCGATCGACGCGATTGTCCTGAGAGAGCAGCTTTTCGAAGCAATCATAATGTATGGATTGTTCCTGAAACTGATTTTAGAATTCGTGCCTAATTCTCAGTGTTATCCAGGTGTTAGCAAGAGATCAGGACAACGCAAATATCAATGCATAGTGTTTCACACATTGTGAAACACTATTTGGTGTTTTAAGATTTTAAAACACCAAATAGACACATTGTGAAATGTGTCTATTTGGTGTGAAATGTGTCTATTTGGTGTTTTGAAATCTTAACACCTGCATAATTGCCAGGAATGGTAAAAACCTGTTCTGTTAATTACATATGTACACTGGCAAAAAGTACCCATAGCGAAAAGTATTGCTGTTGGTGCCTCCGTGTCTCTGCAGATCTGGCAGTGCGGAGGAACGCTGCTCTTTGTGCCGTGTTCCCGCGTGGGCCACATCTACCGACTGGAGGGCTGGGTCGGAAATCCACCGCCACCCAGCGTGGGCCCGGCACCCGCGCTGCAGGTACGGATGTTTGCGAGCGCCTGTCTTGGTGAACGCACTCCATGCAGGGTGGGGAGGGGGTTAAGAGCAGAGTAGCCGCCTCGCAGGCGATCCTGACCAAGCGTTCTAGCGCGTTCTACTGCTGAGTCGTGCAACAGTGGAAATTTAAAGCGTAACTAGTATTGACGTTTCAGAAGCATCACCAATAAGTGGCAGACTTATAGAAGATATAAAAGCTTTGGTGTTGTGCAGTTTAAATGAGTGCTTTTGAGGGATTCAAATCTGATACTTCAGTGCAGACAATCAGTGAGCGTATGTTACCCCCACCAATGAAAGTCGATGTGGTCGGAGCCTGACCGATCTATTATATATAGACGTAGAGCCCGATTTATATTTATAAACTCCGAAATTTCCGTTCTGCCCCTTGTGCGGGGTACGCCGGTTTCCTCCCACAAGCATAAACCCATTGATAGAGTTAGCCAAACAACCCGATGTGGGGCCAAAGAGCTTGGGTCGTTGTTGGCACTGGTTCTGGCTGTTTTCACACCTCCACTCCCCTCCGTGTGAAAAGTGAGCATTTTACAAACGTTGCTTCCAGCGTTTTTGTGGGGCAATCTAACAAAAAAAATGCGTGTATGTTTCCTGAGAATTGCTGTTAAGAGATGCTCTTTCGGGATACCCATGTCGAGCGTTTTCCTTTATCTATATATTTCTGTTTGAGTTATGGCAAGCCAAAGTTGGCATGGAAAGATGCATAAATATGGATACAAAGGTCACAATATGAGTGAGAATGTGTAGCTTGCAATGTATTCTAGTGATAAGTTAAAGCCACCTAGTGATCCGTGAAGACCAGACCCAAGTGGACCTTTAGATCCAAAAGGTTGAGTATTTCCTGAGTTAAAGGAAACGCTCATGCTGCAATAGATTAATAAGACAAAGAAAACCATGCAAGGGATACAAACAATTTGGAAATCAAACAAACGATTCAGTAAAAAAGACACAACTGACTCTTGGTCAAATCCATGTAATGATGTTGACTGGTGAATCATGACATGTATAATGGAAAAGACAACAGAGGTTGCCCGTATAGCCTTAACAGACTCTAAGGTCAAGTGCTGTTAGTTAGTGGCCCCTATGAAGGCCAGCAGAACACAGCACACGAGGGGTGGGTGGCTAGCACCCAGTCATCCACTATTGCCTCTCCATTGCTCATGTTTATACGCCACACCAAGTATTCGTTTAAAGCTGAATTAACCCAGGGGAGGCCCAGGAACGTTTCATTAAATCTTGAGGAGACTTAACACATACACAATACCTACATATAAATAGGAGGTATACACGACACACGCACACTGCTGCCTGAGGATGCCTCCAATGTGTGAGGCGAAACGTCGCGATGGGGAGGGAGCTATCGACGCGGCTGTCCCGAGAGAGCAGCTTTTCGAAGCAATCATCGTTTCATAAAGTCGTCAATGGTGTTGGATGTGAGCGGATATGGAACTCTGCTCGATGGAATCATAGCACAGCGTGCTAACCGCTGTTCCCGGACTAGACAACACACGTGCTCATTCGTTAACTAAAGTGAATTTTTAAATTTCATTTCGGTCGAGCAGCATATGCCTGAGCGGAGAAAGCGCGATTTGTAAACGAGCGGACCTTTCAAGCCCTGCAGCTGATGGAGCAGCGAGGGCACGAGTGTGATGTAGAGTCACGGGAAGCGGTTCAACGTATACCGAGGAGATGACACCAGCAGCCACATAGCTGCAATAAAGTGGCTGCACGATAAATCCTGCCCATGATCTGATACTTAAAGCCGCATGTAAAAGTCTTGTTCATTTTAACGTTTCGAAAGCAATAAAAAGTTATGTAGCGATGTAACGCCGAGGTGGATGGGGCTGGTTTAACGCGGGGCCTCAAGGACTACAAACTTTGTGGGATCTCTCCAAATATATTTATCATGTACAGTACGGCCCTCTTTATAATCCACTGCTGGATGAAGGCATCTGCAAGCCGACATTGGCTGGAAGGCAATGCTCTCACGTGGTGATAAATCATGGAGATAATGCACTAAATTAAGCTGTAGCATCTCTACATGCATTACCATCGGTTACATGCCAACATTAAGAGTTCTCTCATCTCATTATCTGAAACCGCTTAATCCTATATAGGGTCACGGTGAAGCCGGAGCCTATCCCGGAAACACAGGGCGCAAGGCAGGAATACACCCGACGACGGGACGCCGGTCCATCGCCAGGCATTGCGGGACAATTTTAGTCTGCGAGCCAATCAACCTATCCAGGAGCATGCTTTTGGACTGTGGGAGGAAACCGGAGTACCCGGCGAAAACCCACGCGGACACGGGGAGAGCATGCAAACTCCACACAGAAAGGCACCGGAGCCGAGAGACTCGAACCCGGGACCTTCTTGCTGTGAGGCGTCAGCGCTAACCACTGGGCCACCGCGCCGCCCACATTAAGAGTTTCTTATTCATTTTGACTTTGATGTGATTTTCCAACATTCTTATCCATCAGTGGGCCAAGACCCCACCAAGTGGTCCGTGGAGACCAGACCCAAGTGGGCCTTGAGGTGCAAAAGTTTGAGAACCCCTGGTACAGCACATTGAAAAATCTAAATTCAAATCACCAAAGTGGATAACAGACTGCATGGTATTGGGCATGGGTTTTAGCTAAATCTGGTGGTAAAACAGCCAAGGGAACGAGCTGGTAACAGTGCTAACATCTGTACCCCACTGAAATAAAGTCCTGCCCGAGGAGGTTCGATTCCCATCCTGGGCACCTTTCTGTGTGGAGTTCGTGTGTTCTCTCCTTGTTCTGCGTGAGTTTCCTCTCGGTTCCCCAGTTTCCTTCCAGTACAAAAAGAACACGCATACTTTAATTGGCCAATAACATCATAATATATAGGAAGAAGTGTCTGGCTGGTTAGCACGGGCTGACCACCTGGCTGACTCCCCCCTCCCCCCCGTGGTTTCCTCGCTACGCCTCCATCTCTGTGTCTTGTCTATGACCAGGCGTGGAATTTACGCCGTGCGCTATAAAATGTATTGCTCTACACTATTCAAAGAAGCAGTCAATCAAACCTATAAAAGCCTTGTGCTTTCTCCCAAGCTTAATTCGGGCGATGGACGGTGGCGTTTTTACAGAACTACGTGCGGGTGGTGGAGGTCTGGTGGGACGACTACCGGGACTATTTCTACGCGAGTCGTCCGGAAACTCAGGCGCTGCCGTACGGAGATATCTCGGCTCTGCACCGCTTCCGGCGCGAGCACAACTGTAAGAGTTTCAGCTGGTTCATGGAGAACATCGCCTATGACGTCCTGCAGTTCTACCCGCTGCCGCCCAAGAACGTCGACTGGGGAGAGGTGGGATGCTTCCTCTGCCACTCGCAGTAACGGAAATAACACTGGACATTGAATACTGCACACCGTTATGAATTGTGAAAAATAACAATTATTATAACAATCTATAATGCCACGTGGCACAGTATTTGTTCATCCGCAGACAGGTGTGAGAAGGTAGACACGCGGTTAGCGCGAGCCAACATTTACCAGACAAGGCACCCTATATGTTACGATGGTGTCGACAAATTAATGAGTGCTTTTTAGTTATAGGAGGAAAGCTGAGAACCAGCAAGAAACCCATGTAGAACAACTGAAGTAGAATGCGTTTATGCATTGGCTCTCTCTTCTCTATCCATAGCAGGGGAGGAACTATAACCATCAAAGATTATACATTGTGAATCAAACTTTAGTAGAATTATGTTGCCATTTGAGACTTGATTCTCAAAACCGACCAAATTGATCAAAACATTCCCTAAAATGTAAGAGACAAAATATTAAATGCTTACAGAGATGAACGCACATTGGAAATAGTTTAAAAAATCCGTGGGTTCTTTTAAATTGTTGTGTTTGTCGACCGCCAGATCCGTGGTAAGAAGAGCAACTTCTGCATCGACAGCATGGGCCACAACAACGGTGGGATCGTGGAGTTGGGGCCCTGCCACGGCCTGGGGGGGAATCAGGTGATGCCAACAACTGTGGGGGACCTTGCCAACATGTGGTCTACCACTGGAGAGACAAGACCACACAGAAGGCTGTTTCTGGTATTAGCCAGTTTCAAGGACAATGCATACGTTATCGAAGCATAGTTTGCATGTCTTACCACAGGCGTGTGATTATTGTAAACCTGATGCATGTAAGCGATGTGTAAAAGGTATCTATTTGTATTATTGCCAGAACGAGTAAACCTTTTTATCTTTTTCCATTATCAGTGATACCAACTTTACCATTCGAATCCCAGCTTCATGTAGCACACATACAGCCTTCTCAAAATCCACAGCTGGATGCAGCTTCGGTACTGTTCCGGTCTGGAGAGTTTGACCGACTGTACCTCCGCACGATAGTCTCCATTTGTCTAACCTTTATCTGCAGGTGAGTGAGCTTCAAATGGCTTATTCTGTCAACTCCTAAAGGCGACGCGGTCGTGCAGTAAGTAGCGCTGTCGCCTCACAGCAAGAAGGGCCCGGTTCCCCGGCTCGGGTGGCTTTCTGTGTGGAGTTTGCGATTTCTCCCCGCATCATGTGGTTTTTCGCTGGGTGCTCCGGCTTCCTCCCACCGTCACAAAAACATGCCCAGGTTGACAGCTGGTTAAATTGTGCCCCAGTGCGATGGAGTATCGCGGGGCCTGCACGTGGCCTGGCAAACCGTGCAGTCGGTCACCTCGGCGACCACAGCCATGAAAACCCCACTCGGGAACGACGTTGACACCGTGTCGACGTAGCGCGAAGAAGAGAAGTCAACTCTCACAACCTTCACTGCCTTCCAATTTAACTCCGTTGCGTTGCTTTCTCTCCATGTCTCCTCTGGATCCCCACAGCTGTTTCGCCTTAACGACATGAACCAGCTAATGCAGCACGACCAGTGCCTGACGCAGGGTGGAAAGGAAGGCACCGGCGTCACCATCATGCACTGCGACCGCACCGAGTTCAATGACTGGAGCTTCCGCATGGTGAGACGTGGCTTGTCGATGCAACTGAACCAGGGACGACGGTGCAGGATTGGGAGGGGGGGGGAGGTTGGGGGAATGCTTAGACACCAGGCTAAGAAGTGCCACGGAAAATTGGAAAGGGAGCCCCATTTCATTACTTGCGCCGGTGACGGCACCGGTGCCAAGCATGTGCGCTACTGGGTGGATTTTGCCGAATATTTTCGTTTGGATGGGATGTGTGATATGTAAAGCCCTTTTATCGTTTTACTGCTTGATGAAAGCTGAGCCACACCTATACTGTCAGAAAGGCTGTACATATAGAAATTGAGTTGATTTTGATTGCAAAGCTGATCCAAAGACTACAGGCTCTAGGAAAATGTGACCATTTTAATGATGTAGGTTTCCACGGCTTGATGCATGACGATCGCTTCGAAAAGCTGCTCTTTTGGGATAGCCGCATTGATCGCTCCCCCTCTCCATCGCGACTTTACCCCTCCCATGTTGGAGGCATCTTCACGCACTGAGGATGCATTTTTCCTGAAAGAGCAGCTTTTCGATGCCATCGTCAATGTGACAATTGTTAATTTGGAAAATGTGGCTTTGCAACAGCCGCATTGACAGCGTGTGAACGGGTGCAGGTAGAGGGGCAGTTCACTCACCGCTTGATTTGCATCTTGCAGGGAGAAGGAAGATTTGTGCACAGCCCCTCTGGGAGGTGCCTCGATCGCTCCGAGGCACTGCAACAAGTGTTCCTGGCACTCTGCAACCCGACCAGCCTAAGTCAGCGCTGGGAAATAAACCACATCAGGTTCTGAGCACATTCGCCGGACGACGTCAAGTTCCAAGAGCATCTCGTTGGAGATTAACTCGTGGAAAAATAACTAAGACACCGAATCTATGGACCGACTGAGGCGTTCTGGGCAAGGTTCAACAAGTCGGATCGTCAGGCTGCACGACAATGCGGGGATCAGCTTAAAATCAGAACCGTCACACACCCCGTCACCTCTCCGTGGAGCCGTGCCAGTGAAGAATTGTCATTCCCAAGTTAACAAACGTCTCCTATGTAAAACTATTTTGCCGATGGAAAATTTAACAGCTGTTACACACGGACGCACAAACGTTTGCGTACAAAGTCGACAATCTCCACATTTGCGTCAAGACTGAAAGACTTGTTGCGGTGGTGCACAACAGATTGCGCTGAAACGGTGATCATTATACCGATACAGCTATCAATCCACTGTTCATGAAAGCCTTCCCATACCATGTGGGGTTTTTTTGGACCGTGCTTGATCACATGGTACTCACACGGAGGAACAAAGTTGTACGTGGTATGCTCATCGATTGTGCAGTGTAAATGTGGCATTTCACCGTCTAGATTTGGAGGAAATAATACCAAAAATGTTTTTTTCAGTTGCACATTGAAAAGTCATGCTTCAGAATTAGCGTTTTAAGATTGACATTCCAATGTATGTCTTTATAACTATTTTTACCCGCTTTTACTTAACTTATATTGGGGGATGTAATGGTTAAAATATTTGAGCACAAAATTAAAGCATTTCCGATAAAGCCAGAACTGAAAATTTGTACGCAGGCATAACTCGGAACACAGTGCAATCTCGTGAAAAGTATGAAGACCTTTGACAAGCCGATCCTGGGCCCGCGCCGCCATAGAAATTAGTCTTTCAAATTAAGTTTTTCAGGCTGATAGGGGCGATATTTTCCTGATGCCAGACACGCACTGAGCTGATTTGAGACTTTTACGTGAAGACTAAAAAAAGTAGTAAATGAAATAGGACAAAATTTTAAATTACCCGCTTTTACCACACTCAAAAGTAGAAAATATTTTTTGGGCAAACACTAACCGTATAAGACCGCAATAATCTTTTCATTTTATGAAAACCTTTAAACCATACTGATATTAAGTGATAACTGAGTTGTTTCTTTTACAAAATATTAGAAAAACACGTATGACTAAAATAACTAAAATGTAACTCACGTCAGTCAATCGTGTCATTGTCAGTGTTTGACAACCCGCTTTTAGCCTCTATCCCTAGATTTAAAAAATTCAACTTGAGTGCTGTAAGTGGGCGATTTAAATTTTTCATTGTTATCCTACTTTATAAAAAGCAAGCTATCACACATTGCTCTATGTAATAATTCAATTCCTGTAAAGACAAATCCAAGTTGCTATTGTTTTGGAAGTGCCTCCAAATTTCTCCCACCTCAAAATTCACGAGAAGCGTACGTTCAAGAACGTCATGGTAGCCAGAGCTGCTTTACTAGTACTGCAAATGAAGTGTTTGGGCATTTCTCGACTGAAAACTTTGCAGCCCAAGGAGCTATGCACGCAAACCATTCAGTAAAAAAAATCTTTACATTTCAAAATTCACCAGTGATTTTGGTGTGGAAACATGCAACTCATTCATGGGTTTCATCACATTGACAATGTCTTCTTGCACCGTTTTTCATTGATCATGCAGGACTCAAGTCTGACATTGTATGTGGCAACACTGCGGTATTATAAATTGACTGTGCCCATGTTATGGTATATGCAATAACTTAAAAACTTGACATTGATAGACTTCAACATTACATAACTTAATAGAACTGGCAGCTAACATTGTTAGCATATTCAATTTTTCACGTTTCCAGTATTCGCGAAACATATACCAATTCAACCAATGAACAATAACTTGCGGCACTGGAGGAAACAATGAAGGAGGTGCAGTACTGTGAAGATGGGAATGCTTTCTGAAAAGGCACAAAATTAAGTCATGTTTCACACCATGAGCTCAGCTCTCAGGAGTTGTCAGCATACCAAAGCTTCATACATTTGCTCGAGTCCCTTTTTTACATCAGGATAAATTAAAGCACACTGAATATTAAAGCCACCAGTTTCAAATGTCTAAGGTACAATTATAAATTATTTTATAACTAAAATTTAATTTGCTTATTTTGCAAATGATTGAGAATCTTATGGCATCTTAAATGGTTTTGCACAATCATTGCAACCTCACAAACAAAATAGACCACGTTGTAAAAAAGACCATTTTATTGTTGCTTAAAAGTTACAGAATTTTATCAAGTCCAACAGACATAAATGGACAACGTTTATCAGAATATATGTGAAACAAATTCACCCTACAAGGTTAATATTGAAAGCAGACAAAAACCCCAGGCTAAAAAAATGTATTACAAGCCACAAAGTAACAAAAGCAGACTGTACATAGTGGGAAGGTTAAATCTTTTTCAAAGTGGCAATTTCTCAATACAGATTATGCTTTTGTAGTCTCAAACCTGGTAAAAATTCAAAAGCAGGCTCAATCTAACCAAGTCTACACTCTGCCACATACAAATATTTAATAATTTTCCTTTCAACCAAGCTGTAATCTTCTTGAAATGAGCAAAACTTCAGCGTAATTTCCAAATATGAAAGTAATTTCACACCCAGTTATTATACATGAACTTGACATTAAGAGTATCCCACCAAAGCAATGTATTGTCAATACTTGTGTTATACAGTGACCAGTCACATGAAGTCCATTCTGCTACAATGCCAAGTTTGTAAATTAATTTGTAGCTCTTGGTTAGCAGGTTGAGGTTACATACCTTAAAACAATTACATTTATAACACCAAATCCATATGGCGTGGCCTCGAGTTGTGACTATACAAACGTTGAATTTTACACAGAAAGGAGGTTTACGTAGTATATGAATTCGTTAAACGTCCTTGTCTTTCCAAACCAATAAAAACTGAGCTTCCAATATTTTTTCTCTTGACACCCTACAGTTTAACGCTCTCAAATGCAGACGTAGTGCCCATAACCAACAACGAAGCCCTTGAGGAATTACTAAACCAATTGTTTCAGAGCTGGGATTCTGCCATGGGCAAATGTAATGGGCTTCACATTTCATTTTACCTTCTATGGGATAACTGGCAACCCCTCCCCCCCCCCTCAAAAATGGATTAAAATCCCTCCAAACCTCCTTTAAAAAAACTATCAATGTAAGCGCCTGCCAGTGAAACCTTGGTACATCCATGCACCAAGGATGCTTTACACTAAATGCTGCTGCTGCAGTCTACTCGTCATCATCTTCATCATCGTCATCTTCCTCCTCATCCTCTTCATCATCATCATCTTCCTCTGGCGCAGCCTTGGAGGGTGCTGCCTTGCCCTTTCCACGGTATGCCGCCACATCCTAAGAGAATATTCATTATTTTAGCATACTGCCAGCAAGTCTGTAATATAGCCACATCTAACTGGAAACGATGCTCTATGAATAATGAACACTGCATTTATTAGGGAGGTGTGCCTCCAGGAAAAACCATCAATTAAAATGATTTGTCAACCTTGAACCAATTTACCTCCCAAGCTAATTGAAAGTAGAAATGCTGTGTTTTAAATAAAAAAACCTCACCATTTATACTGCAGCTCTTTATATAACAACTTTATTACACCCCTTAGGTGAAGAAATCCATTATCCTCTCATTTCCATGTCCAGCTAAAGAAAACAAATCTAAACTACAGCTAGTTAGCCAATTACCACTCTAGTTGCCCAAGTGGAATTCTAAACAGAATACAATGAAGGGCTCTTTTATTGCATTTGGGCCGAGGTTCCATAACCCCTGGTATTTTGACTGCAACGACTCACGATTGTCCTGTTAGGAAACCTCACCTTTTCATACTTCTCCTTCAGTTTGGCAGCCTTCTTCTCGTACGGTGATTTAGTCTCGGGTGTGAGCAGTCCCCACATCTCTCCCAGCCGCTTGGCAATCTCACCGATGCCCAGGCCCGGGTGATCTGCCTTCACCTTGGGCCGGTGCTCCGAGCAGAATACGAAAAATGCCGATCTGTGCACAGACACGTTATTCCGATCACTCATTGGCAAATCCGACCGACCTTCAAAGTTTATATAACCCACGGTGCTTTTTTCACAGCCACGATTTCACACGGCACTTGTAGCGTATAAGATCTTTTATAATAACAATTGCATTTATACAGCGCTTTTCACCCGAAGGTCACAAAGCGCTGAGAAGTAATACCAATCCACGTTGCTGTATTCAAGGCACTTCACTGACACGGAGTAAATTACGCAGTACAATGGCACTCGCGTCGTATGCAATCACATTACCGTCTTTGTGGACTTTCAACTTCAGTAATGTAATTCTCAACATGCTACAAAAAAATGCGATGTATACGCAAAGTCCTTTTGTAAACCCACTGCTGGTGACGAGGCTAACTTCTCGGTGAAAAGTCACAAAACAGGATGCTGCAGGACTTACGGGGGCCTCTTGGGTGCGTTGGGGTCCTTCGTCTTCCTCTTGCCCTTTGGCGGAACGTAATTTTTCATCTCTCGGTCATAACGTGCCTTGTCAGCTTTAGCCATTTCCTCAAAGCGCGCCTTCTCCTTGGGAGACATCGTCTGCAAAGGTACGATGGGTTGCGCCCGTCGATAAAAAACGGCTTACAAGCCGCGTAACAACACACAAGATCCTCGCATCAGCGTGGGAACATTTTAATATCAAAAAGAGAGCGCGGCGCAGTTTTACCTTCCAGCGCTCTGAGCATTTCTTCGAAAACTCTGCAAAGTTTACGGACGCCTCGGGGTGTTTCTTCTTGTGTTCCTCGCGGCAGGTCTGCACGAAGTACGCATAGGAAGACATCTTCCCACGCGGTTTGCCTGGCTCTCCTTTACCCATTTTTACTCACTAGAACACAAAACATGCAAACAGTGTCACTAATTATACACACCACCACCACCACGCACTGCATTTTCCAAGCACCTGTAATATTACGCCTATGGAAATTTCACGTGCAACCTTAAGTTCTACGACCAAACACTGACGTCATTAACAAGCAATTAACAATTGCATTTACCGAGCGCTTTCCACTCGAGGGTCACAAAGCGCTTCACAGAGCTGCAGAGAAAATGACACGCCAATAATGGCACCAGAACAAAAAATCAGCAGTAAATAACTGGTATTAGACAATATTAAAATTGCTAGCCACCACAATCAATCCACGTTCCCAAAATAGCTGACCGCTATGTGTAAATGGCAAGGCATTATTTTGATTTAACGTTTGTTTGGTGCTGGTACATGAATAGCCATAAAAAAAGGTTCATCTGCAAAGTGGTCTCAATTATAAATCCGGTATGCATTGCTGCTTGGGTAAAATAATTAAAGCAGCCTCACATTCCCTCAACTCTGACGGCAACCAATACATAACCGTATTAACACGCGCGTCAGTATTAAGACTTTTTCATATAAATCCACTCTTTTGTACGATTAATTAAAATTACACAGGTGCAAATCTTAAAGAGGCATTGAACTATTCAGGCTGCTCAGGAGAAATGCAGCAGCAGCCAATGCTTTATGATTAAGCCTTCACATTTAAGCGATGACAAAATCACTGTCATTTATCCTGTTTGCTAAAACATCGGCACATTTCCTCTTTGGGCATGCATGACGAGCACACGCATTCACATATTGCAACGAGATAACGGCACAGCACTGCCTTTGATGCCAAAACTGTATTTCGCCAATTAGCACGGCAGCCACACATCGTGACAAGAAATCCCAGGCAACTAAACGAATTTACAGCCCTTCAATCGAGCTGCAGCTGCGTTAACACCGCACATACCTAGGGAATAATGCGTTGAAATTTAAAGACAATTCTGACGTACATTCATCGGATATCCCAAAATACCAGCTATCCCGAACAGAAGGCGAATGCTAATAGTGATTAAATATTACCTATGGCTAACCACAACTACTCAACACATACGAATATTTTTAATGTGTGCTTGTATGAGTTGACATTCCTTCAGGGTGGCTATGCGCAGTTCTTCTATGAATTACCACCTGGAGCGATACCAGCAACGAGATGTTTTAATTATAACCTTAAACCCGCAAATCTAACGACAATAATAATTATCATTCAACCGAGCGGATGTTGAAGAGTGTGGCGTTGTTTATACCGGTTTAAAAACGGGCAAACGCTCAACGTCACATCAAACAAGACAAGTGGTCTTTTTTCCTAATGGTACCCAATATAACTATGATTTCGGAGAAATTAAGGGCAGGGTGCAAATCACGCGATCACAAAATGTTAAAGACGAAAAACTGACGCCTGCGTCTAGACACAATGTAGACTGTAGTAGTAAGCGTCTTCAAAAAATGTAAAGCTGTCAGAATCTTAGAAAAATAATCCGAAATTTAGCTTTTGGTAACAAAATGTTATATACGCGGTCTAAAGCAGTTTTAAATAAATCACTTCGATTTAATTTGTGAAACGACAGCTATTACACAAATGATCATGCATAAATAATAGCAGTGGTTTAAAAACTAAAGATCTGTGAATATGGAAAATCAAAATCAATGAATGGAAGGCTCGCGAGCAATGGCGATGGTGGCCACCACTAACAATAGGCAGCTAACACGCGGCCCAACAAGGGGCGCATTTCAAAGGAATAACAGTAATCGTTGGTCGTGAACAATAAACACCACAAAAGATAGGAGTTAAATTCGGAACGTCCGGAAAACACACAACGACGAGATGATTAACGCCAAGGGCTAATTATGCATTTGCTAAGCTCGCTCAAGTTTGGCCGCGTCAAGCGCGGGTTCTAATCATTCCCGCCATCCGCAATGCATTGGTTTGTTTATATTTTCTTTAAAACGTTAGCCATACGTTTAGGTTTTAAAACGCACAAAAATCACTCCACCGCTTCAAAGCGCACATGTTTAAAAGCTAACGTTTAGAAACGTAAACTCAGTCGCACAAATAAAAACTTATTTTACGTACAGCATTAACAAGATAAAATTGACACTTCAACGACATTGATAAGTGCCGAACAAAACAACGCAAATTACCAATTATAAATGTTTATCTTACTCAAGCTATCATTGCAAAAACGCGTTATAGCGAAAACATTAAGAGGCGTTCTTTTATTACAATGCTAAAACAAAAATACGCGCTTGTAAATTTCGGGGAAAAATTGCGACTATTCGGAAAACTTGCGGCATAATTGTGAACAAACAGAAAAAATATCGGTTCCATTTATTTACTTAATATTTTACAAACCGAGTCTCTTTTAATGCGTGCAATGGACTCCATCTTTTGCGCGTCTCAGGCCCCCACAAAGGCTTTCAACCATCCCCTCACCGATCCAAAAACACCATTACGTCCAGACGCGCGACTTGGCCAATAAATAACTCACCTTTCCCCCCCCTACCGCATTAACCCATCAACGCGAGAAGAGACTGCGTTCACTGAACAGAAAACATGAAATAACCTCAACCGACGCTAATGCGAAACGCGCACCTCCCAAAATGGCCGAGCGCCTTCTTCACCGCTACGCGGCTGAGGGAGGCCGGGGGACCTCGCGTACGATCGCGTTTGGCGGCACGTTGCCACCGAGGCAGCGCGTTCAACTTCCGACCATCGCGAGCGGCACATTCCAACGCGAGTTCCACATCGATCCGGGGCCGGTTCGTTGTCGCCAAACGCGAGAAAATCGAGCGGGAACAGGGCGAAGAGTCGGGCGGCCGCGACCGCGCGACCGTCGCCGCCATTTTACGTCGCCCGCAGTGGTAACGGACGGGACGCGGCGCCCCGCGCTATTGCAAACAGGGCGAGCGAGAAAAGACGCCAATAACCGCATCCCCACCCGCCTGGCGCCGCGCCACTAAATTCAACGTGCAAAGTTAAACGAACCGCGACGTAAACGAAGCAGAACCGCGACGCCCGGCGGCGAATACCAATATAAAAAAATACAAAACAAGTGGCGACCCCGACCGCAAGGCAAGTCAACACTCACCCACCACTTGGGTTCGCGTAACGCTGGCGCAGTACTGTGCAACGGCTGAGGCAATGGCAGCTCGCGGCGCTCAACGAACGCGCAATAAGCAACGATGGCGAGCGCTCCCATTGGCTCGCGGAGCCGTCGCCGCGCGCCCATTGGCTCTCGCGCAGATTTGAACCGGATGCGCCGCTCGCCCGTTGGTCGGCGCTGCGCGTAACCGGCGTTGCGCGCGGGGAGCAGCCGCCTCGCGCCAATTGGCTCGCGCCGCCGGGGCGGTTGACGGAGGGGGGGGAAGCGGGCGAGGGAGCGAACGGTCGCGAACGCTCAAGGCTGAGGAGAAAACGCGGGAAAGCGCTCGCGCGCGGGGGCGGGGCCGGGCCGCTCGCCCTCCCCTTTGTCCATTCGGTTTTTTGGCGCCAAAAGTCTCCGTGGCGCGATGTTGTTGCGGCTGAGCGCGCTTGCGCTGCGCCTCACTTCGTTTCATTAATGTTGTACGATTTCTTAGAGCGTCTCGAACGCGCGCGAGATGGAGCATTGATTACAGCCGAGCATCCCCTTGTGAACAATGAACACCGGATAGGTTGGTTTCCCTCACGCCGCGTCATAAAATAATTTACAGCCCCGCTTATACGCAACACACACTTGAGGTTTCACTCAGGCCTTTCAGTGTCACGATTTAATCAAATCATTGACCAAAATTAACTCGATGTGTATAAGTCTGAAAAGTAAAATCGGAACAACACCGACCAGGACCTCATTAAGCTCTGCCAGCCGTACGGCAAGATTGTTTCAACAAAGGC
>JAZEWT010000009.1:9628288-9638626 GCA_036362905.1 Mordacia mordax | reverse complement strand
ACGAGGCTCTTCCAGAAAGTTTCAACCGACATCACCCCACGTGGCTTTGTCCCCCCTCTACAGTAAAAGTCCCCCCTCCCCTATTCCTTATCTCTGCAAGTACACAACACATAGCCTATTATTACAGAGATATACACATTGTGCAATGCATTAGCCATCGACCAGTACATAGCCCGTTATATAATCCGTGTCGCGACACGTGAACTTCCCCGGCATGGGTTCTTCTTGCTGCCCATCATGCATCGGCGACGATTGCGCTTGCGTTGGCGGCCACTCATCCTCTGTCTCAAGCAGAGGCATACTGGGACTCCAAAGACTCTCCATCTCAACAAACGATGTAGACTTTATTCGGCCACGCCGAACCCGAACAATGACCATGTGGTCAACTCACGGGCACACGAACGAGCTCTCGCCTCCAACGCGACTCTCTCTAATGCCCCCCTTCCTACTTCCGTACATCCCCTTATATATCCCCTTGGACCCCCACTCCCAGTCCCGTTTGATGTCACCCAGTCACGCGATGTCACCCCATGTCTGTTAGCCACTTAGCGCTGACCCATGACCACGCCCAACTGACCCGGAGTTATCTGGCGAATGACCCGACCCAACCCCAGCGTGAGCGTCACCATGCACTCAACCTGACACGTGCGAGGCTTGGCACCACACATGCACAGCCCATAAAGTAATAGAGATATATACACACATTGCCCAATGCATAGTCCACTTCATTGTCCAATACATAAGCCCATTTCACAATACATAGCTCGCACGGATATACACAGGTCATATATACACATTGCCAGGTCATAACACAATCATAGTACGATACATAAGCCATACTCAGCCTATTCATATTCGAATGCATAATACATACACAAACCAATACATAATCCACGCACAGCCCAATCCATCGTACAACCATAAATCACACATAACCACTCACATCAATCACACACAGGTATTAATGTTACAATCGAACTCGGGTATCCGGATCCATAATCCAAGCGCGCTTACCATTGCGCTACCGCTCAACCATTCACAATACTCGTCAATCTCACGACGGGGCAATGACGCGCGTGTTTATTGTCAACGCGGTACTGTACTGTATATATGAAATCCTACTCACTGGGGGGACTGTGCTTTTGGCGTGTCCCCTATGCGCCTAGCCCACACGCAACCGCCTCAAGCTCGTCGATAATGCTCCATTGGCAATTTATCACGGTAATGATTATGGGTGCTTAGCAATTCTTGCTGATTAGACCAATCATCTGCAACATATGGCAATAGCTCAGATTTACTCCCACAGTCCATAGACACGTTGCTGCCTATGTTAATTGGCCTCCGCTTTCCTGCGTTGGACTGCTGTTCCATTCTAGGTATAGTCCTGCCTTAGGCTTCGGTTCCCCCGGGACCGTCTACGGGATTAAGTGGGTTCTGACGATGGATAGATGACAATGAATTAGTGGAGTACGACGCTAAATGCGAGAGAAAGCGAACGCCCCCCCCACCCCCTCTCACACGCGTGGGAAACATTAAGCAGCTGTATTGCACCGCTTGATACCACGCGAACTTGCAACATCCGTCACATTTATGACGATGTGGATGTAATAGCCTTCCCTTGTTTTGGTTACTGCCTGGAGATGCTGGCCGTAACGACCAGCGAAACGTCGGACAGGGTCGTTAGGTGTGGAGAGATTTCTCTCCAACAGCACGCCAGTGGTAACGCCGTCACGTATGTTCGTCACGTGACGACTTAATACATCGTCGATGTCAGGTGGCATAGCGATTAGAACACAGTTTCTTTTACGCAGTCCCCCAAAAATGTAATTATAGATAAAAAAAATATCAGTTGAAATTATAAGCTGGCAACCCAAATATAAACGATTGTTTTAAATACACAGGGTGTCCCATACACATATAACCAAAGGAGATACATAATTGTGATGTTGCCTGATTCTCCTTATGGATTCCTCATGGCGTCATGTATACGGAACACCCTGAATATGAAATTAAGTTTGGTTTATTTTTTGCTTACTTAACAGAAAGCTCGAGGATGTCTCCAAGGTGGGGGGTGAAACGTCGCGAATGAGAGAGGAGGAGCATTCGACACGGCTATCCCGAAAGAGCAGCTTTGGTCAGCAAATCACAAACAACGTGTTTGTTGACTATCGGAACACTCGTGTGGGTAAATGAAATTTCCAAAATCCAAATTACAATGCGGAAGTAATGCCGCAAGTATATATATATAAACCTATACTGTGAAAAATAAAAATGACACTAAAAGCGGGTGAATTATGTTATTATTATATACTGTATTTAATTCTGTACTGTCATAAATACAAATTGCAAGAAGTCCGGGTTAATTGCGAAAAATTATAATTGATCTAGGGACACAGTCATTGTTTTTTTTATTTTTCTCCAGGATGTTTGTTTCTCTGTGTACATTATTCGAAATCTTTGTAAAAATGTCAAATGTCATTATTATACGTATTTGGAAAAGGTTAAACATTACGAAAAAGTATGTTTTATATCCGTCCAGCAGTCGGATCGATCCGGAGTTAAATCAAATCTGTCTGATTAGACGAGACGACCGTCTGCCCCGTCTTTGTCAATCCACTGCTGGATATCTGAAGGCCTCCCAGAAACCTGCGTTAGATAAATTGATATATGTTATTACAGCAGAAAGTACCCAGTGAACTTGCAAGCTTAAGATGCGTGGGTCATGCGACGCAACAAACTTACGTTGGTCGTTAAAGTTTGTTTAATCATACTTCACCACGATGGTCAGTGTAACATACGCATGAAAATTGCTCTTTAGAGCTGCTCTTTTGGAATAGCTAAAAGAGCAGCTCGTACATCGATCCTTGAAAACATGCATCATACATAAGCTTTGTGTGTACATTTCAAGTTGTGTGTAGTTTCAAGCACATATAAGCGTGCCGGGTTGTGTCCAATCGTTCGTGTAAACATTAACAATCAATTCTTAGCTGCAGTGCAGGATCGTGGACACACAACGCAAACGTCTCAAAATTGCTCTCCAAAGCTGCTGTTTCGGGAGAGCCGTATCGAGCGCTCCTCCTGTCTACCTCTAGACGTTTCACCTCCCACGATGGAGTCTTCCTCAGGCGTTATGAGACTGAGTGATGATGAGTGTGCTATACTATACATTGTCTGACGTCAAAGTCTACATCAGTTCATGCGAATCGATTAAAACACCAATACATATAAAACACCCATATAGATAAAACACTTAAATATAGTGTTGTTACAATTATCCAATATACTTATGTAGGTCTCCACGGCTTGATGTACGACGATAGTTGCTCTCCCACGTGGGAGACGAGAGAACGCTCGACACAGCTATGCCGGAGCAGCATTTATCGAGAGCAATTCTAATCAGACATCGAACCATGGCAACTCTGCAGCGACACGTGTTTTTTGTAACGATCTATAGTGATCATCATCATCAGTATCGATACCCGCTTCATCCTGTACAGGGTCGCAGGGGGGTCGGAGCCTATCCCGGCAGACAGAGGGAGCAAGGCGAGGTTATACCCAAGATGTGACGCCGGTATATCGCAGAGCACTGGTTGTACATGTTATAGGGTGGGTGTTAGGAGCGGTAGTATAACGGTTAGCACGCTGAGCCAACACCAGCGACGCTTTTCTGAACCGGTGCTGGGACTCTCCTAGGTCTACTCAGCCTCAAATGAATGCCTGCTGCAGTGATTAAACATCGCGACGAGGAAGACAAATGCGATCGGGCGTGGTGTTGGCCATCCACCCCCTCGTGTACCGTGCTGGCCTTCATAGGTGCTCGCTAACAGCACAATCTGTTAGAGCTATGCGTTATTTTTTAGTCTTTGTTTTATGTTAGGATTAATGGAGCGATTGTTTACGTTCAGGTTAGGGCGAAACCGCATGTCCCGTGATGATGTTGCGAACTACTCTGATGTTGTTGTTGCTGACATGCCGTTTTCTCCAAATCTCTGTGCAGCGCTTTGTGACCCTCGGGTGAAAAGCGGTCTCGAAATACAAATATTATCATAAAATACAGCAGCCAATGTCTATCGCTTATCCATCATCACGTGGACACGGTCGGCCTTATGACGTCACAATCCCGTTATCATTCAAATAAATAAATATTCCGCCATCCGCCTCCTCGTATTATAACGGAGTGACCTCGATCAACGGCAATTACGAAATTCGATGGGAAATAACGCAGTGTAGCAAGGGGTTGTGAACGTGACAACCCCTTGCTGATTGACCGTGTCGGGGGGTGGAGGGTTAAACGATACTCTTTTATTTTTTACGTGACCTGACCCAAAAAATGGATTTCATTGATATTAGGTATGGTTTAGCAAGAAAGTCATTTTCCGATTTATACATAATTGCACAGGTGTTATGACGTATGTTTGTGTATATTTGTATGTTTATCCGCACTGAGGGTAAGGGGTTCCAATCCTGGTTAAGCGCTTATGTTATCTGCGCAGCCACAAAGCTTGTCTGTCTCGTTTCCGATCTATTGTTAACTCCTGTGAACGGTTGACGTTATTTTAGTTTTAAATTATCGCGTCTGCTCGACCATCAACCCCCTTAATCACTCTTCCACCTCATCATGACGTCAGAAGAACGTTTTCCACGTGCTTGGAATAATATCGCCCGAAGGGCAGGCACTCTGTTAGTGTTAGGAATTAATAATAATAATTGCACTTCGAGAGCGCTTTTCACCGGAGGGTCACAAAGCGCTGCACAAAGCTGTGGAGAGAACGTCTGTCAAAAACAATAACGACCTGAGAACGACAAATTAACAATATTTTTTTTTACATTCGGCTCTGCGCCTTGTAAGGTCTACTCTCCACGCCGTGTCACTCCTGGGTGCCGATTGACCATTCTTCACCACACAGGCTGGTGAAGAGGGATGGGGGGAGGGGACAGGACCGGTTCGAGGACATCACTGGTCCCTTCAAGGCACAGTGCGCTAACCGCACCCCCACCGCTCCACCCCACGATTAGCCGGACATTATTATTGTTTTATGGACTGTCTACAGTATTTATAAGGTTCCGTTAGGATACTGATTATTGGTTCTTAAGGTGAATTCATTTTTCACAGACTAATTTCTACCCAACAATGCATACTTTATGGCTCATACTCTGGACAAAACGTTGGCGTAGTGAGTAGCGTTCGCGCCTCACGATGAGAAGGACCTTGGTTCGATTCCCGGCTCGGGTGCCTATCCGAGGTGCGTTTCTATATGTTCTATGTGAATTTTCGCCAGGTACTCCGGTTTCCTTCGCACTGTCCAAAGATACGCTGCCCTCTATTAACTACCCTAATAACTACGTGTCCCCAGTGCCTTGCGTTTGACAGGCGTCCCATACGAGATGCTCACGTGAAGGTGAATCGACCTAGGCAGGTATTAGCTGAGATAAGGATAAGGAACGCTCGACACGCCAATCCCAAGAGAACAACTCTTAAGATGTAGATGTTTATCACCAGATAAAAGACCAGGTACGGTTGCAGGTTCTGGATGCGGGATTCCTGAGAGCAACGCGCAGTCAGTCTGTATCTAATCTGCAAGGAACCGTTGAGCTATGCAGCTCTTTCAACCGTTGTCCAGCGGTGAGGAATAAGCAAGTTACAACACCGGGGGGGCAATTTAGTCAGAATAATTAACCGAGGAAGCGTGTCTTTGGACTTTGGGGGGAAGCCGTTATACCAGATAAGAACTCACATGGTATGGGGAGACCACGTAAACTCCACATGCAAATGCACCCGAGCCGGGAATCGAACCTAGCTACTTCTTGCTTTGAGGCGGCAGCGCTACTCACCGCCCAGCCATCGTGCCGCCCCAACTCCTGACCATTCCATGCGGCGTCAAACTGGGGACGCCGTTACGATGGAGGCGAGCGGACCGCGAGAAGCAACCTCTGCATCCTCCTCCTCCTACTGCCAGGGCAGCTGCGCGCTGTGGTGCAAGTGAGTGACTGTGGCTGGGTCACGGTGCAGGCAGACAGACAGACGGGCGACGTCTAATAGCTTCCCAACCACCCCCTCCCCGACCCCCGTCTCCCCAACGCGGTCCCTAAACAGCCTCACAGGTCCCCAACACCTGACCCCTCCACTGCGCACACAAAGACAAAGATCCCCCCCGCCCCCATAGCCTGACTCGGAGCAAAGCGCTGTGAGCGAAAGGCACCTACGGAGGACGGCACGGCGCATGTCGGAGGGGGTGGGTGGCCAGCACCACGCAGCTTCTTTTGACAGCAAACTGCCGTGTGTGGAGTTCGCGCATTCTCTCCTCGTGTCCGCGTTGGTTTTCGGCCGCGTGCTCCGGTTTTCTCCCCGTTGTCCAAAGACTCGCTGCTCCTACTGCCTGGGGTTGATTGGCTTGCTGACTCAGTTTCCTTCCGTGCCCTGCGATGAACTATGGTCCCATCCTGACTACTGCCCTGCATCGCTCCATTTGGCCGGGGTTTGCAGGGATAGGCTCCGGCCCCGCGCGGGTGCACGACTTATTTTTCCAGAAAAAGTAACCAGAGGTAGGGCCACACATTTGTCACGACCCCCACTTCCTCTCCGCGTCCCTTCTGCCCTTGCAGGCTAACGAATGATTTACTAAGCGAGAGCCGTGTAACTAGCACGAGCAGTGTCGTTCATAGTTATATGTCGTGTATAGAGTGCTGCATGGTAGTGTAGTCTATAGGGGCGTGTATAGTCGTGTAACGTAGAATGTCGCATGGCATAGCGGTATAGGCCTGTGTGACAAACACGAGTAGTGTTATGTATAATAATAATATAATTTCTCGAGCGCTTTTCACCTGAGGGTCACGAAGCGCTGCACAGAGCTGTGGAGAGAACGGCATGTCAACAACAACATCAGAGCAGTTCAACAGAAAATCAAACAATGGCTATAATTTAGAGACGTGTAGTTTGTAGGCTTATATATGGTAATGTATGAGTGTAGTGTAGTTTATATGGTAGTGTAGTTCATATAATAGCGTTGTTTATAATAGTAAACTACAGCGTTATAGGCCTATATCAAAACATGAGTGTATTTTGTCAAGAGCCAAAATCAATCAAATCGTTTTCATTACTAAGTGTGTTGATAGTTATTATTGTTATTGTTTATTGTTCGTTACGGACCGGAGAGGACATTTACAGCCGGGTGGGCACTGTGTTGCAGCCCCAGTGTACGTGGCGTGCAGGCCACGGCTGCTCATGGACTCTCCTCCCCCAATGAGTCTCGCGTCTCACAAAGCGACGCTTCATTTTCACCATCGAGGGGGGATTTCACGCGAGGAGCCACGCAACTCTGAGCCGCTGATTTCTGTCAACTCTCCAATCAGCCCTTGATGAGCGCCGTATGTGGTATTTATTATTGTTATTATTATCATTGTACTAAATACAAAGTTCGGCTCTGTTCGCATCTCTCTACGTGAGTACCCGGCTATGTCTGGAGACACCGTGAGTGCCCGGCTGTCTGGAGACACAGTGAGTACCCGACTATGTCTGCGGACACTGTGAGTACCCGGCTATGCCTGCGGACACTATGAGTGCCCTGCTATGTCTGCGGACACTATGAGTACCCGGCTATTTATGGGGACACCGTGAGTACCCGGGTACGTCTGGGGACACCGTGAGAACCCGGCTATGTCTGGAAACACCGTGAGTACCCGGCTATGTCTGGGGACGCAGTGAGTACCCGGCTATATCTGGAGACACCGTGAGTACCTGGCTATGTCTGTGGACACTGTGAGTACTCTGCTATGCCCGAGAGACGAAACCTACAACTCGCTGGCTAAATATTCGTTATCCGGGCCAACGCGTGCTCCTCAGTTAACCGCTACACACCGCACAGCCAGCTGTACACGTGTTGGCGAACTGAACTTATTCAGGGACACGTGCTGTTCGCGAGAACCTATGAAGGCTGGGATGGCATGTAAGGGGGGGGGGGGGGGAAGGGGGTGGTCAATACCACGCCCGGCCGCCTTTGTCTCTCCATTGCTGACGTTTATACAAACCACGTTAAATAAAACCATTAAAGGCTTAGCCGAGATAGCAGAGGCTCGATTCAGATGCTTGTCTCTATTGTTATTGACAGTGAGATCGAATCGAATTCAAACCGCCGGGGTTCATAGCGCGCTAACCGCTGCACCTCCGCTCCTTACAATGCGGTATTGAGTACTCTACACACGCACGTACTGTACTTGCGTACATACACCTTTGTGTGTGCGTAGACGTGTACATATATTTACGATCAAAACTACCCGCCTGCAAGTTTTTCACCCGATCAGACACAAAGCGCAAGACAGGACTATATCCATGATAGGATGCCACGCGCACACGGGTAGAGAGAATTCGCAAACTCCACACAGAACAGGCACCCGAGTCGGTAATGGAACCCAGGTGATTCTTTCTGTGATACAGCAGCACCACCCGCTACGCCGCCGTGCCGCCTAAGAATAACATTAATGCTATGCAATTACAAATAAAGTGGTGAGTAAAATAAAATGTGGTCTATGCATGTAGACGATTGCACGGTTTTCCACTGAGCTAAACGCATTTGTGAGCGTCTGCCTGGGCGAGCCATAGCGGTAAAGTGATCTCCATCAATCCACAGTCTGATTAATAGTATGGGCATACCAAATATATTGTATTAGACGGGAATCACACAGCGAGACGTGCCTTCGCCACCGTTGTTCGGGGCGGGATTAAATTGAATTAAGGAATGCTTAAAATACCCAAAACCAAATGCGTCTATACATATAAATCCGTAGGGAGTCTATGCAGTGGCAACGTCTGCACCTAACTGCAAGAAAGTACTGCCCGAGGCGGTTCGATTCCCGCCTAGGGCGCCGTTCTGTGCGGAGTTTGCGTGTTCTCTTCCTGTTCTGTGTGGGTTTTCTCAGTTTTCTCCACCTTGCTCTTACAACCGAAAAAAATGCGCATTAATCAATTGGCAGATAATATCGTAATATATAGAACGCAGTGTGTGGCAGGTGTTGGCGCCGGCTGACTGCATGGCTGCCTTCCCCCCACCTCTGTGGTTTCCTCGCTACGCCTCTGTAACGATGTAAGTCACCATGGTTGAGGGTGTCTGCTGAATAATTATTATTATCATTAATAGCAATAATGTCAAATTGATCAAATAGCCAAGGCAGCAAAGAGGCTTCTTTCCTGAGTATGTATATATACAATGCGGCAACGGTTTATATATGTATATATGTATGTCTACACTAAGGGTACTGGGTTAGAATCCTTCATGACCGTAATTTTGCATCTACACAATGTCGAGGCCTTTCTGTCCCATTTCAGATTTACTCTCAACATTTTGATTATTACCGGCGGCACGGTGGAGACGCAGGTGAGTAGCGCTGTCACCTCACAGCAAGAAGGTCCCGGGTTCGATTGCCGGCTCGTGTGCCTTTCTGTGTGGAGTTTGCGTGTTCCCCACGTGCCCGCGTGGGTTTTCGCTGGGTACCCTGTTTTCCTCCCACCGTCCAAGTAGACTCTGCTGCCTAGGTTAATTGGCCTGTTTAGTAAATTGCCCCTGGTGCCCTGCCATATACTGGCGTTATAGCCTGGGTATTCTCCCGCGTGGCATTATATCTTGGGATTAAGCGGGTATTGATAATGAATGATTCTTCTGCCTTCACGTGTCCCACGGTAAGTCCACCGACCGACTTACCCGGTAACTAGGCCAGGGTTGGCCCTGGACAATGTGCGGATGGGTAACCACCGTGCACAACCGGGTGGTATAAGCTGCGGCTTCTGCCCTCGTCGGGCTGATGTAAGTCGTGAGCAACAGCGATAGCGGCACGTTGAGGTGCAGGCTGAGCCAGGTGTCACGGCGTGTGTCACTGTCGTTTGTGAATTGGGAATGCAGTCGCTTAATATGCCATGGTCTGTCGCTCACTCATCTATTCACCGCTGGACTCGCTCGCTCACTCACCCAATCACCAACTCATCCACTCAACCACTTACTCACTCATCCACTCACTCACCCACCCACCCGCTCATTCACCCACCCATCCACCAAACCACCTACTCACTCACCCACTCACCCAGTCAGTCGTGACGTGTTCCGTGGTCTGTTTTGCTTGGCCAAAGTTACCCACTCACACACACACACCCTAAACCTGCACCGTATTGACCAGAGCGGTGAAGTATGGTCAAACAACCCCCTCGACCGATGCGGCGCCGGGAGGGGGGGTGAGGGGGACATCTCATCCAGCAGTTAATTGACAAGATGTTGCTGTACATTTATACATTGTATTATTCTGATGATAATCAATCACCAAATACCATCCATTACCATCAATCCTCCCGACACA
>JAZEWT010000009.1:9527639-9547407 GCA_036362905.1 Mordacia mordax | reverse complement strand
GGCTCTGCATTAACTACCCAGCAGACTGATTCAAAAGGGGGCGTTTACCTGTTGACCCAGCAACGACCCACGTAGGCTATCATTATCCAATTAAAATAGTGAACAGTTGTTGCTCCTCCAGCCAACTGCAGCTCTGAACAGGAGCAGAAGAGAATGGATGGATGGATTAAAACGCGTGAGAATGTTTTATGTTTTATCTGCGAGCCAGATGCAGTCATCAATAGAGCCACATCTGCCTCGCGAGCCATAGGTTCTCGACCCCTGGTTTAAAGCATTACCCAGGCTCGAAGCTGCTTGGCTTTCTATGTTTGGACGGGCTGTACTGGTATTACAATCTATTCAGTTTATCACACGCGCCGTGTTGGTTTGTGGGCATTATGGTTTAGCAGCCTGTCCTATGCACCACATTGTTTGCAGGCAACGTTATTGACGTAGTGCTTTATACTGTAATTAACAGGAGATCCGTGTAAGAATAAATCGTACTGACCTCTGCATATTTTCAGGTTAACAGCAAAAATCGTGAGAATCCATTTCATAGCGGGGAGACACGCAACTCTGTGAATAACCGTGAATCTCAAGGGCAATCCTTTGATACTTGCAATTGTATGGGGTAGTGGTGGGAACTTTGCTCAGGGTAGTGAGTGTGGATTCATAACATCCCTCTTAGAACGACATACCATATATCAGTGTGGTGAATTATGGTGAAATAAGCCTGCAGAGAAAATCAACACGATCCACAAATCAGTGTGTAGTTTCATTTGTAATATTAACTCGCTACACACGGGACATTGGGCTAAAGTTGTCCTGACGATTCGAACCACATAGAGTACCAACGTTGCATGTCTACTGGGACTGTCACGCGACAGTGAACTGTCATAAAGCCCTCCCCACGTCGCGTATGTATAGCCAAGCTTCACCACGCTGGTCGTTGTGGATCGTAAAGGTGGCTGGAGAGAGCATGGGCGGTTTAAGATACCGCTTGCCACCGTTGTGTCTAGTGCAGTCTTCAACTATGAATTGCTTGATCTCTGGAATTTCACATTTGCACAAATTGCTGCTGCGAGTTTGTTTGTTCACCTTGTGACTTGTTGCGTTGGTAATTTCGAACGAGTGTTGTGTCGCAGAAATCCCGCATCCAGAGCTTGCTAGCTCACTGGGTATTTTATGCTGTAATTATAAATATATGTCTAAAACATCATCTATTTCCATCTGCTGCAAAGGGCCCTCGCCAGAAGCATCATACGTTATATATTATTCCCTTCCTTGGGGCATTGTTATTAATTTGTTAAGTTTTTGTTAACAAACAATTACCTTTAATCACCGACGGGGTATGTTTGTAATAATATCTGCCTATAAACGGCATGTTATTTTATACTTTTATAATGCGGTCACCTTTTAGAGTATTGAAAATCAGGTGAGAGCCCATTGAGAATAACAGAACACGTCAAGGGAGACCGTGGCGTGTCCCGTCATAGTGGTAAGGACACTCGTTTAAAATATGAAGCACTCGATAATTTACACGCGACAACCTCTATATGCAGTAGCTGGTTACAAGGGCCCTCTATAACGCGAGTTGACCTCCGGTGATGTCAAACTGTTAAGCGTATCTCTAATCGGAGGTTTCACAAGCCTTCAGACGCCACCGCAGTCACGTGCTTGCGTTGCACTGTTGACATCAGTGTTACAATTTGGTATTATGTCTCATCACACGAAGCGCCCGCCGTAAAAGTTGAGCACCTGCTTAGTTTTTGCCCTCGCAACCGAGGCGTGATGCTCATAAACACATGAATGGGTGGTAAAAGTAAAGGGCAGCGAAACCCACGCATATCGTGTTGTAAAGTGTGGTTATAGTGGTTTAAAGTCGTTAGCGGAGACGTTTAATTTAACCCTACACCATCCTTTTACATTTCTGGGTGGACATCGGTGGGTTTGCAGAGAGGGCAGCACGGTTTTTTTTTTAAAGAAAACCGTTCTCTAATTAAACTAGCGTTACTGCTCGATCGAGTTGAACCGGTGACCTGTGTGTATCGCACGTCCAGTGTGCTCACCGTTACGCCACGGTAATATCCGACTACTGCCTATTCTGATACTTTCTCTAGGCTGTCGCGCTCGGGTTTCACGCTACCGGTTGTAACTGACGGAGACGCGCTGGTGTCGCTGCCACCATGGTGTGCACGTGCGCCAACTGGCGGCGCTGGATCCGCCCGCTGGTGGTCACCGTATACGTGATGCTCCTGCTAGTGGCGCTACCGCTGTGCGTGTGGGAGCTGCAACGTGCCGAGGTGAGTGTGGATGTGTGTGTGTGTGGCCCGGATTAAGGTACGTTAGAGTAGGAATCTGAGAATTGTGGTGATATGGCCGTACATACCTGTTCATCCTGCACTTCGCGGCACTTAGGAAAATAAGTCTTAACCACGGTAAAAAAAGGTTGTGCCAGTGCGGTGCAGGGAAGATTAAAGGATGAATTATTCACTTCTGGAAGTTCTCCAAAAGGATTACATACATTTTTGTGAACCCTGGGGGCCATACATAATTTGAGATTGGCAGATTGTTAAAGCGTGGATTATTTGGGTTCTATTGTGTATATGAGATGCTCGTTGTTACATTTAGGTTAATAATAGGTTATTCAGCATTTTTGGATATGCTTTTCAGACGCTTTATATATATGTTGAATCAGATGTAGCACCGTAATATCCACTTCCATGGGTCTTTCTCTAACATGGGGAAATAGTCATGCTCTATGACACTATTGGGGTACATGACGCCATTGGGATACGTGACCCCTTTTGGGTACGTGACACCAATTGCAAAACAGAGCTGAAGTTGTGTATAAAGAAAAAATATATTTTTTTTTGCAAAATTTAATGATCTTCGGCTCTTTTGCTATTAATTTTACACTTAATTTTCGCACATTTCCACAGATCAAAGCACAGACTCAGGCGTGGTTCATCGCAGGGATTTTTGTGTTCCTTACGTTCCCCATCTCGCTCTGGGGGATTCTGCAGCACCTGGTGCACTACACACAGCCCGAGCTCCAGAAGCCCATCATCAGGCACGCATGCTCACGCACGCTCGCTCATGCACACACGCTCGCTCGCTCACGCACACTCGTCCAGCTCACCCATGCTCACGCACGGATGCTCGTTCGCTCGCTCACACACGCTCACTCGCTCATGCACACTCGCTCACGTACGCTAACCCAGCTCACTCAAGCTCGCTCAGATCATTCACGCAAAGTCAAGCCCATGCTCACGCACGGATGCTCGTTCGCTCGCTCACACACGCTCACTCGCTCATGCACACTCACTCACGCACGCTAGCCCAGCTCACTCAAGCTCACTCAGATCATTCACGCAAAGCCAAACGTCCCTATATTGGCTTAACAAATTGTAGAGTCGAGTGCTGTTAGCAAGCATCTATGAAGGTTGACACTGTACACGAAAAGGTGGGTAACCAGCACCACGCCTGGCCACCTTTGTCTCCCCAGTGGCGATGTTTACACACCGCACTAAGTACTTTTTGGAGGCTGCGTGAACCTAACGGAGATCCAGGACGGGTTCATAAAATCATCACTGGTGTTGGCCGACTCATGTTTGCTCACACGATTGTACATGCTTGCTTACTCACGCTCGTTTGGGTGCTCGCTCATTCAAACTCGCTCGCTCAAGCTTGCTCAAGCTCACTCACACGTATGCACACTGGCTTGCTCGCTCACGAGCTCGTTTACTCAAGCGCTTGCTCACTCACGCTCGCTCACTTAAGCTCACTCACATGCTCGCTTGCACGCTTGCACACACAATCATGCGCACACACTCGCCCGTGTAGATGTCACATCGTTAGGGAAGTTCTGTTGGTGAGCACCTACGAAGACCCACACGTACTTCGGGGTGCAAGCTCATATGTATGGAAAGTTCAAGAATGTGACAATAATATAATAATATTTACAATTCTAGAGCGCTTTTCACTCGAGGGTCGCAAAACACAACACGATGCAGCCCTTCCCATGCAATTTGATGAATTACAATGAATGGAGCCATAATTATAATTACGATTTGATTATTTTTGATCTCGATAATAACGTTCCGTTCGTGTTATCGGTTAGATAAGTTTTGTCCAGTTCAATCAGAAAGCCCAAATGTAACCTTTCCGCATCATTCGCATGACCCATACATAATCGATTCATACGGCACAATTCGAGCGAGTGTATCCTGATCGATCAGTTGATGGCTCGTCATACGTCTGATCATACATAATCGCAGTGCATATGCATTTCCTCTCTCTATTCAGAATCCTGTGGATGGTGCCTATCTACAGCCTGGACAGCGTAAGTGAGACACATGTACAGCTTTTTGTATTGACGGTGGTACAGCTTATTGTGGTATATTGATGCTCTGAGTATTGGGTTACCCCATTCCATGTCGGTAGTGGAGCATTTTTTGACCATTCTTCACCACATCGGTAGGGGTGGGTTGGTGAACGGGATCTAAGACACTTCCAAATATCACTTAGGTAATGATGTGAGCCGAACGGCCGAGAATGGAACTCGGATGTAAAGGATTGATTAGTGCAGCGTGCGCACCACTGTGTCATCGCTCCATCATCATTGCCCACCATCAATCTCGGAGTCGTCACCAACTCTCACGATTCTGCGATGTAGCAATCCACCTGGGATCCGCGCACGAGTCGGTTTCATCGCTCGCGCCTTCCCTTGGCTGATATTCCGTCATTATTCTTGACCAAGAACATAAATCATAGATCAACATCAAACTGATTCCTTTATCAAACAACAATAGGGTGGCCGACAAAGACTAGGACTAGACCGGATCAGCGCTTCCCTGTGTCGTTATAATAATAATAGTTTATAATGCACGCAAAATCTATGCCTGGTCATGGACGAGTCACAGATGCGGAGAGGCGGGGAAGGGGAGAAGGCAGGCACACGATTAGCTGGTGCCAACATATACCAGACACTGCGTCCTTTATATTATGATTTTAGCAGCCAATTAATAAGTGTTTTATAGTTGTGGGAGGAAACCGGAGTACCCAGAGAAAGCCTACATAGAATAAAGGGAAAAAAACTCAAACTCCCCACAGAAAGGAGCCTGAGGTGGGAATAGAACTGTCTCAGGCAAACTTTCTGTAAGGGTTAGATGTTACCAACGCCCCTGTGATCATTTAAATCTGGGTTTGAGGACGTTATGGGATTTTAATTACAGTGATCATGTGACCATTCTGGTAAACTCTCAGCAAGTAAATTATTCTTTTTTAAGCGTAAGCACCGCATGACCGATCAGCTGACACTCGCCGTTAGAGCACAAATTAATCTTTAGCCCTTTGCTGATTACCCACGCCTGCAAGTTAGGCCTGTGCTTAGAAGGGATTCTGTTGAGTGCAAACTGTGCACTATCACACCATGAATCACGGTGCCTGTCTGAAGTATCTCAATGCACATCGCATCATTTAAGACAAAATCAACCTCGGGGAAGTGCAGTGGTTAATGCGCTGCGCACCGCATTAGCCACCTGAGCTCAATTCCTGCTCACGACTATTAACAGCGGTGAATATTTGGACTAGCCCTGGGAAAATATTTGAACTAGCCCCTAGGTCGACTAGCACCCAATGCATTGTTTAAACATTGTGTAACCATTTTCACTAGGGAGACAAAGGCGGCTGGGCATAGTGCTGGCCACCCACACTCTTATGTGCCGTATTGGCCGTTATAGGCATGGGGTGTCTTTTACATTTGTGGGCCCGTGTACGCGCATGCGACGCAGTGGTTTGCGCTCAAGTTCCCTTCCATCGCCATCTACATCAACACGTGCCGCGAGTGCTACGAGGCCTACGTCATCTACAACTTCATGGTCTTCCTGCTCAACTACCTGTCGGGCAGCCAGCCAGACCTGGCCCGCACGCTCGCTGCTAAGGAGCCCGTGCGCCACTGGCCGCCACTCTGCTGCTTCCCGGCGTGGCCAATGGGCGAGTGAGTCACTCTCGGGATGGCGCACCGATGATTACGCTCAGACGATCGCTTACGCCCAGGTGGCCAGGTGTAAATACTAACCGATAGTGATATTAGAAACATGTGGCTATCATTTCTCTTCGATTAAATGCCTTCGATATTGATCGAATAATGTACGCATCATAAATTACATTTTTATTTTTACTAGAGTTAGGAATGTAGGAACAACACTGTCAACTTGTACTCTTATAGCCCGCTTGTTGATTCATGGCTGCAAGAGTTTTACCCCTGCCCTGTCTCTCCCTTCCCCCTTCCTGTGCAGGGTGATGCTGTTTCGCTGTAAGCTGGGCGTGCTGCAGTACACGGTCATTCGCCCGCTCACTACCGTCGTGGCCTTGTAAGTGGATGCACAGAGCCCTCTGCAGCCCACAGTGGCCGATGCGCTGGTGAACAGGGGCCAGACAAGAGGCCTGAGTGCGTGGCAGCTTATGACCATCGTAGCTTGGTTGTAAGATTTGTTTAGCGTAACCCTGATCAAATAAGTTGACGATATTGGGTTTTGTAAAGTTGCGAGGAATATTACGATTGGTCAGGACAAAATTCCGTTACAGAACGAAATTCTCTTATCGTGATTTGAGCGAGCACCAAAAATATTAAAGTTGGGTTTGGGTATTTTTATTTTGATACTTATGCGTTTTTTTGTATTTTTACTTCGTTATAGAATCTCTGAGTTGCTAAAAGTGTACGGAGAGGGCAACTTCAGCTTCCACAACGTATGGAGTTACCTCGTCATCATCAACAACATCTCCCAGATCGTGAGTCCCACAGTGATCGTTGTATTAAATTTGCATGCGTAGTTCTGTTCATTCGTGTAACTGTGCACATAGTTATGTGCAGGTGTAGTGGTCAACACATTGCACTACGAACCCAGCAACCTGTTTTATTCCCGCTTATGACTAACATCAGTGACAAATATCTGAGCTAGCGTTAGGCTCCTCTAAAGCGACTCCACCATAACGGAGTACTTAGTGCAGTGTGTAAACAACGGCAGTGTGGGGGCGAAGTTAGCAGGCATTGTGCTGGTTACCTGTCCCCAGACAGCACCTACATCAGTTTGTTAAAGGCTATGTGGGGGCTCTTTGCCTTTGCTTGCGCCACAGTTCGCTATGTACTGCCTCATCCTATTCTACCGCATCCTACGGGAGGAGCTGCAACCGATCCAGCCGGTGGGGAAGTTCCTATGCGTCAAGACCGTCGTGTTCGTATCGTTCTGGTGAGCGATGCCCGGACACGTGGGCACATGTGGTGGAAGGCTCCGCTGCCCGCGGGTTACGCCGCCGCCGCCACGAGTGGCGCATCGCAAGCAAGTATGCGTCACTGCTGATAGTCTCACGAAATAGGTGTTTATTATTGTGCACAAAGTACCCAGTGAGCTTGCAAGCTCTAGATGCAGGGTTCTTGCGATGCAACAGTTTACGAAACTGACCAACGTAACAATGCATAGAACCAACGGGCAAATAAAGTTACAGCAACAATATGTGCATGAATCAATCTCTAACCGTAATATAAAAGTAAACGATAATGGTTAAGATTGCACAAGTAAACAAACTCACAACACTAATTTGTACAATAATGAAATCCCAACTATAATAATTAAATAAACAGTAGCATTCAAGATTGCTCAGCACAATAACCCAATAATAGACAAAGAAGAGCAACAGTGTAACAGTGGCACGAGCAAACTTTTTTTAGCACAACAAAAGGAAGGAGCATATGCAACCCTACAAAAGAACAATCGATGTATGCAAACGCAGCTGGTCCGAAATATTGATACTAATTGTGTTCATTCTGCTCCGTCACGCCGCACTCGATCGCCTGGCAGTAGACATACTGGCGGTGTGGAGCACAATCACGTGTATCGCTACCAATAGCGTGTCGCCTGCTCGTTCAAGTCCACCGTTTCACATGTGGTTGGTGGTGCTTTTGGATGTTTATTATATCACAGCATCACCAGAGATACTTTGACGGCTTGGGGATGCCTTCGTCTAACAGTGGATAGATCATGGCTGTTGATGATAAAGATGAGAATTGCTGTTAGGTTGCTCTTTCGGGATAGCTATGGAGAGCGTTCCTCCTATGTCCTTTGTCATGTTGTGTTATATCATCAGGCTTCTGAATGACGATGCCTCCAGTAAGGTAGGCAAAATACAACGAAGAGGTGGAACACTCGCCATAGCTATTCTGAAAGAGCAATTCTCCTAAGAGCAATTCTTTTGCATCAAGCTGTGAAAACCTACACCAATGCGATGATGATGACGATGATGATGCATGTGTACGCGCAGGCAAGCGGTGCTGATTGCAGCCCTGGTGAAGCTGAAGGTGATTTCAGACACCCTAGGCTGGAAAAGCGTGGAGGCTTTAGCCACCGGGCTTCAGGTCAGCACGACCCCATGACCCCATGGATTTTATAGACGATGAAAATATTTGCGGCCGTGAAACGAGCGCGAGCAAATCGCTTATCACAACTCGAATAGAGAATTCCAGAAGTGTAGGCAGCGGGTGGTTACAGTTGATGGGACTTACGCCCTTCATATTTAGCACTTACAGCATTCACTCAGCCTGTGGGGTGAAACGCCTCTGAGCCAGGGAGCACATGACAGACCGACGAAATAAGAAAGCCCGTGCCCTTGGGCATACCAGCTTAAAATGCACCCTACCAACAGCACTCTCACCCTCTCTATGTTTCAGACATGAACTGTGAGTGACCGTGAGTCACGACTATTGAATTTGCGAGCCTGGGGAATCACTACACAGCTCTGTAGCATAATATTCACACATGGGTGCGTAGGTGATGGAGTGGCAGCACTGTGGTTAGTGCACTATGCTACAAACCAAGTCTCATCTCATCTCATTATCTGAAACCGCTTAATCCTATATAGGGTCACGGTGAGCCGGAGCCTATCCCGGAAACACAGGGCGTAAGGCAGGAATACACCCGACGACAGGACGCCAGTCCATCGCCGGACAAGTGGCATAAGTTAATTCCTGCTCACACCTAACATGAGTGGTGAATGTTTCCATTGTACTCATGTAGGTTTTTACGGCTCAATGCATCAATGATGAGTGCTTCCATAATCTGCTCTTTTAGGATAGCCATGTCAATCGCTCCTTCTCTCCTTCGCGACGTTTTTCCTTTGAATACATGTATGATGTATGAAGATGCAAGCTCCACTGTGGAAATCCAAGTATTTATCCAATACAAAGTCATGGTAATTGATGAGTGGGGTCCGATTAAGTTAATTTGGATTTAAATATGTGAGAAAGACAATGGAAACCATGCAAATTGAACACTTTCCATTGTCCCTGGAAGGGAGGGGCTTGATGACATATGAAACAGCTCAGCCACACAAAGCACTCACTCACGGAACACCTGAGGATCCTTCCAACGTGGGGGGTGAGGATAGAGGAGCGATTGACGGGGCTATCCCGAAAGAGCAGCTTTTGAAAGCAATTATCAATATTTATATTGGCACGAGGCCTCTCCTAGGTCGACAAAGCTCTTGGTACCTGTTGTGGCATGTGAACATGCATAATGGGAAGACAAATATGGCCATATGTGGTGTTCGGCCACACCACTCCATTGTGCGCTGTGCAAATTGTAGTTGCCTCGATATCTCATTGAGTCTAGCTGGGAGGGTGGACATTTTTGCTTATCTGCGCGTTGTGGCCACGTGCATGCACTCGGCCCTACAGCCCGGCGAGGCTATGTGGTGAGGGGGGTGGGGTCCTTTGTCTCCGTGGATACACTGCGTGCCCCCCGCAGGACTTTGCGATCTGTATTGAGATGCTGCTGGCGGCGCTGGCGCACCACTACAGCTTCTCGTACAAGGCGTTCGTGCTGGCGGAGGAACGAGAGGTGTCCTGCCTCGACTCCTTCCTCGCCATGTGGGACGTGTCTGATGTGCGTGCCGACGTCATCGAGCAAGTTCGCAATGTCGGTGAGGGCGGCTGCGGCGGTGATGATGATGTGATCGAAGGAACCATTAAACCATGCAGTTCTTTTTAACAGTCCAGTGGGGAGGGTTAAGCAAGTAATGACATCTCGGGGCAACTGGGGTCAATGTAGTCAGGACAATTAACCTTGGCATGTTTTTGGACTGGTGGTGGTTGATGGTGGAAGTGTTGATGTGTTATTGATGGTATTGGCAGTGGGAATGTGTTGATGGCATTATTGTTAATCATGGTCACTGGTGGTGACACAGACACCGAAACGTACGACTATTGTTGATGATGGTCGTGTCATTGGCGGCAGCGTGGGTGGCGGTACCGATGGTTTCGATGGTGACACTGTGTTTTCCCACCAACTCGTGTAACCTCTAACCTGCCGCTATCCCATTCTATCAAAGCGCCATCACATCATCTGAACCTCCCGACAACTTGACGCCGACCATCACACATTCCCCCCGCAGGCATCACTGTGCTGGGCCGCCCCAAGCGGCATGCGGGCGGTGGCGACGACAGGGGCGCAGACGAACGCGCTAGCCTGCTGGGCGGCTCGTCGTCAAGCCGCACCCCAGAGGAGAGGGCCGGGGCCGTGGTGGGAGTCGGAGGCGGGCCGCCATCTCCACCATCTGGGCACTACCAGGGCTTTGGGCAAACAGTGACCTCGCCCACTACGACTGTGCCCAATGGCGACGGGGGCGCCACCTTGATGCCCCCAGCGCCACACGACGAGCAAGCTGGTCCCGCGATCTTGCACGTGACACCCATAGAACCTTGCATCACCGACGGAGGAAACCCAGTTGTCTAGCCGGCGTGGCCCATGTGATCCAATTTGGTGTATTTAGAAGTGTGCGTATGCAGAATGGACGTTTGGAATGTCCACGCACGCCTACATCCAGAATAGAGCACTACCGCTTGCCAAAGTGTCACTTTACCAAATTGTTCGCCGCACGATTGAATCTGTGTTTAACCGCGAGGACGACGGCGCAAAGAGACGTACGTCACAAGCCGGCAGAGCTTCCGATCTCGTATGAGATATTTCGCCGAGACAGACTGGAGTCGGTCGGTGGAACTGTTGGTAACCAAGGCCACAATGAAAGCAACTCTCGATGTGGTGTGCAGGGTGCATACAGTGGCCCCTACTAACGTGCATTTTGCTTCCACGTTTGTGCTAGACGTAAATTTGCAGCCGCTGGATGCACGAAGCGCCACCACTTGTACTTCTACCCGTGTCCCGCGAGCATACTGTGTACTTGTCGGGCTAAAGTTTCGTTGCCTTTGCTCCTTGCCGAGCACTACCGATGTCCCATAACGCTATGTGTCATCATGCTGATGAATTTTTGACGGCACAGCAACTTAAGTGATCACTGTAACTATCAGCTTGCCTGCCGGTCCAAGCTGATATGCATTACCGCGTTGCATGGTCATTGTCGTGCGGAAAAGAACACGCGGTTACTATGTGAAATACTTGATCTGCCGATGTCTTACCCATATTTATCGCTTTAAATATATAGCAAAGAAATGTCAGTACTGGAGAACAATCAGGTATTCACCTGCTTGTTCTCCAGTGTTGGCAGGATGAAGACCTGCTCATGTGGTGTTAGTCATGGCAGTTGTTTAACCATACTGGCTGGTCTGTGTTGGCTGAAGTGGGCATAGCCATTGACAGCCACTGATTTCAGATGGGGCTCAGGCATTGAACTCGTGTTGCTTGGTTCAGAGTCCAGTGTGCTAACCACTCTCCTATCCCCGCAAATATAAAGATATTCATTTGGTTATTAAAGTACATTCATCAAGCTTGGTTCCAAGAGTTAAAATTTGTAGATATTAGGTGTCAAGCAGTTACCTTCAACACATAAAGCAAGACGCCCTGAGCCATCTCTTCCATTTCCATACAATGAACACTTATAGTCACCAGCAACGATCCATCTACTGCTGGATGAAGGCCTTCCCACATCATCCCTCTCGCAGTGCTGTAATGTACTAGCTAAAGGCACCACATTGCACGTTTGAGAGGCCTGTAGACGTCACTCCGAGAGCTATTTGGTAAATTTCTGGGGAACGTTTTATGTTTTTACGCAATTCTCCGTGGAGTTGGTTCCAGAAATTACCATTTTCACGCAATCACATTACAATCGTAGCCTTGAGATTAGGGCAAACTGCTGAAAAAATATACAAGATTAATGTAGCAGTTGAGAGCTTTGCAATGCCATTTGTCAGAACTATTCAATGGTCCTGTAAAACCTAGAGCTACAGCTTTGGTTCGTGAGCCGGGAACCACGGTTTTCCCAACAGCATGGGCAGTTGAGAAAGAAGTCGTCGGTGAGAACTCGTAATAAACTACTTCAGGTTATAGGTCACGTAATGCAAAATGTGCTGAGGTTTTTAATAGTTTTGTTAAACGGTTGATGTAAAAAATATACCATTTGAAAATTGTAAGTAAAATATGTAAGCATACATATTTTCCAATCCCGGTTCTGTCTTATTGTGTATGCAAAGAGAATCGTGCGAGTCAGGGTAGGTGAACGCTCTAAAGTTTTAACTTTGCCACTCGTACACACCAACGATGCATCGATTCGTATCGCTTGTACACGATGCTCAGAAAATTATATGCCAATTACATTATACGTTCAAGCCTTCTTGCTGACAAATGATGTCCTCCCCAGGCAGTGTGAGTTATTCACTCACACTGCTTTGCCACGCTGGCTACTGCACGTTGGTGAAGGTGGGGAGCAGTCAATTGAGCATAAAACGTACAAACCCAATGACGAATAAAATGGTAACATTGATGGTAATTTAGCAAACAAAACTGTACAAAAGAAGCAGAAGAAAACGATAAATTACAACCGAGGTGAATGTGAGCGAGTCGTTGCGACGCTGAATCGTGACGGCGTGCCGAATTGCTCGTGCCGCCCTTCGTTAGCACCCGTGTTATCTCTGCATGCGATCATCTCGTGCCTTACCCTCGTAAACAGCAGGATCGATTTTAATCGATGTATCTGCCACACGCTTGACCATCAAGATTTTAAAAATCAGAGTTTAAAAAAGTCAATGCAACGCTAACATTCGGCCAACAACGATATTTACACGATTCACTGTTCAATTCCTCTTTAACCCCCCCCACTATGATGCAGGCACAGCTGTGGTGGCCGTGGCATTTGTGGCGGCTCTGGCAGCCATGGTGGCGGTGGTAATGGTAGCGGTGATTGTTGCTCGTGGAAGTTGTGGTGGTGGTGGTGCTGGTGCTGGCAGTGGTCATGTTGGCTGGTGGAAGTATTGATAGTGCTGTTGGTGGTGATAGTGGACGTGTCGTGTTATTTATGGTGGCGACGGTCGTGGTGGCAGTGACGTGTTGACGGTGCTGACGTCTATGTGGCATGCACAACGCGGCACGCGAGCGACACATCCCCGTCGTGGTGCTGGGCGTGCACCTCCACGTGGCTCCCCACGCCCACGCACAGCGTCTCCTCCAATGCCACGGCCGCCTGCTTGACGTGCGAGCGCGCGCGCAGTGTCGACAGCGCGCCGCCCCCGCCGTCGGTCAGCCGCAGCTCGACCCACAGAGCGACGGCCATGACGCGGCCGGCCTCCTCCGCAACGGCCTGCGTGGGAAACGAATGGGGGGGCGCAGTGAATGGTATTGCTGGCTCACAGAAAGAAGGACTCGGGTTCGATTCCCGGCTCAGGTGCCTCTGTGTGTGGAGTTTGTTTTCCTTGCGTCCGCGTGGGTTTTTGCTTGGTACTCTGGATTTCCTCCCACAGTACAAAGACATTCTGCCCAGGATAATTGTCATGACTAATTTTCCCCAGGTGCCCTGAGATATTGTAACTTGCTTACCCCACCATGCTGGACAACTGTTAAAAAGAGCTGCAGATCTTAACACCTCCTTACAGCTTAAATAAAAACTTTTCTCTCCTGGAAGTCATGATAAAAACTGCATGAGAATCGCTCTCGAGCTGCTCTTTCGGGATAACGGGGTTGAGCGTTCTGAACTCCTCTCTTCTTCGCAAAATTCTGCCTGCCATGTTGAAGGCATCATGCGGCTCTAACGTGGGAGGCTAAACATCGTAAAGGGCAGAGAAGGTACACTTGACACGACAATCCCAAAACAAAGCGATTACACACAGAGCCGTGAAAACCTATATAAAAACAGAAGAAAACTGAGTGAAGAGTCTCTTTTTACCTATGGGTGGGTTTACCCGGGTTGCGCATCACCCGTGTGAGGCAAGCGCGGATTTATTACAATTTATTTCTTTATTGCGAGGCTGACGATGACAAACAGGCAACGCTCCCCCCCGAACGTGACAAGCGGTGTGAGCTTCCCCTCCACCCTCCTCGTCCGTCTCCACTCACCGTGACGCGGTGCTCAGTGGAGGCCTCGCTCCCCTCCGTCAGCTTGAGGGTGAACACCTCGAACGGGCGGCTCAGCCGGCGGCCCGGCAACGTGCACAGGTCGAGGTTCACCTGCATAGGAACCTGCGGGGTATGTAGCGCACGGTGACGTTAGACCCGGGGACAGCCACCTACGGCCCAACGGGCCGCGTTGTGCAACCCACAACCACACGCGGCCCAGCAGTTAGGAGAGGCCTTCAAACGATATCCATCGCTGCAAGAACCGTGAGTCGCACTAATTATTAGTTATAGCTACCAGTTTAGACTGCCGTTATACAGCTTTACCCGGGTTGGCCAGTTGCCCGCCAATGGTGGGGCTATTAGGGCAGAATTTTTTTGACCAAATGCTCTTCTTGGCGTCAACCTCCTTTGATTGAAGGGTCTTTGGTTTGGATCACTATTTGTTGGGAACCTCGCCCAGACCTGTTCATCATAGGAGACTCTACCGGTAGTGCTGGTGACACAGCCCTGGGATTCGGTGGAACATGCAAACTCCTCAACCATGATAAGGTTATGATCCATGAGAGGATGAAATAAAATCATTGATTATAAAAAAAACTACGTGATTGGTTCTCCTCTCACGTAGCGTCAGGAGGGGCATCTGGTTGAAAAAATTCTGCTCCATTATCTCACCATTGGGGGGGGGGCAACCGACCAACCTGGACACAAGCCGTTCAAACTGGCATGATTAGCACCTCGGCAATGGTATTTGTTATTACACACTGCGTGATATTCCGCTCTCCGCCATCACCGCACAACGATGCACCACGTTTCCGGACCATGGGAACATGCCACCCTTGCCTCCAGTGTGCCGCTGTTACCGAGAAAAGGTTGAGGAAGGGAGCGATGCGCAGGCCGAGCGTGGGCTGCGAGCCGAGCACGACGGCATCACGCAGCACGGCGTCAGACTCCAGCAGCTGTCCGACGAGGGTCGCACGCAGCGGGAGCACCGTACCGCCCGGGCGCAGCAGCGAGCTGACCATGGGAGGCAGGCGATCACCAGCTCGGATCATGATTCATCGACTGTTACGCTCACGACGTCAATGTGTTGATGTGGGTTTGATGTCACGGAGAAGCCTTCGTCAAGCAATGGACTCACAAAACAGCTGTGAATTGATGACTGCTTCCAAAAGCAGCTCTTTCGAGCTGTGAATTGTTGTGAGAAGCATATGGCAATGTACCTTTAGGCTAAAAGAAGGCACAACACAAAAGAGGATATACGAGGTACAAATTGCGACCACTGACCGTGCGAGAGTTGCTTTCTCTATGAGGCCCTGGCGCAGGAGTCCAGTCGGCTCCACAGCCTCCAAGACAATCACGTCCCACAATCTGTCCTCCGCGTTGTCCTCCGTGTGATCCTGCGCACTCTCCATCACATCCTCGTGCTGCTGCTTCTCCTCTCCCATCGTCACCGTCCGGTCGTCCGGCGAACCCCGGGCCGCCACGCTTGTATCGCCACACACATCGGCACGTCCTCTCCCGCGAGCCGAATCGGCGTTGTCAAGAAACCGCAGCTGGGCCGCGACGCCATTAGCTGCAGCCAGCGAGCGTAGCGCACGCCGCCGCCAGGGATCCTCGGCGGAGCTGCAGACAATCGCGCCGCCAGTAGCACTACCGAACACGTGTGCCAGCATGATCGGCAGCACGGAAAGGCCCGTGGAGAGGTCGAGAATACACGGCGGCCCCGCTCGGCCACTTTCCACCGCGGCGTCCCGTGCGGCCTGGGAGAACGCCTTCCAGTGCTCCACGTCGTTGAGACGCGCTACCTCCCAGGGCGCCAGTGCACACGCCGTGACGCTCAGGTTCCCGATGGCGGAGCAGAGCCAGACCTCGCCGTCACCGGGCAGGGTCGCGACCTCCACGGGCGCCATTATCGTGGCCGCCTGGGCATCGGAACGGTCCACGAGGGTCCGGTTAATAACGGCCGCCGTAGGAGAAGCGCTGTCGGCTGGGGGTCGAGACGCTGGGGTCACGGAGATGCAGGAGAGGACGAGGTGGCCCTCGCGACACACGGCTTCGATCGTCAACATGTCGTTCTCCACCACCATGCAGCCTGAAAATGGTAGCAGCAGTCGCGCAACAGTGCGGCCAATGTTAGTCAAGTTTAGTGACCGGATTTGCTTGAAAGTACGTCAAGGGTCCTCAGGTCATGATGTCAGAATAACCGCGTCACATAACCTGGCTTATTAAACAGGCATCGCGAGATCACAAAATCAACCAATCAGATTTAAACCAGATGTTGACAGTGCAAATTAAAACATTTTGGAATCAAGGCGAGATGCCAAATCGTGATAATTCATGCAACAGCAAGGACGTGGCTGACCCAGAAGGACTCAAGCACATGCGCATGTGAGTACGTGCATGTGAGCACATGGAGGGAGCGATAGTGTAGCAGTAGAGCGATGCACAATAAACCATGAGAATTTAGTTCCAGCTAATGCCCAACACCAGTGACGAAATTCTGAACCGGTTCTGGGCCTGCTCTAGTTCGATTCAGCCTCAAATGAATACCTAGTGTGGTGTGTAAACATCACCACTAGGGAGACAAAGGCGACTAGGTATGGTGCCGCCGACCCACAACCCTCGTGTGCTATGCCGGCCTTCAGAGGTGTTTGTTCACAGAACACGATCCTATTGTCTGTTAAGGCTACACCGGGGGATCTTTGTGAGCTCCTCCTTGTCTCTGACCATCGTGGCCATGCGCGGACACCAGCGGGTACACCGCCTGCTCCCAGCACGAGTCCTCGCCGGGTGCCGTGCTCAGCGTCGCCTCGTCGTCGAGATGCAAATGGAACCAGGCGACGAGCGCGTCCAGTGCGCCGCTCCGCGTCGCCCGCACGCCCCTCTGCTCCGGCGCTCGCGAGAACAGCCCCTCCAGCTCCTGCCGGGAAACCATGGGAGTCGGCCACAGCGGTGAGTGAGCGATCGCCGTGGCCACCAAACGGACTCCCGCTGACTCGATAGACCGCCTGCTCCCAGGCGCTGCCGAGATGCCATGCGCCGCAGATGCGGTGTCAATATTCAGGTGACGGTGACGACGGACGAGGCACGAACCTGGGGGTCGTTGAAGTTAACAGTAAGGATGGGGAAGGGATCGCAGAGGGTGTGGAAGCCGCCAGGAATGCGGCTCATTCGCTCAGTGGTGTAGGGCTCCTGGCAGCCGCCTTCATCATCCCCTCCCTCCTCCTCGTCTTGCTCATCGTCGGTGGTAGGAATGTCTCGCTCTAAAAACAAGGTGAGGGGTTTGACGGTTCCAAATAAAATTGAAAGCATTCATGCATCTGTTTGCTTGGAAAATGGTCCAAACTCTTAATGCTCTGATAACTATGTTGTCCTTCAGTAGTTTGCCTTTTATCAATATTTATTGTACTGTTGACGAGGCAAGGCTGCAAAGAAGGTTTTTTTTTGTGTTGGCCAATTAAGTTTCGTGGGGTACTCTTGTTTCCTCCTGTAGTTAAAAACACACAGTGACTTAATACATAGAGCACGGATTTTATGGAAAATGTTGGCATCGGCTTATTAACTTAGGCAGCAGCAGCAAAATGTACCAGGCCCTTTCTGCTGTGAGGCAACAGCGCTACCCGTTAGACCCGTTATTCTTAACCAGTGGGTCACAACCCACTGGTGAGTTACGAGCGCCACATAGCACTCCGTGCAGGCCATACCCGAGTGGGTCAAGCAGGCCTTGAGGTGTAAAAGGTTGAGAAACCCTGTGCTAGGCCACCGTGCCGCCAGGTTAATAAAGTTACCAATTATTGATGGCTGACTAACGAAGCTCCTGAAGGTGATGCCCGTGTCCAGACGAATGCCACAGACTTCCCGGACACACAGCCTGCAGTGCCAACCAGGACGACAGACGAACATTCGCACGGACAAACAGTCCACTAAGACAAAAATCACCCCTTTACCCTTGATAGACCTTTACAGCAGGTGGTGTAAGCAAGCACCTACGAAGACCAGCATGGTAAACGTCAACCTTTGTCGCCATAGCATTGTTGACACATAGCACTAGATACTCATTGGAGGCCAAGTCGACCGAGGGGAGATCCAGAACCGGTGTAGACAATCGTCACTGGTGTTGACCGTGAATCGGTTTCAATCTCGGCTCGTCAGGTTCGTAGCGCAACACACTAATCACTACACCACAACAATAACAACAACCGCCTTTTGCAAATAAGTGACGATGACATCACAACTGTGCTTATGCCAGGCTGGGTGCACCTCGAAGACCCGTGAAGTGTGAAAAGGTCACCAACGGGTGGTCGTGAGACAAAATGCTATACCACATATACGCGCCGCTCACCGGTGATAGCGCCGAATCTCGGGGCACTCCACAGCGCAGGCGTATACAGTGGCGCCAGCCGGTATCACTCGCCCCCAACTGGAGGCACAACCGGCAGCGGCATCGCTGGCACCATTGCCCCTCGTCTGTGGAACAATGATCATGTGTTCAGCGCGCTGTGACTCACGCGAGATGCACACGGCGGTGCCAAACATCAATAACTGTTGACGGTGCGCATTGCCTGGCTCACCGCGAACCACTCAGATCACCGCCAACTGCTTAGCTCACCGACCACCGCTCCACTCATCGTGGGCCAATATGCTCATCGTGAGCCCTTGGGATCACTGCAAGTCACTCTGCTCACCACGGATTGCTCTGCTCACCACTCAGCTCACTGTGAGGTGTTTGGCTCAGCAAGCATCGTTCTGCTCACCGTGGGCCTCGGGGGCAGGAGGAGATGGCGCCACGCGTGGACCAGACTGCCCACGATTCCCTCTCCGAACAGCGCCGCATCCATCGTCTCAGTAACTACCAGTGACACCCTGTGTGGCAACGGCACTTCAGGAGATAGCGACACGGCTATCTCGAATGAGCAGCTCTGCAGAGCAAATTCTCAATAACGACAACAACCATAACCGACCGTACAACCGCAACGACATTTCAAGCAACTTGGCCCCGTGCGCTGACCCCGCATGCACCTCCCACGTGATGACCCTCGAGCGTGATCCCCGCTCGCTCGCTCACCTCTCGGGGAGATCACGTGGTATCACGAGGTCGTGCGACGCTGCGTGGAGCAGAGAGATGTCTCCGGCGAAGCCGTTGGCGGTGAGAGCCTCACGCGCCAGCTGCACAGCGGTGCGCGATACCTCGCAGGCGAACACGCGTCCCGCGCCAGCCTGCCGCGCAAACATGCTGCGCCGCCGCCACCGGCCAGCAGCCAGCGACGCAGCCCCGTCATCGCGCACGTCCATCGGTTAGCGGCCCGGTCCATCCGCTGGGCGAGGATAGACCGTGACTTGCGAGGGAGGGCTGCGGTTAAAAGAGGAAACCTGCCTGAGAAGATGTTTGATGTTTTGGATAAGGTGGAGAGGTCCTGCCTCAAGTGGAGGAGTTTAAGTATCTCGGGGTCTTG
>JAZEWT010000009.1:9499783-9518467 GCA_036362905.1 Mordacia mordax | reverse complement strand
GGAGGAGGAGGAGGGTAGAGGCAGGAGGAGGAGGAGGGTAGAGGCAGGAGGAGGAGGAGGGTAGAGGCAGGAGGAGGAGGAAGCCGGTGCGTGTGGGTGGGGCCGCGTCGCAAGCCAAGGGATGTAATTTGAACGAGAGAGACGGGATGTGGAATGCAGTGCGAGCGGTTTGAACAGCGTCTCCTATGAAGCGATCGTGTGTTTGTGGTCTGTAATTGATGCGAGGCGGCCGTGTAAGCGCCGCCAACATCCACCATCATCATCGGAGTCGTCAACGCATCCTACATCGATAAAACGCAGCGCTGCATGCAGCAGCACCATCGAAATCAACGCTGACACGCACGTCATTAACACGAACATTACCACCACTACCACCAACAATACCATCACCACCAAGACAGCATTAGAGCATCAACATCACCATCCAGCATTACGCCAAACCTACCCACACCATCATCAAATCCACCGAGACACATATCATAACCACGGGCAACATCATCACGATAACACCGTCACCATCACCAGAAGCAACCCCACCAGAAACAACAACGTGAGCCCGGCACTGCCACCATGGGACTGCCGCCTCTGGAGTTCAGCGAGTGTTACTTGGACAGCCCGCAGTTCAGGGAGAGGTTGAGAATCCATGAGGCCGAGCTCGAGAAGACGAGCAAGTTCATCAAGGAACTCCTAAAGGCCGGCAAAGCGCTCATCCAGGCCGACAAGGGTGAGTGGTGCCCGTTTTCTGAATTACAATCAAAGTCATGATCTAGTCACTGCTGGATGAAGACCTCCCACCCCGACAAGCTGTGAGACTCATCTCATCTCCGTCCTCCAATGTAACCGTCCACCCTGACCTGGGAAGCCTTCACCCAGCAGCCGACCGACTCTGTTCTCTGTGTCAAGACATCGACACCAAGGCTCGTGTCGATGTCTTGACACGAGCCTTTGTGTCGAACATGTACGATGTGTGCACAATGTTACAAGTGCATGCGCCTTATGGCCGCTGTCCGTGTCTCACTCTCAATAGGTATCTACTAGTATTCATCACCAGCCTTCACTTCTCCACTGCTGGATAAAGATCTCTATAAGTCCGTTGTCATCTCAACTAATGAATGATTCCATTTCGTGTGTTGACAACACGACTGTGTCCGTGTGATAGTTGTACTGTACGCGCACTGTTTTACATGTGTGAACATTGTACTGATAAAGGTTTTCACGGCCCGATGCATGATGATTGCTTTGGAAAACAATCCTCATGTATGAATGTTGTTTGTGTCCTTTGCATCTCACTGTTGTGATTTGTTATACCTATATAATTCCGTTCATAAATAATGTAGTTTGGGGAATGCGCCTTGGGGGGGGGGACGTCATCTAGCAGTGGATAAACATCGATGATGATAATGATGTCTAAGTTGTGTCTGTGCCTAACCGATATGTATCGCCGTGTGATGATCGGTCGAAAGCCTGCTGTTGCAATCTCCATTCTTGAGTAGATTAGTGGTGTAATGCGTGCGGCTGTCTGCATGGGGCCTTTAACTCTGCTTGTCTGAATACAGTTTGTGATTCTGTCCCATTGTCGCTGTGTACATATACGCTCTGTTGTATACATGTACATACAAACGTATACATAAACAAACCCTCATCCAGCAGTGACACGAGTTCTGTAAACAAACAAAGTGGATATATTTATTACGTAAAGTAGTACAATGTGATGAACTAGCGTGGAGTGTGTCCACGCTTGTCACATCGCTGCAGCTCCATGTACGTTGGGTGCGACTTAGATGGGTGGCGATCCTGAGTGACAGGTATTATAGGCTGTAGGGCTGTGTGGTTGGCAGCAAAATCCACTATTGTGCTGAGAGATATACTCTCCTGTTTACGATATCTGTCTTCACCAAGCTCGCACTGACCAGGATGGTGAAGTATGGTCAAATAACCAGCACGGCATGGGAAGCACTCTTTCAGTACCGAATTTACAGATAAGGCTGGCAAATAACACAATTCCAGCCCTGGTGGGGACATTTTCTCCAAAGCACAAGCACTCATATAGGTTTTCAACATATTAATTATCAGTACCCACTTAATGTTGTACAGGGTTGGGGGGGGGGCAGAGCCTATCCCGGCCGACAGAGGGTGCAAGGCGGGGGAATACCCAGGATGTGACTCCAGTACATCGCAAGGCACACATTTTGGGGCAATTTACTCAACAGGCCAATTAACATAGGCAGCAGCGTGTCTTTGAACGGTGGGAGGAAACCAGATTACTTGGCATATGGGGAGAGAGAACCCGCAAACTCCGCACATTAAAGCACCCGAGCCTGAAATGGAATCCGGGACCTGCTTGCTGTGAGGTGACAGCGCTACCCACTCCACCACCGAGCTGCCCGTTTTTAAAATATATTAATTTTATTAACCCCGATAAGTGATTGACGGTGTGAGTGTTAATGAGAGTGATGACTGCTTACACTGGAATATGTGCACCCGTGTATTACTGTTTGCAGGAATTGCGAGCTACTGTATTATTTATGCCGGTTTATCGCTCAGTTTCACTGTTGGCCCGGAGTCCTATCAGACGAACCATCAACGGGCAGCGTGGAAGATTACGCGTCTTGCAAAACCGAGGGTAGTTTAGGGTATTTTGTGATGGCAGACAAATACAGCTCGAGAGGACAGCGGAGAAAGTGTTCTAATTACAGTTATCGAATGTGAGCTGGCGTAAAATGAACATTGATCATGAAAAGTAACCTTACCGGTGTGCCTCATGTTTAATCAATGGACACTATCTTCTGTGACGTATGATTTGGGCACGTGGGTTGTTCACACAAGTACACAAAAAAACGCGTGGAGAAATACATTATTTAATAGTACATTGACAGGCAGGAACAAAATGTGCGCTGATGAAGTAATTGGACATTCAAAAAAGCGTAAGTGAGCTTGCGTAGAACGCTTTGCCAGGAGGGACGGTGGCGGAAGCTTTCAGAATGGTGACGGTCACAACCAAGAAATGGAGGGAATCCAAAAAGGTTTCCACCACGGAGATCATTACATCGCGGGATCAAGAGAGATGGTGGCAGCTTCTGGAGGCCTCAATCGAGAAGCATATAGACCATGGCTGATGTTGATTAAAAAATCTATCGCTTGCTCAATAACCTTCATGATAATGAGACAGTGTATTTCGTTAGGCCTACACAGAACAGTGCCTGTTTAGTTATCGACCGTATGCTGAAAGAATGGAGGAAATAGTAATCGTACTTATTATGTTATTACTGGGCGGCACGCTGGCATTGTGCGTAGCGCTGTCACCTCACAGCAACAAGATCCCGGATTCGATTCTCGGCTAGGGTGCTTTTCTTGTGGAGTTTACGTGTTCTTCCAACGCCTGCGTGGGTTTGCGTGAGGTATTCCGGTTTCCTGCCGTTGTCCAAAGACACGCTACTGCTTAAGTTAATTGGCCTGCTAAGTAAATTGCCCCAAAAAGTGTGCCCTGTGATGTACTGGCGTCACATCCGGGGCATTCCCCCGCCTTGCACCCTCTGTCGGCTGGGATAGGCTCCAGCCCGCCTGCGACGGGATTAATGTGGATATTGATAACGAATTAATGTTTTTGATATTTTTTCTTGTGAGGTATTTGGGAACTAAACTACGATGATTGTGGAAGGCAAGCAGGGGCACTATGATTGTGAAACAAAACAAGGATTCTTCGAAAACGAAAACAAAATTAAGTCAGAAATATTTGCTTATGCTGTACTCCCACTGCTAGTTCTCTACTACTGCGACACAATGTGGGTTTCTGTCAAATGTTTCTTCATGACCGCCCACTTATCAGTGTGGTGAAAAGTAGTAAATATTTCTACGTGACCTACAAGGTGTGGTGAGGCCATAGGCTCTATTTTTTAAAGGGTCCTATATTAATTAAAGACATTCAATATACTTTCCATGGTAACTATCAATTAAATATTGATTTTTTGAAGGTAACAAGCAGTGGAGGCGCAATGATTTATCGACTAATTTCGCTCCTGTAATCATCTGCATTGAAAATGGCAGATAATTGTGTTTATCATTTAATTATGTCTGTCGTCTTGCGTACCTGAGACCACGATCTTCAAGAGGAACAGACGCACTAATGGCACTGGTTGGAGTAGGAAACCAGGTCGACTTGAAATACAAAAATCCTGAAAACTACAAAGCTAACATATGTTTCCACTGCGCCAAATTGTGGTCTTTAAAATGGACCGGTTGCGGGTTCAAGTGTGAACGTCAATGTGTTAAGTGGACACGCAGCCAACACGCACGTGCGTTAGGACAGTCACGCATTGACAAGGTGGCAGCAGAAATAGCATCTAATCTACGTGCTATGTGCACGAGGTGTCCAGGAGGGAAATACAGTCGTAAAGTGAGCAGAGCAGATGTCTGACCGGCCCGCCTTTGTAACCGCTCTGCCGGCCCTTGCACAGGCCTCAGAAGCCATCTGTTGGAACCAATAGAGCTCGTTTGCATACAGCCGCTCCTACTGGTGGCATCTGTGATCATTCGTCTCGAGTAAATTACATTTATTTCATTTATTCAGTCATTTCTATCGTTGGCCAGGAATGAGCCACTGATAGAATGAAGCCCCCACCCCTTCTCCAAGCTGCTGCTGTTTGTCACCATCTCTCATGGTCAACGATCCACTGCTCTGCACACGAGTTGATATAATCGCTCTATCTCTGCGGTGGACCTGCCCTCGGGCATCTATACCTCCTTTTGCTGCCATTCTGTATCCTATAGCAAAGTATCCTCTTGGTCTATATTATTTGTGGTCCCATTGGCTCTTCTTGTGTCTATTCGGTGGATTTTTCTCCTTACCAGTTTAATTTTGCTGCTGCCACTGTCTGGCATCCTTGCTCCGCAGAGTCCAGCGTTTACATCGGTCGCGTAGAACTGGGATCACAAATATCATCGTGCAGTTCACTCTGCTCTATCCGTGGGTGATTATTGGGTTTTGAAATGCAATATGCGCTACAGCAAAAATCTAATTATCTCCGAATTCTGGTAAGTCATGGATTATCGGTGGTTTGCGATTGCGCCCATAATCAATGGGAGTTGAGGTATAAAAATCATAAAATTTTAAGAAACCTATAAGAGAGAATGGGTGACAGAGTGGTGTCGTGGTAACGTTCACGCCTCACGTAAAGCTCGTCCTGCCTGAGACCATTCGATTGCTACATTGAGTGCCTTTCTTTGTGGAGTTTAAGTGTTGTCTCCTTGCTCTAAATGGGTTTATTCTGGGTTCTCCAGTTTCCTTTATAACTAAAAACACTTATTAGATGTAATGATGTAGGTTTTCACGGCTCGATGCATGATGATTGTTTCGAAAAGCTGCTCTCTTAGGACAACCACGTCAATCACTTCCTCTCCCCCATCGCGACGTTTCGCCTCACATTAGAGGCATCCTCAAGCGCCTGAGCAATCATCACTGATTAGATGGCCGACAACATCATAATATTTAGGATGCGGTCTCTGACATGTTGGCACTGGCTAACTGCATAGCTCCCTGCTCTCCACCTTTCTGCTGTTTGCTCCGAGTCGTTCTGTCTTCGAATGAATACATGCGGCATTGAGCGAATATTGTGCACGTTACAAATTGTGAAAGTATTATTTACAAGTTTTTGTTTTATTCACTTTTAACATGATAAAATAGACGACAGCATTCTATGTCTTCATAGGCAAGCACTAAACATGTTGTCGTGGTCATAAAATACCCGACACGGGAGGCCAGGAGTTAGAAGTGCTTATCCATCAACCGCAGAGGTGAGGGCAACCTCTACCGAGCGTAAAAAGCAGCGTAATCACAAGGAAAATAGTGATCATGGTGACGTGTGAAGTCACAGGCGTTTGAGGCGAACTGCGGGCTCATGCCTGGAGTGTTGCCGAAGCATGTCAAATTGTCCGCTGCTGTAAGCTGGCACTCCAGATCCTCAAGTTCGTTTACTGTAACTCCGTCTGGCAGCTGAAGAAGGGAATGTGCCTGACAGAACTGACACGCTGGTGAAAGATCATACACAGGTTCATCATTATCAATACCCGCTTAATCCTGTATGGGGTCGTGGGGGGCCGGAGCCATTTCCTGCAAACAGAGGGTGCAAGGCGGGGTTATACCCAGGATGTGACGCCAGTACATCGCAGGGTACTGGGGGAAATTTACTCATCAGACCAATTAACCTAGTCAGCAGAGTATCTTTTGAGGTGGGATGAAATCGGAGTACCCGGCATAAACCCATGAGGACATGGGGAGAGAACACACAAACTCCACACAGAAAGGCACCCAAGCCAGGAACCGAATCCGGGACCTTATTGTTATGGGGCCGCAGCGCCACTCTCTGCGCCAGCCCACTGCCCGCTTACACAGGTTAGCAATACAATTTGAACTGCTTATGACTTAAACTGTTGAGAAGAGGAAGGGAGCCTTGGCAGGACACGTCTCTGTGAGCGACAATGGCTGATGGTCCAGAACGATGACGGAGCGGCGGTCCGAGAGGACGTCCATTGCAGCGAGACACCATGAAATTGGCTCGTGTGCGGGCTGCTCACATGGACATTGCTGCACTGCAAGGCAATGAAAGAGATGGCCACGGTTTGCTGAGGCAGCCTTCATCCAGCAATGGGTAGATCATGGCTGATGATGTGCTATCCAGCTTGCCACGGATCTGAGGCATATGCGGATATGCGAAAGGGTTGGATGTGTGGACATCTGTTGAAAGTCACATTTACACCATGGACAAATACCGCTCTGCTTTTTGGCCGTTCATTGGCGAAAGTGGACGTGTGACTGTCGGATATGCGACGTTGCACTGTTTGTAATTGCAGGGTGTGGGAATCCAACTGTTTGAGTGCCGCTCGTCAGGCGGTCGCGCCGCTGTCGCGTTGCCGTGTGCGGTGTCTCAAGCGTCTGCCCAGCCACCGACGCTTGCCGTCCGCGACGCTGCCTTGGCAGGTTTTGCAACTCTGCGTGAGCCTGTTTGTACGCAACGTGTTGGCACGCTGAACGTGGAGACGACGCTCGTTGTCAGTGAGTTTTTATTTAAGCAGGCAGGAACCGTTGAGCTGTGCAGCTCTCTTTAACTGTTGTCCAGCGGGGGAGGAGTAAGCAAGTTAAAACATCTCGGTTCACCAGGTGGCAATTTAGCCAGGACAATTAACCTCAGAAGCAAATCTTTGCACCCCATTTTAAGCACGTCTTGTGTTTTTTTATTGGCTGTTAAGCAATTTCAAGTATACACGGAGCCACGGAGAGAACGATCCTTGCGAGCTCGCGTACCGCGCTGGCGTCACTTTCCTCCGCCGTGACGTCGTGTAGCCTCCACACGTTTGTGTCAATCCACACCAATCTGTGGTCCGTGGAAAATGAATGGCGCGTTGAGGTTAGTGCTGCTACTGCGGTTGTGAACCCTGGGGGTTTGCATAATTACATTGTAAAGCCGGAGCAGTTGAGGAGAGAGAGATTCTCGGCCAAGGCTATCTGTATTTTGTTGTTGGTAACTTGAGAAGTCCAACGTTTCATTTGTCGATTTTCTGCATCGTGCAGATTTAATGCCACCGAGTGATTTTTTTGCCGTCATGCTGTATAACCCTCTGGCGTGTGTTCTGCTCGTGCCGCATGTTGCATTGCACGGTGTCGGTTGTTTCACTTAGGGGCCTGGCGGCTTCTTCAGGAACTAGAGCGAATGTGTAAGACACATTTGAAGACCTATGCAGTTTTAATGTTTTCTTGAGCATATATCCCAGGTGTCCTTTGAACAAAGACACGTGTCAGGGGGGGTCCCTCAGCTGCTTGTAAAGGTCATTGAGCTAGTATTTAAATATACACTATGCTGAGGTATGTGTATATGTCAGTTACGCCCCAGGCTTATATTCATTAATAACTCTGACCCTTTTGTCAAGGACTTCTTGATCAATGTCCCTCGATGAAGCGTGGTTGTTCGTGGAACTAGTTTGACCATACTTCGCCGCGATGGTCAGGTTAGGTGAAGAGGGCGGCCCAGGTCCAATGCGGGTCGCGCTCGACACCAACGACCGCCGCAGCGTGGCATCGCGCGCACGCCAGCGGCTTGCGGGCAACGTGTACCGGTCGCTGCACCGCACTCGCTGGGTACTTGGGTCGTCACTCTCCGAGAGAGTGGAGACCGGCTCCGAGTCATGACGAACTGTAGGGGAAGGCAGCCACGTAGTTCTCCAGCAGCAACATTTCCCAGACACTGGCTTCTGTATATATTTACATAAAAAACACAGTCGCTCAGTATCAGTACCTGCTTAATCCTGTATGGGATCGCGGGGTACTGGAGCCTATCCCGGTAGACAGAGGGCGCAAGGCGGGGCTATACCCAGGATGTGCGCCAGTACATCTTTATATACGCTATATTAAAACAAAACAGACCCACGTAAGCTTTCGCGAATAACCAAAGTATTTGGTATAGAGGGCGGCACCGTGGCCCAGTGGGTAGCGCTGTCACCTCACAGCAAGAAGGTCCTGGGTTCGAATCTCTGCTCGGGTGACTTTCTGTGTAGAGTTTGCATGTTCTCCCCATGTCCGCGTGAGTTTTCGCCGGGCATTCCAGTTTCTTCCCACAGTCCAAAAAACATGCTACTACATAGGTTAATTGGCTTGCAGACTAAAATTGCCTGCAGTGCTCGGTGATGGACTGGCGTCCCATCGTGGGTATATCCCTGCCTTGCGCCCAGTGTCTGCCGGGATAGGCTCCGGCTCCCGCGACCCTGTACAGGATCAAGCAGTTCTGACAATGAGATGAGATGAGATTTGGTATAAAGCTAAACAGTGGTCAATTCTACTGCGTGAAGTTCACATAACAATGAGTTCCGGATGAGGGAGCGAAACAACTGAGAAGTGATCCCTCCTGCCCTCTCCTCAGATCACTCCCCCCCTTCGCAACAGATGGTTTCCTGGGTTCATCATGAGATATGTATTTGCAGAGCAAAGGGCACGTACAGGAAGTGATTGTGCAGCGTAACGCACTTGGGATCCAACCCACGTAGGCTCACTGTCGCAGGTTCACCCGAGGATAATCATTGATGCAGTTTTTCACGGTGTGTTGAGTGGAAATTGCTCTTTCGAAGCGCTCGTTTGGGATAGCCAGAAAGCAAAAAGTTGTAATAGATGAAGGAGGCATGCTTAACATGGCTATCCTGAAAGAGCAGCTCTTAGGAGCAGTTATCTTAGGCTGGTTGTAACACTTGTGTTAAGGCGACTGACTGCTGGGTGAAGTTCTACCTCGTCTCTCAATTCCCTGGTGTTAAATGCAATCGTAGATAACCACCGCACTTGTACTGATGTAGGTTTTCATGGCTGAGATCATGATGGTTGCTTTCCAAAGCTATTCTTTCGGGATAGCCATGTCCAGCACTCCACCTCTTCTTCGCGACGTTCTGCCTCCCACGTTGGAGACATCCTGAAGTGTTCTGAGACGGAGGAGAGCTCAACATGGCTATCCTGCAAGAGAAGCTTTGGAAAGCAGTCATCACTACTGCACTTCGCAAAACAATTCTGGCTATTCTAACCAACGTGTGTGTCCGTACGGGGTGAGTCAACCAGTAACCCCACCGGCCGGTGGCACGGTCCTTGTAAAAACTGCACCGCAGTGGAAATTTGTTAAAGGTTTACAGTCGCTGTAATTTTTTGTTTTAAGTCGATGTGGTTTCCCCACTCAACCTGGTGTGGAGTTGTGGGTTTCTGCTTCCTTTGAAGACTCCGGTGTGTGAGAATTATTCTCAAAAGCTGCTCTTTCTGGATTGCTGTATCGACCGTTCCTCCTCCTCCTCCTCCTTTGCGATGTTTCACTTCCCACGTTGCAGGCATCTTCCATAGTGAAGAAAACTCACGACACTCGTATACAGTCCTTTCTCGGTGCACCGCTAGACGATAGCCTTTTCTCACTGCAGGCCTTGGCAGGTTTTTTGACCATACTTTTCCACGGTAGTTGTTGCGGGATGAAGGAGGCAGAAGAGCGTTGATGTGGGAGCATGGAAGTACAGCACAATGGCTTTTATTGTTACAGACCTCTGCTATCCAACACGTGGCCCTACAGCAGCCCTATTACGACCGTGTGAGTCTCGTTGGCACCCGTGCGAGCTTTATCGAGGCCACTTAGCTTCTGATATGTAACAAGATGGTGAAAATTCTGGGTGAGAATTGCTTTGAGAGGTGTTCTTTTTAGACAGCTGCATTGCAGTACAGTGCGCATATTACCCCCTCCCAAAAAATTGCAATGACAGTGTACTAATACTCCTGTCGCATGTCATGGCTAGATTATGAGAATTGCTGTTAAGAGCTGCTCTATTGAGATAGACCACATCGAGCGTTCCTCCTCTCTCCATCGCAAAGTTTTGCCTCCCACATCGGAAGCATCATCAGACTTCTGGCTGATTTAATCATAGGCGGCTGGCTGAGACACAGGCTTGGTAAGTGTTGCACCTTTTTATGATGGTGGTTGCCAGGAGGTGTACGTACTCGGTTAGCAAGCGACTTGGAGGTACAGAACGTCACTTTCACCGAGACACCTAGTCGTCGGTGCATTCTTCTGCAGGGTCCCTCCTTTGTGTGTGGCTCCCTCGCTGGAAGTGCCATGGCTTGTGGAGAAATGCAGCAGCTAGCTTGCAGAGCCACTGGCCGTGTGTGGAAATCGCACGGCGACTCGCATGCTGTTGTGTGCTGGCTCGGTAAATCTGCGAGCAATTCCGAAGTTTGGAAACTGTGAGGAAGGGGGTGGCTCTTGGAGGAAACGACGTCAGGATGCGGCCGTCGTGTTCAGATCTGTGACGACGGCAGAGCCGCACGGTGACACCGACACAGGTGCGTGCACAAGCTCTCCACCGCGCACACAAGGTCGTTGCCTCAACTGCAACAGAGCCATTAGCATGATCTCATTCAAAGACGTGGATTTTCCCATAGAACTCCGTAGATGGCTGGAGCAAGCGGCTGGAGCAAGCGCAGCTAGTGAGCACCTGTTAAGGCTGTCTTGGCATACAAGGAGAAGTGTGGCCACAATCATGCCTGACTACTGAGCACAGTCAGTTCTGCCCACCAGTTCTGCCCACCAGGCAGTTCTGCGCCGATATTTGGACCATCGCAGCATGTACTCATTTAAAGCCAAGTTGACCTGTGGGTGGCCCAGGAACAAGTTCAGGTATAACTTTGTATTGACGTTAGCCATAGCCGGGAATCAAACTTGGGTGGCTGGGTCGGTAATGCAGCATGCAAACTGCCACAATGTCACAACTGCTGCCCTCATTGACACTCTACATAAAAACTGTGAAACAGCCCCACAGCAAAAAAAAACCTCTTAATGGGAATAATACCTTACGATCCAACAGTGCTGATTTCCTCACAGCCAATTCATTGTTACCACCACTCTCAACTGATAGTGAGCCGCAAGCACTACCTCGTGGCCTGCTGTGGAGACAACACCCGAGTGGGCCATGTGCGCCATGAGGTGCAAAAGGTTGAGAGCTACTGTTGTACAATAAAGGAAAACGGTTTGATCGGGCGTAGTTCTTCTTGTGAGTGGTGTGGCACACGCCCTCGTGGTAATTGCGGGTGGGGCTTGATACTGTAGTGTCAGTCCTGTTTAATTTGCTCATAAAGTCGACGAGCTTCCCCAGTGAAAAAACCAGAGCGCGGGATTATTTATCTTCAACCGCACGCCACTGACGCGTCGCCTTTCTCTCGTGTCAAAAGCATGGGCTGTGAAAAACATTACCGCCACTGTAACCATGCAGGTTTGTCACGGTTCTATGGTATGAGAATTGCTCTCCCTAGCTGTTCTTTCGGGATAACTGGGCAGCGGTGGTGGCAATACTGTGATTAGCGCACTGCGTTACTAACCCGGCGACTCAGGCTCGACTCCCAGCTATAGCTAAACTCAACACACTGATATCTGAACTTGTTCCTGGGGCTCCAATGTGTCGATTCCACCTTAAATGAGTACTCGACATGGGTATCAAAAAATAACGGCTATTGAGAGCGATTCTCAATACCGCCATCATCATCATCGCCGTCATTGTCATAGCCCAGTGGTCTGTGGAGAACCAGACCCTAGTGGGCCAAGCCGGCTTTGAGGTCTAAAAGGTTGAGAACCTCTGCATTATGCCACCATCCTGCCCTTGCTAAATCATTAGAATAGCAAGTCTCTAATAGTTGTTCTTGATTGCCATTTTTAAATAATCGTCATGAGCCATGGTGATTCGCTGCTCATTAAAAACTTTGATTTGCCACCATCTCTAACCATCGTGCGACGTATGATAAAAGAAGACACAAAACACGAACGTAAACTCTGTTTACTTGAATACATACCAAAGCTTCAACAGATGGTCGTTTTTGTTTTGCCTGAATTGACATTTCCCATTAATTTCTTGTGAGGACAAACTCAAAAGCGGCTTGAGCCGAGGAAGCTATTGCTTAGCTTTGTGAATTCGCATTAGCTAAGTAAATGAATAAAAGACAGGCTTTTACAATCATGTCGTCACGTTGTTCTGTTGGTTACTTGCAGTCATGCGCTACGGCATAAATTTACAACACGATGATTGCTTCGAAAAGCTGCTCTCTCGGGACAGGATGCCTCCAACGTGTGAGGCGAAGCGTCATGATGGAGGGAGAGAGAGCCATCGACACGGCTGTCCCGAGAGAGCAGCTTTTCGAAGTAATCGTTATGCATTGAGCCGTGAAAATTTACATCATTATATTTACAATACGTCATTTGCATTAAACATGTGACTGGTGTTAAAGTACAGTCATTCGTTGCTTCCATCTCTACTCATTGCAATTGATATTTTGAGAATTGCTTTTCCAAAGCTGGTCTTTCGGCATAGCCATGTCAAGGACTGCCCCCCCCCCCATCTCCTTCGCGATGTTTTGCCTACTTCGTTGGAAGCATCGGCTACCCTGAGATGACAGCTTTTAAAACCAATTCTCATACGAGTCGTGACAATAATAATAGAAATATAATATGCAACGTGCCGCATAACTTGCACGTCTGGTCATGGACAAACCACAGATATGGAAATACGGAAGTGCGAGGAAGCTGCGAGGGGGGGGGGCTCATCCAGGCAATCAGCCGGCGCCAACCCGCCAGACATAATTCCCTGTATATTGTAATGTTATTGGCTAATTATTGATTTTATTCTTTGGATTTTTGTAGCAATTATTGCAAGCGTAGTGAGCTGAAGGTCTTGACTTGACCAGCAATGCCTGCACAATGAAACCATCAACTTTTGTTAAATGAAATGCTTGATGACATCGATGTCGTGGTGATGGTTTTGCGCCAACTGCTGGACTTAATCTCGGCGACCTTCCAATCATCGAGCCATGCGGTAGAACAGCCAGCGGCATACGCTCAGGTCATTATACGTGAGCGAGTAATAATTTTGGTCTCGCAGACTCGGGCATCTGCAAAGGCACATTGGTGTCGGGCAGCCAGACACGCACAGATCTGCTGCAGCCAACACCCTGAACAGCTCCACGAACTTGAATGTACGTGTATGGATGTGGGTTTTCACCCCTCAAAATGTGAAGATTGCTCTTTAAGCGCTGCTCTTTAAGAGCTGCTCTTCAGGGATATACATTCTGAGCATAATGTCTCTGTCCTTCGCGACGTTTGAGTCCTATAGAGCCTGAAATATCCTTAAGCGTGGGGGGTGAAACGGGATGGAGAGCGGACGATTGTCTGCCATAGCTATTCCAAAAAGCCGGCTTATTAAGATGGTACTATTCAGCTTCACGTACGTGTCACATCACTAACGTATTACACAAATAAGCCATCATTAGTAAAACTCCTTCGTCCTACCAGTCACTCAATCTCACCTCCCTTCACTGATAAAGGTCAGGCGTATCGGTTGCTTCGGTTTTTCTCAAAAAAAAACTGAGGCCCATCGTATCTCTACCCACCCTCAATTACCAACCAATACCTCATTAATTGTTCCTCTGCCTTCCTTGACCTCAAAACGCCTAAAGTTTTCCGAATTAACGGAATCCAAGGTCTCCTCTTTAGTTACGAGATCCCGGCCCACAAACTGCTTCCTGGATCCTTTCCCATCCAAAATCATCCGGGCAAATTTCAAATTCCTTGCCACGTTCATCACTAATCTGTTTAGTAACTCACTTCACTCTGGTATCATTCCCCCACTTTTCAAATGTGCCGCAATTACCCCCCTGCTTAAAAAAACCTGGCCTCGATTGCAACACCCCTGATAATTATCGCTCCATCACAAATCTACCATTCATCTTTAAGGCCCTTGAACGTGCCATAGCAGTGCAACTCCAGAAACACCTTAACAATGACCTCCTCGATCCCTTCCAATCTGGGTTCAGATTCAGCCATAGCACTGAAACTGCTCTGGTAAAAGTAGTTTATAACCTTCTCGTTGCTGCTGATGAAGGTTTGCCAAGTATTCTTGTCCTCCTGGACCTGAGTGCTGCCTTTGATACAGTTGATCATCTGATCCGACTTGAGCGACTGCAGGGTATAGGGATCTCTGGCTGTGCCCTGCATTAGCTGAGCTACCTTTCCGACCGGAAGCAGTTTGTCAGCCTGGGAGTACAAAACTCAGAGATTGATTCTGTTTTGTCTGGAGTTCCTCAGGGTTCAGTTCTTGGACCACTCCTCTTCAGCATCTACCTACAACGTCTTGGCCATATCCTGCGCAGCCTCAATCTCAGCTACCATTGCTATGCCGATGACATCCAAATCTATATCCACGCAGAGTCATCCATCAATGCGTCTGGTTTTTGCATGTCATCCTCACTGTCAACTGTGAAGGCCTCGCTCAATTCAAATTTCCTAAAACTGAATGGAGACAAGGCAGAAGTTTTGCTTGTCGGAACCCCGCACCAATTGTCCGAGGCTAAACCTATCCAACTGATGCTTGACGACCAGACAATTTAAGTTGCTAAGGTAGTCCGGAGTCTAGGTGTGACTCTTGATTCCTCACTCACCTTCAAGAGACACATCAACAAGGTGACGAAGGTAGCCTATTTTCATCTCAGAAATAAATCCAGACTGCACAACATCCTGTCACCTGCTGATGCTGAGAAGCTAATACACATCTTCATCTCCTCGAATCGATTATTGCAATGCACTGCTCCCTGGCACCCCTGCCGACGTGATTAATCGTCTCCAACGTGTGCAGAATACGGCTGCTAGAGTCCTCACTCGCACACCCATCCATGATCACATATCCCCAGTACTGATGTCTCTCCACTGGTTCTCTTAAATACAGGATTGAATTCATGATCCTCCTTCTCACCTACAAGGCTCTCACTGGCGCAGCTCCGACAAATATCCGTAACTTACTTCAGGCACCCTCATCAACACGACAACTTCGATCCTCCAATACAGGCTTGCTGCATACGCCCAGGTTGCACCTCCATTCAATGGGTGACAGAGCTTTCTTGCATGCTGCTCCAAGACTCTGAAATGTCCTTCCACTGGAGATTCATTCAGCTGAGTCCTTGGGCATCTTCAAATCTCGTTTCAAGACTCACTTGTTCCATAGAGCTTTCAACTCCTCCGGCTAGGACTATTGAAGTGGCTCAGTGTTGTCGTGCCGGGATGTTGGCTCTATTCCGACTTGCGCCTGCTTGGGAATATGTATTCCTTTCTCCGGCTCGGATTATTGATGTGGCTCAATGTTGCTGTGCCGAGATGTTGGCTCTCTTTCCACTTGCACCTGCTTCAGAACATTTATTCCTTCCTCCGGTTTGGACTGTTGATGCGGCTCAGTGGTGCCGTGCCGGGATGTTGGCTCTCTTCCGATCCGCACCTGCTCGTCAATATATGTTCCTTCGTTGTTTGTTTAAGAATTTTTTTTTGCTGACTTAATGTCCTATAATTTATCACTGCTGTTTGACTTTTAATTGAACTGTTCTGATTTTGTTGTTGACACAGCTCGTATTTGTAAAAAAAACCCAAAAAAGTTATTATTGCTGATTTGGCGTTCTGATGTCGTCGTCGTCGTTGTTGGCGTGCCGTTCTCTCCGCGGCTCTGTGCAGCGCTTTGTGACCCTCGGGTGAAAAGCGCTCTATAAATGCAATTATTATTATTATACCCACTTAATCCTGTACAGGGTCATGGGGGAGGGGGGTGCTATCCTGGCAGACAAAAGGCACAAAGCGGGGTTATACCGAGGACGTGATGCCAGTACATCGCAGGGCATTAAGTTAAATTTTACTCAGCAAGTCAATTAACCTGTACAGCAGCGGGTCTTCAGATAGTGGGAGAAAACCGGAGTACCCGGCGAAAACGTACGCGGACACAGGGAGAAAACACGCAAACTCCACACAGGAAAGCACCCGAGATGGGAATCAATTCCGGGCGCTTTTTGCTGTAAGGTGGCAGCACTACTCACTGCGCAACTACCGCGCCTCCCTGGTCTTCCGAAACCATGTTCACTCCGCAGGACACGGATGCTGAGTCTGAACGCAGTTTTGCGTGACGTTGATGACCATCAGGGGATGGGAAGGAAACCACTTCATGAAAAATGGTGCAAACTCACTTTAGAATCGGCTCACTTTAAATAAAGTCGAGGCTTCCACTGAAGCTGTGACACTTGAGACATGAGATGTTTGGTATCGTGCCATTGACTTTTAAAGACTTCTGTTTGAACACAAGGACCCTCTGCGTTAACAACTCTGCTCGGTATGAATTTCGAATCGGACGAGAAGTGGAGCGTTTGAGTCTTATGTTCGGCAGCAATATCATCGGGAGCTAAATGCCAATGTCGAGGCCTGTCAGCCACGACAAGATGGCTTCAGTAGAGAGTTTATGTAGTTTTTGCTGTTCCTCCTCTGATGAAAGAGTGCAGACTACAGAGGTATACTGTGTGGTCTATATTTTGCGTTGCATGGTGGCGCAGCGGTAACATCAGTGCCTCCTCACAGAAAGAGCGTCTGTTTTCACTGCCTGTTCTGCTTAGGTTTCCTCTGGGTTCTCCTGTTTCATCCCATAACCCAAAGCACACTTTAATTAATTGGCTGCTACTATCATAATATATAGCATGCAGTGTGTGGTGGGTTAGTGCCAGCCGACTGACAGAGCTGCCTCCCCTCCACTTCACTGCGATGTCCTGCAGCACCTTGGAACCTCTGAATAAAAGGCACTGTGTAGATAAATGATCAAATTATTATCATTTACTTAAAAAAAAACACTGGATGTGTGCACAGGAACACTGTTATGCTGGCAGAAGCTCATTCTAGTACAACAATATAACTTAACTTAAAAGCATCTATATAGATGAACTTCTTTCAGTATAGATCAGTCGTAGTTTGACTATTTGATTATTTTTGAATTCGGCAGTCCATAACGCGGTGTCTCGAGTGAGCAATCGCAGTCATGCTGTTAAAGAAAAACATTTTCCCATAATCTTCTGATCAGGTCACACCACTGTTATTTTTATTGATAATTATAATATGATTTATAACGCACACATGTTCTGCGGCTGGTCAAGAGAAGTGGCGAGTACGAAGGCTACAACTGTATATCAATCCGTTACGCAGGAATGACTTGCAGCACTTGCAGGAGGGTTTTGCCAAATTTTCGGAGTAGCAGTTGATGACGACGGCTGTGTAGTTTCAAATTACACTGGTCGCTGGTCTTTTTTTCACATTCAGCAAAACGGCGCACAGTGTCCTACTCTTGCAGATAACGCCACGCTCCCAAAACAAACGTGCATTGTGTAAAGCTTGGTTCTGCGATCATAAGCATTGTGACTGACACAATTCATTTTAAGTAAATCGACAGTAATATTCTAAAAAAAACTCCTGACACAGATCGCTTTGTTTTTGTTTCTCCCATGCGATACAGTTCTCTCTCAAGCCCAGGAGAAATTCAACCAGTGTCTGCAGAGCTTCAACTTTGAGATCATCGGCGATGCGGAGACGGACGACGAGGGCAATATTGGTATGTGTCGGACGGAGGACCGTCCCTCTCACGCCACCCGGCTGTGGCATTCCCTCCGGTAGTCACGGCTCTTTTGCCAAGATCTGATCGGGTGGCGTAGTGGTGACATCTGCGTTTCACAGAAGGAAGTCCTGCTCGAGTCGGTTCGATTCCCACTTCGGGCGCCTCTGTGTGTGGCGTTTGTGTGTTCTCACCGTCTGCTGCTTGTGAAGTAATTGGTCAATAACATCATAATGTAGAGGAAGCTATGTCTGGCAGATATTGGTGCCAGCTGACCGTTTGGCTGACTTTCCCCCTGCCCCCGCCTACGGTTTCCTTGTTATGCCTCTGTATCCATGTCTTGTCCGTGACCAGGCATGGAATTGGCGTGGGCACATTGTACATTGTAATATTATTACCTTGCTTTAGTCAAGAAACACTTGAAGGCCAGCACAGTAGCGCAGTGAGTAGTGATGCAGCCTCTCAGCGAGAGGCCCGGGTTCCATTCCCGAGTCGGGTGCTACCTTTCTGTGTAGAGTTTGCTTGTTCTTTCCGTGTCTGCGTAGGTTTTTTATGAGTACTCTCGCTTTATCCCACCATCCATAGACATGCTGCTGTCTACGTTAATTGTCCTGATAAAATTGCCCTGACTGCCTTGCGATGGATGAGCATGCCATTCTCTTTATAACCCCACCTCGTGCCCTGTGTTTGCCGGGATAGGCTCCAGCCCACCCACGACCTTTTGCAGATTTGAATGGGTTC
>JAZEWT010000009.1:9463629-9493260 GCA_036362905.1 Mordacia mordax | reverse complement strand
TGTATTATAAACACTGATTATTTTGCATTTAAAAGTTTTAGTTGAAAGTCAGATATTTTACACGTTCTGCAACGACGTGTGTATATATATATATATAAACCCCCCAAAAATGTTATTGTTGCTGATTTTTCCCTTCTTATGTCATTGTTGTTGACGTGTTCTCTCTGCAGCTCTGTGCAGCGCTTTGTGACCCTCGGGTAAAAAGCGCTCTATAAATGCAATTATTATTATATTAAGATGTTATTGATGATACATACTGCGCCTGAGGATGCCTCTAACGTGTGAGGCGAAACGTCGCGAAGATAGGAGAGGAAGCGAATGACGCGGCTGTCCCGAGAGAGCAGCTTTTCGAAGCAATCATCATGCATCGAGCCATGAAAACCTACATCATTAAGATGTTATTGGCCAATTAACCTAATGATGCTTCCAACGTGGAATGCAAAACATCGTAAAGGAGAGAGAAGAAATGCTCTACACTGCTGTCTGGAAATGCAACTCTTAAAAGCAATTTTCATCATACATCAAGCCATACAAACCTACGTCATTGCTGTGCAAATCCACGTGTTGTTTTGAGTGACTGTCACCACCATCGTGGTGTGTGGGTGTCTCACCTCCCCATGTTCCTCCCATTTAGCCGTGGCGTTGCAGGAGTTTGCCGAGCTGCTTCGTCTGATGGATGAGGAGCGATCGCGCGTGGTGAGTTAATGCCCGGTGGCCTGGCACCGGTGGCGGACACTCAACCGTAAATTCGTAGCCGGTACCGGGGCACGGAAATGGACAGGCCAGAGAGGTAGTGAACCACGCTACTCTTCTGTGCGTCGTGAAGAAGACCCACTGCCCCAAACGTCACCTGTTCACATGTTCTTTACTCTTAAGGTGCCAGTTTTGTTGATGAATGTGTATTCATCATCAGTACCCACTTACTCCTGTGCTTGGTCACCAGGGGCTGGAGGCTCTCCCGGCAAATGCAGGGTGCATGGCAGGGCTATCCCCCTGATAGGACGCCGGTGTATCGCAAAGATACTGGGAGCAATGTTTTACAATATATATAAAAGTGTCTATTACGTGCTATAATATATGAATCAGTCATTGAAATATAAGATGATAAGAAAACCTTAAAGTGCACGAGGGAGCACACTTGGAAGCCTGCTCAGACTGGATGGGGAATGCATGGTTCAGAGAACCTACGTGAGCTAGAGGTATCCTATTGACTCGTGAGAAAAGTAAGTTAGCGTTTCAGAAAGTGCAAAAAGGATGTGAAAGAGACGGTCATTGCTTTGGGTTGTGAAAATCTAGTGACCATGCGGTGTCGAATAATAGATCAGCTCCCAGAATACACCATTTTAGAAACTGGAAGTGAGTTGTAAGTAACAGTGTGTTCCTCTGTACCATTGACAGATGGACAATGCTCAGAAAATCATGATCCGACCTTTGGAGTCTTTCAGACAGCAACTGGAGACGGCCAAGGTGAGAATGAAGTCAAGAATTGCAAGAATTCCAATCCACCCTTTTCCTGGTGATGGTTGTGGTGGCATCACGCTGAGTTACTGCTCCACGGACCAGTGATTCCAGATACATTGAAAATGTATTACATATTTAATTGGATTAAAACGCTTAGCTCAAAGAAAACATTTGTTCACACTTCATAAGGAGTCGGAAACGGCTGCCCATTTTGAGGTTAGTTTAGAAAAGAATTCCATGAATCCATCCATTTGATGATTCTTTATTGAAAAATATCAAACCAAAGAGACCACATATGCATTGTAATGATGTAGGTTTTCATGGCTTGATGCATGGTGATTGCTTCGAAAAGCTGCTCTCTCGGGACAGCTGCGTCATTCACTTCCTCTCCTCTCCTCTGGACGTTTCGCCTCACACGCTAGAGGCATCCTCAGGCGCAGTATGCGTATGTAGTGCCTGTTGCTCCTATATATATGTAGGTACTGTGTATGTGTCAAGTCATTTTTGTTGTATGGGGTCTACAACTGAATCACATTAACATTAATCTCCTTGTCCTATTCACACCCCGGAACTGCGATAACCTTCTCCTGCTTTGTCTGTGGCTTGTCCCCTAATTTGGATCTCATGAAAGAACCTCCCACACACCTTGTGATCCACCTCTGATGTCCACACGCCATAGCTCTATATGTATGCATTACTGACTTCAATGACTGGCCTCCAGGTTTGGCTAAGCTTTATCTTCATTTCTTGTTTGCAGTTCATTGTCTTTTTTGTCTTGTGAATCTCAATTGCTTCACAAATTAATCTTGGACCTTAATGGCAGATGGCCATAAAGGTCCAAGAGCAACAGGCACTACACATGCATACTGTGCCTGAGGATGCTTCTAACGGTGTGAGACGAAACGTTGAGAGGAGAGGAAGCAAACGACGCAGCTGTCCCGAGAGAGCAGCTTTTCGAAGCAATCATCACGTGTGCATTGACTGTATTTTAGACGTGGATTACGATCCCGTTTAGCCAGTGTCCTGGCTGCTTCACGAGAGAGATGCGTGGTGCAGCGTGAGCGCAGGAACAACAACACAAAGACAAAGACATAGATAACGCAGAGACCGGTCTATAAGAATTGTTGCGCAACTAATAAGAACAAGGTATTTAGTGGTTGTAAACAAATCATGCCAGTCAAAAACGGTGTGATGTAAACATCGCGTGTCATTGTTGCTCGTGACAGTAATGTTGAACTTGCGCGCATGGCATCTTTTTTGTATCGGACAGTGTTTCTCAAGACAACTTGATTGACAGAAGACGGGATATGATCTGACTGACGTCCGTCTTGAGTTTGCGCTGAGGCAGATATGACAGTCGCACAGCAGTTCGCGCAAACACAATAAACAGATGTTTACTGTTTCAGCAGCCGAATACCCATTGAGCCTACAACCTCTGGATGCGGGATTCCTGCGATATAGCAAATGTTAAAACTGACCAAAACAACTAATTTCAAAATCACAAGGTAAGTAAAGGAAATCAACACCAATTTGTGCAAAATGAAATCCTAAGCATAATTATAAAGTTAACAGTAACACGAAAAATTGCACATCAAAATAATTAAGAATTCCAATAAGTGATTAAGAGACAAAGAAGTGTAAAAGTTCAATACGGAAAGAGCATTTGCATCCCTTTAAGCTGTCGGAGCAACTCGCTACAGCACGGTGTCTCGGCGATAAAATTCCACGACCGCGTTTGTCATTACCGTTGTCCGTCAAGACCTCTTTAACAACGCGACAATGGTCACGGGATGAACAAAAACCACCAACTGCTTGATGCCTCGAAATATTTAAAAATAATAATAGGAATGATATTTGCTTACTCAGCCTCTCCCCGTCCTTTTCCGTGGTAAAGTGGGAAGACAGGCTTCCTGACTAACAGGGATGGAAATATTGCCAATGGGAAACTACTAACGAGAAACAGAAAATGAAGGCACGATACCGCCGTCGATGTCCATGCAAGTGCGCCCGGCTCTGTACCAGAATATTTTAACTGCAGCTCAGCTAACAGGCAGGACAGGTGCAGTTAATTAATGGATTATCCGGTTTACTGGACAACTGTGCTCGTGGAGAAGTAAGTTAACCGAACCGTTTTTTCTCGTTGCTGCTCCACATTTGTCAGGGGCTCAGTGATTCGTTTTACCCACATAGCTGCTTCCACAGCGACAGTTACAGTGATAACGTAAAGAAACGATAAAACCAGGTGGTGCCATTCTACAGTTTCTTCCACTTTCTGCATGAGGTGAACAATTCACCGACAGCATCATAGTGTACAGGACACAGTGCTTGGCAAATGTTAGCACCGGCTTATGCGTGTTCTTGCCTTCCTCCTGCCTCTATGTAGTTTTCTCACACCTCGGAGTCATTCTTTCTAGGAATTAATTTTTTAGACATCGGACGAACGCTGTGCGCATTATGAATTGTTCTACTATTATTCATTAACACGGATTTCATAGCCTTATATCTACATAAGCTATGCATCAGCAATGCAGTTGTTTAGTCCAGGCCGGCGCTTGTCCTCACTGCCAATGCCTGTGATAACCACGCGTTGACTGTGCAGTAGTTTATATTGAGCACAATCTGGCTGAAGCAGTTATTATTTATATTAATTATTATTTTACCCACTCCCTTATCCGGGACGACTTACATCATTATAGAGGTGTGAGGAAACCACTGAGCGGCGAGGGGAAGGTAGCCATGCATTCAGTCTGCTTCAAATTTGCCAGACATTGCATTATATTATGATGCTATCGGCCAATTAATGAATTTTTTTTTTTATGTGGGAGGAAGACGAAGTACCCAGAGGAAATCCACGTGGAACTGGGGGTGGGGGAACATGCAAACTCTACACAGTCAAGGTGCCTCATGCGGGAATCGAACTGCCTGGAGTAAGACTCTCTCTCTGAGAGGCGCAGATGTTACCACTGCGACCGGTGCATCGTGGAGACGCTTGGCAACCCGTCTCCGCAATGCACCGCGCGGAACTACTGTCACCGCACCAGGTTGGGTCGGGCACCTCGAGTCGACTCCACTTGTACACTGTTTAAACATATTTAGTTGTGTCGCAGGCATTATCCCGCATCTAGAGCCTGCAAGCTCACTGGGTGCTTTCTGCTGTAATAATAAACATCTAAATGCTCGCACTCGCAGCTGCTGCTCTACAGAGACACACTGGAATCGAGTCTCGCCGAACAGGTTGTTACAGCTCCCGCCACGCTTGACATCGCCACCCCCGCGGGCTCAGGCGTGGTGGTTCGGCGGCGTGTGGCTGTCGAGCGCGCAACACCGCAAAAACACCCACCTCGGTGCAGTCACGTGGCCCCCTGTCAATCGTCATACATCATCATCACCAGCTCCAAGGACTAGTTGCTACCTCTCATGGTCCTGCGATGTGACGGTCCATCCAGTGCCTGCACACAAGTTGATTTCATCAGTTGCAGCAGCAGAACCTTTGGTCTATCGGCTGTTGGATGAAGGCTGCTACCTCCTTTCCAAATTTGCACCGTGACACCAACGCACGACATCCTTTGCTTGTTAATGGCGTCGGGGGATCTTAGACGTCCCCCGTGAAGCAGACAGTGGGGAGTAGTAATACAGTTACGCACTGCAGTAATAACCAAGGTGGCCGCGAACCTCACCAACGACTGATGAATGCAGTAATCACTGGCCACGTCACTGCCCTTGAAACCGTTCTCGCCTGTGCTGTGCTGTTCCCGTTGGCAGGAAGAGAAGAAGAAGTTTGAGAAGCAGACTGAGAAATACTACAGCCTTGTTGAGAAGAACCTGGGGCTGTCGTTCAAGAAGAAGGAAGCTCAGTTTGCCGAGGTGAGCGAATCATCCAGGCATCAACTCATTGTTTTATCACCGTCGCCACCGTGGCAGGAGGAGCGAGAATGAATGCTCGATACGGATGGCCTGAAAAATCGGCTGTTGAGAGCAGTTCTCATCATACATTTGGCCTTGAGCACCTACATCAATATATTTGTTAAAAAGTTTGCCGTGTCATGTATTGTGATCTAATCCACATGTTTCCATCTTGGCCTCTGTGTTATTTCAATCTGTCTCATCAGCATCACCCTGTGATTCATCAGCTGTTACCACCTCTCAAACAGAGAAAGTTGAGCATTAGCTTCCTCTCTGCTTCCCAGCAATGTCAGATTTTAAACCCTCCATTCCACCAACGTTGTTTGCTTTTGTGAGCCGAAGCGCAAACGCATATGTGCACGTAATTTTCTTTAAACATAATCGTATTACGTCCATGCCCGAGTAGACATGAGTAGACTTGCATTTCGTGAGTGCTAATTTCAGCGTGGCGCAATCATTGAGAAGCGTTGCCATGAGACGATGTGCGGGAAGTTGTTTTCTTAAGTGGTGCGCATTTATTCATACAATCGATGGCTCATAATCGATCACAAACTCCATGTTGATTTGGTGACGGTTAAATGTTTCTTGGAAATTTTTCTCTAAGTAAATCCACTGGGTCAATATCAGGAAATGTGCTTTGTTTATACAATAAGTTATATTAACTACGTAACATTTTTTGTGGTCATAATTTGAACAAAGCAAATAAAGCACAATATAATAGTACATTATATGAAAAGAATCGGTTTTTAACCTGAGGATGCCCAGGATCGATGTTTCTGTGTAGTGTATAATGTAGTGTAGTGATATGCTGAGAAACCGGCCATCCGAGCTAAACCTGAATACCAGCTCTTAAACTGGTTTCGTATGCATGTGTATTTTGTATTTGTTCTCCAATCCATGTGTTCTCCTCTCCTTGTGATTTTGATCCATCTTAATCGGGGTCACGTTGTGATTCATGTACCGCCGTGTTATGCAAAATTGATCATAATCGACGTATGATCGCACACCTAACTCTTACCTCCCGGGTCCATGCATAACATTGCAGCATGACAAGTACGTGGAGCACGAGGGGAGCCAGTTCTATGAGACGTCGCTGCAGTACATCAGCACCGTGCAGGCCGTGCAGGAGCGCAAGATGTTCGAGTTCATCGAGCCCGTGAGTTTGTTTTTTTCATCGTCGGCAGTCGTTAACGTGTTCCGCGATTCTCACGTTCGGTCCATTACCTCGACCGACCACAGCGAAGGATGGCAGTTCTAAAATAAAGGATAAGCTGTGTTGATATACGTTGGTGGTCTCTAATCTTTTAAAATACAAGATCACTTTTAAAGTCTCGATAAAACTCAAGATCGACTCTTGAAAGTGCTACTTTACTAAAACCCTCAATAATGGATGCTGTGCATAGCTGATGTATTCATTTCCCAAAGCAGTGTCTGATTGACTCCTAAATCATTTTCCCCTTTAGTATATCTCTGCACCGCAGTTACACGTGCTACTTATAACGTGTGAGCCCACACCCTCTACACTAAGACTGACTGTTCAAGACTCTGGGATCGACCTGTCGATTGTGATCGATTCATTGGAGACGCTGATGTAGGTTTTCATGGCTCAATATTGGAGAACTGCTCTCGACAGCTGCTCTTTCTGTTGAGCTGTTGCTTTGAGAGCGTTCCTCCTCTCTCCTTCACGAGAGAAGGAATTGTGTCTTGTTCCGTAAAAACCCTAAAGACTTCCCAACACGGCTCGCTCCTCAAAAAAAAGAGGACAGTCCTTGAAAACCCAGGACAGGTGGCAACTCCGCAGCGTATTTGCATGTTTCCACAGCTTCTGGCGTTCACACACGGGCTGTGCACGGCCTACCACCAGGGCTATGAATATGCCAAGGACTTCAACCTGTACAAGACGCAGCTGCAGATGAGCATACAAAGGGTAGGTGTACCAACCGCTCTTGGGACTGGTAAAAAAAAAAAACTCACGCTTAAAGAAATTATATTTCCTGAGTGCCTATTACCCAAGGTTGGCCCACATGATAATTGTGGGCTTTGTCAGTCCTTGCTTAATCGTACAGCGGGTTCTGGTAAGCTGGACACAGGGTGCAAGGCAGGGCTGTATCCAGGATAGGATGCAAGTTCATCACAGGGTGCTGGGGGGAAATTAAATCCGGCTAATTAACCAGGCAACATGTCTTTGGAGTGTGGGAGGAAACCGGAGTACTCAGCAAAAAACAACGTGGACGTGGGGAGAACATGCTAACGTTAAGGGTTAAGCAGGTATTGATAGATGTTTATTATGACAGCAAATATATTAATACATAAATAATTAGCCAAACTAAATAAAAACACATTTCTACACAGCATTGCATATCATTAAGCAAATAAATAAATAAAGACATAAGCATTGCAATGGGGGAAAAAATACAATTTATAGGTGGCATATTGGACATTGAGAGGAAACAAATGCAACATTAGCAACATTTCAAACACGAATCGCTATTTGCAATCACAGCCAGTCAGATATTATAATTCGAATTAGGATCGAAGGTTGCTCATCGAAGGCAGTGACTGTAGCTTCAAGCTCAAGGCAATATTGTTTCAAAAACGTGGGGCAGCCACCACAAAAGCTTTTTCCCAATATCTTGATGTGAACCGAGGAACATATAGCAGAAAGTACTTTGAGCTTCTAAGGCTTATTTTGTTAATCTGTATGGTCAACAAATCCTTCAAATATTTTATGATTTGTTAAGTAAAACCTTAAGTATGAAAAGGGCCTAATGAATTATTCTACAATTTTTATTAAAGATAATTTAGAAACAATTCACATTGTACAGGGCATCCAAAGCAAATCTAATATCAGAATGAAAGAGTGGGTTAAATTTATTTAATCCGGTGTTGAATAATAATTATAATTGCATTTATAAAGCGCTTTTCACCTGAGGGTCACAAAGCGCTGCACAGAGCTGTGGAGAGAATAGCATGTCAACAACAACGACCTAAGAACGGAAAATTAGCATCCCACGTTTCATTCCATATGCTAGAGTTCCTGGAGCAAAGCATAATCAAACAATGGAGGAATAGTTGCCTTTACCGAGTCTCGGCGGAAAATAGTTGGGAAACAATGTTTATCTCTACAAAGAAAGCCAATTTTTTTTTTGCAATAAAATCAGTTTGGGGAGTACATTTCAGTTTTCAATCAATTATGAAACCAAGGTATTTGTGTTCATCTACTTGTTAAAGGTCATCAAGTGTCCATAACTGAAGCAGAGATGTTTTATTTTACAAGGAAAACATGAAATTAGTTGTATTGGCATTAACGACCAGTTTAAAGGAGAGAAGCTGATTTGTAGGATATTGCAGTCACCTTATAAATTATGAATTACATCTGGAGAATTTCCAGTCACTAACAATGCAGTGTCCTCTGCAAAATTGTTTATATTAGAGTGTGGCGGCGCGGTGGCCCAGTGGTTAGCGCTGACGCCTCACAGCAAGAAGGTCCCGGGTTCGAATCTCTCGGCTCGGATGCCTTTCTGTGTGGAGTTTGCATGCTCTCCCCGTGACCGCGTGGCTTTTCGCCGGGTACTTCGGTTTCCTCCCACAGTCCAAAAGCATGCTCCTGGATAGGTTGATTGGCTCGCAGACTAAAATTGTCCCGCAATGCCCGGCGATGGACTGGCGTCCCGTCTTCGGGTGTATTCCTGTCTTACGCCCTGTGTTTCCGGGATAGGCTCCGGCTCACCGTGACCCTATATAGGATTAAGCGGTTTCAGATAATGAGATGAGATATTAGAGTGTATGAGTGAGGTGCCCAAGTCATTGATTAACAAGGAGAACAGTAATGGACCAAGAGTGGGACCGTTGAGCCTGAGTGTTTAGGATGTAGCAATTTATTAATTGAAATAAAATTGGAAATCTGTCTTTTAAGACTTTTTTCAAAGATTTTAACCACAGGAGATAATATAGACATTGGCCTGTAATTATTTGGATGGCTATAGACCTTCCTTTATGAAGAGGCTGAATAAATGCAGGTTTTCATTCAGTAGGGACTGGAGTTTTGAATAGATAGGTTGAAAATATGTGTTAGAGGTCTGGAAATTATATCAGCCACTGCAACCAAAGGTAATGGTAAAAGGTTGTCGGATAATGAATAAATGAATGAAGTATCACACGGCAATGCAAGTCTCCATATTGGAGACTGGACCGTGGAAGCAAATATCACAGATCTACCTCTCATAGCCCATTAAGTGACCTCTGGTCCACACAGAAAGGGGCCGCAGATTCCCTTCCACCATGCCACAAAAAGTAATGATCATCATACAATTATTTTACTTTTCAAAGCTGGAATCGGAGCCGTATTTAAAGTAATGTTTTATGTTTTGTATTATGGTGCAGATATTGCTGACTGGTTGAGACTATGAACTAGTTGCAACTCAGCGCTCCAATCCCTGAGCCCCCCCCACCCCACCCGGGCCTCTTCGAGAAACCACAGACTGAGCTCGCACCATTGGTCGCCATACAACCCGCCACAGATTGGGTAGGAAGCTTCCAATGGAGCCAGTTGACCCACTGGTGCTCTTGCATTCGTGCTTTTTGCCACGAAGGGGAGGAATTAAGGACAAGGTTTAAAGAAGGGCTTGGCCGATGTATGCCCAACAAAGAATGTCATGACAGTCAATGTGTAAAAATAGTACGTTGTAAATATTAATGATAGTACGTTGTGAATAATAAAACTCGATTAATTTGCTGACACTGCGATGGCCCACCAGAGATAGTGTTTAGAACTTAAGACTATTATTGTCAGAAAAATGGATAAATCATCTTCTTTATTACATCTCTAAACTGGAAAAAGTACCCTACTGCGGTATGTGGCACTGTTTTTGGCAGCAAAGACTAAATATGACATTGTCAGAACAACTGGCTGTGATATTTTCTCAACATTGGTAACATTCGTGTGGAAATATGAATGCTCTTTATTTTGGGGTCATTTACAATTTTCCCACAGGCAAGCATTCCTCCTCCGGTACAGGAAAAACAAACGCAAAACGAGTTTCGTTCGTTCAGCTGATAGACCCATTGAGCCAGTGCTGTTAGTGCGAAACAGTTATGCCTGACACAGCATTTTGGGAACAGCCAACCATATGCCCTGCACGTGCCCTGCAGCCATCCCACTACCTTAATCGTCCAATGTCATTGTCATTTCTATTATTGGTATCAATGTCACACTTTAAAACATGCCAAAGAAAGTCTCATCTCATCTCATTATCTGAAACGGCTTAATCCTATATAGGGTCACGGTGTAGCCGGAGCCTATCCCAGAAACATAGGGCGTAAGGCAGGAATACACCCGACGACGGGACGCCGGTCCATCGCCGGGCATTGCGGGACAATTTTAGTCTGCGAGCCAATCAACCTATCCAGGAGCATGCTTTTGGACTGTGGGAGGAAACCGGAGTACCCGGCGAAAACCCACGCGGACACGGGGAGAGCATGCAAACTCCACACAGAAAGGCACCGGAGCCGAGAGACTCGAACCCGGGACCTTCTTGCTGTGAGGCATCAGCGCTAACCACTGCGCCACCGCGCCGCCCGCCAAAGAAAGTGAATTTGGAATATTAACAATTTATATGCCCAGTAAATTCGCAGCTCTGTGCTGCGCTTTGTGACCCTCGGGTGAAAAGCGCTATAGAAGTGCAATTATTATTATTCACCGGGTACTGATTTGCAGTGTGGTTTCTCAATGGAAATGCCAGCAATAATGATCGAGTTCAGATACAGTACGACTCGCCAGTGGGCATTCCCCATCATTGTCTTTGCGGCCAGGTCATCCGGAATGCCTCAGACCTCATCATATCCCAGATGCAAAGCAGACCTGAGCCTGGGTAACGCCACTCAGAAAGGTGACCACCGTGCCTTGAGTGTGATCCCGAGCTGCTTCTGCGTTACATAGCGGGCAGCAGAGGGCAGTGCAGCATTTAAAGTCAATAAGTATAAATACCCGCTTAATCCTGTATAGTTTCACGGGGTTGCCGGAGCCTATCCCGGCAAACAGAGGGCGCAAGGCAGGCTATACCTAGGATGTGATGCCAGTACATCGCAATTTACTCAAGCAACCCAATTAACCTAGGCAACAGCGTGTATTTGGACAGCGGGAGGAAAACGCAGTAACACGCAAACTCTGCCAACCCATCTGGCACGGTAAAATCGTTGGAAGGCCTTCATCAGGCAGTGGATTGACAAAGGGGCTGTGCATAAACACGCACTTCACCACTGACAGTAGATCTTGCTTAGTCTTTGGTGAGGGCTCCAGGTTGACCTGGGTTGGCCGGTTGCCCCCCAACAACGGTTGGAGTATTGGAGCAGTGTTTCACAACCGGATATCCTTTCTGACGCAAAATCTTCTTTGCTTTGAGGGTCTTCAGAATCGTTGTTTAACCACCCCCTAATGGGAGGGGGCGGAGAGTGGGTGTCATGTGACCTCCCACGTGCTGCCGTGACACGGAGCCTCACGTGGTGTCGCGGTGTCACTCGCGGTGTCGCCACTCGCAGACGCGCGACCGCTTCGAGAGCACGCGCTCCGAGGTCGAGCGGCTCAAGCAGAAGGTGCGCGAATCCCCGCAGGAGCACAAGCGCTCGAGCGACTACACCGTCGAGGGCTACCTCTACGTGCTGGAGAAACGTACGCACTGACATGCACGCACATACATAGACGCACGCACTTGCAAGGCTGCAGTAATGCACACAAACACACCAGCTCACGTGCGTACACATTGGCATTCACATTGTTCAGCAGCAGTGTGTGCAAATTCTACCCCTAGTTACGAACGAGACACAGATACGGAGGCGTAGCGAGGAAACCACAGGAGTCAGTAGGGCAATCAGCCAGCGTCAACCCGCCAGACACTGTGTCCTGTATATTACGATGTCATCGATCAATTAATTATGGAATATTTTTAGTTGTGGGAGGAAACGGGAGAACCCGGAGGAAACCCACGCAGAACAGGGGGAGAGAACACAGAAACTCCACACTGAACGGTGCCCGAGGCAGGAATCAAACCGCCTCAGGCAGGACTTTCTGTGAGGTGCAGATGTTACCACTGCACCACACGGTTGTTCAGTAGCAGTGAGTTGCTCTTCAGGGAAAGTGAGTTGTTCAGTGACGGTGAGGTGCTGTTCAGAGATGGTGAGATGCTGTTCAGGGATGGTGAGGTGCTGTTCAGGAACAGTGAGGTGCTTTTCAGTATGTCTCAAAGCTGGAATTGATACAATTTCAGGAGAAACTAAATGTAATTGTTTCTTTGTGCAGGTTATCTGGGTGTGAGTGGTGGGTTCCCCATGTCAGGTGAGTTTGTTCATTAACCCGCAATAACCAGCATGGTGAAGTATAGTCCCTGAATGATAATAATAATAATAATGCTTAGCCCCTTGTCAATCTAGTGCTGGACTTTTGCACTTCGTGTAAGTTATGAGGGTTATGTGGCCATACTTCACTACGCTGGTCAATGCGGGTTGGAGAAGCAGGGGTCTTGTTCTGATATCACCCGCCGCTGATATTAGCAGTAACATGAAATCGAACTCACGTGTCCGGGCTCGCAGTGCAATGCACCAACCACTGCGCCGCCACTCTCTCCAGCTTGGACGTGTATATAATTAGCACGGCTCTGTAAGTTAGCGACGGGCTAACCAACCGACTGATCTCCATCTTTCTTTGATCCCCCCCCCCTAGCTGTTGTAATTCGAGAGGGTTTAATTGCGCTGTGCCGCTTGGCTGATGGACTGTGACCCCAGGGTTTGGTCATGATCACTCACGGTGCCACTAATCCACGTTGGCTGCATGTCCTTGTGTTTTCTGATAGGTGGCTTATGGTTACAACTCGGCTATCGCTCGGTCAGAATTATAATTGACGGGTGGGAAAATTTGGTTACCCACATTAGATATATTTATGTTGTCAGCTAACCGACGCTGGCTTCCTTTAGATACTTGAAAATCGCCAGTGTAGGGTTTTGAAGTTCAGCAGTACAGCTGTGTGAGGTGTTGCCGGGGTACCATGTGTTGTCTGAGGAACATGCGGTACAGCCTGAAAACGACATTGGTGGACTTGACGGTCTAACGTGAATATTATTCAATGCTCTTTCCTCTCCCCTTAGATGACCACACGAATCACAATTTTAATTCAAGTCATCCACGTCGTTCATGTAACTAACTTATCAACAGTAGGTTAACAGTGAGCAACACTGTTAGCACTGTGTTAGTTGCGATACTCAGGAGACAGCTTGTGTGGGTTATCAAGTTATTTCACAACACCCTTCAATTTTACTCTGTCCTGATCGCCAGTGCTGCTGGAAACGCGAGATCAGTTTACTCGCCCGCTCCCCCACTACTAACATCTCTCTCTACTCTCGTGCTCGGCACTCCAGGGACCAAGACCTTCTGTCGAAACCCTTAATCAACCTCTGTGCAATGGCAGATTTCCTCTTCTCTTCTACTGCCCCCCTGGCCGACGAGGTGGCTATGCAGTGGTAATATCCACGCCTCGCAGAAAGAAAGTCCTGCCCGAGGCAGTTCAATTCCCACCTTGGCTGCCTTTCTGTGTGGAGTTTGCGTATTCTCCCCCTGTTCTCTGTAGGTTTCCTCCAGGTTCTCCGGTTTCCTCCCACAACTTAAAATAAATGAATTTTACAATACCGTAACAGTATACACGATCAATGAAATCCATTTTTGGGTCAGGTCACGTAGAAAATTCTAAATTATAAAATAGTGTCGTTTAACCCTCCACCACGCGACACGGCCAATCAGCAAGATGTTGTCACGTTGAACAGAAAACGCGCCAATTCCTTTACTATCTCAGCACACCGGTGTGTTGAAAAGCGACCCCACAATATTTTACAAAAATGTATGCGACGTTTCGCTGACAACTACGTTCAGCATCATCAGGCACCTGCGCCAACAACTGGTCGGGCAGATCGGATGGCCCGCGTACCACTTCCGGGTCTGTTTATATCGGGGTTGTGATGTCATCACCCGCGTGACCAGGCGTGCCAGGACACAATGGGCAATCTAGTTTATTAGTTATCCAAACAGGTGTTGCGGGTTAATTGAGTTATTCAGACAAAGGGTGCTAACAATGTCTGATAGCCTTCGTCATGAGATGCTGTGCGAGGGATTATGCTAAGCAATGATGTGTGTGCAATGGTTAGTTTGTTAATTGATAATGCGTTTCCAAGCCGCACTTAATTTGTAGCTATCGGAACGATTAAAATTGTTCTTACTTTTCTCAATTTCAATGGACTCACGGACCAGTCTCGGCCAGTAGTGGTTAGTTTTACATAAGATGTCGACATTGTCAAAGTCAATTGTGTGGTTCTTATGGCAAGCGTGTTCCGCAACTGCCGATATCTGGGTTTGAGAATTAAAAAAAAAATATTTCTTTGGTGTTCTTTGAGACGTGTGCTAATGTTTCTACCCGTCTGACCACCATAGCATTTACCACACGAGCAGTTAATGCGGTAGACTCCCTCTGTGGAGAGTTTGGGTAGTTTATCTTTAACACTAGGTAATGTTCCTGCAATTGTTTGTACTATGCCAAATCTTATTTAAGTTTTTTGTTTTTCTAGAATTCTAGCTATTTTATCAGTTACTCTGGCAATGTATGGTAGTTTAATCGTTTTAATTACGTTATCATCCTCAACGTCGATGGTGTTTGGCCTGTTTTTATTAGTTAGAGCTCTGTTTATTTGTGCATTGCTGTAACCATTCAATTGAAGAGCTTTCTTAACATGCAGAATCTCAGTTTTTTTACTTTTAGCATCAGATACTCTCGCTAAAACTCTCATACACCGGGCAAAAATAGTATCTGATGCTAAAAGCTTACAAACTGAGATTCTACATGTTAAGAAAGCTCTTCAATTGATGGATTTCATTGATAATATTGGTCACAAAAGCCTTCGAATTAAAGTATACATGATGTAGTGTGTGGCGGGCAGGTGCCGACTGAGTGCGTGGCTGACTTTCCCCTCTCTACGGTTTCCTCGCACCTCTTCAAACGAATACCTTCGACATTGAGTGAATACTGTGAAACGACACATTACGAATTACATGATTCTTAGCCTTGAACTTCCGACCTCCTCATGGTAAACCGTGCACTCTTTCAGCTCCATAATCAATACCTTCCTCCTCTGCTATAGTTACGCCCTTCTTCCCTGTGAAGAGATTTTCATTCACGCACCATCTTAACAAATAATTAATCCCGCTCATTATCAATCCACCGATGGATGAAGGCCACTCCACACCATCACGGTCTTGGGAGTCTATACTTTATACTGTACTTCATCATGCTGGTCAGTGTGGGTTGATGATGGTGAGAGCAGAGGGCAGGACTGCTTCAGAATTCTCCCGCCACCGATAATAGCATTGGCCAAGTACAAAGGTTCACACCTTTGTTGATATCGGTATTCTGGTTGACCTGGGTTGGCCTGTTGCTTCTTAACGGTGGCGTTATCCCATTTGTCCATTTTAAAAGCACTGTTTTCCCTAGTGAGGGTAGTGGCGGTAGCATGCTGAGTGCGATGGGACCAGACCTCCCTTTCCCTATAGATAGACTCCAGCTCCCCCTGGGTGATTCCCAATTGTTCCCAGCTGCGACACAGTATCACCAGCGTGCCCAGGCTCAGCCTCAACCTGTAGGAATTGAAGCACAATTTTACAGGTGCATGCCCTTCTTGACGCCAACCTCCGTTATGTTGGTAAAATACATATGCCTCCTCCCTCCTTCTTCGACTGTCCTTATCACAAGCATGCACCTTCGGTTTCTGTGTTATCGAGAAAAATGTATGTGTGAGCTGGATTGAGAATCTATCGCGGTGTCTGTTGTGTTGTTCGTGTCATCTCGACACAGGCTCTTTCGGGACGACGTGGGTGAAGAGCTACTCCAAGTATAAGAAGTCAAACCGGCTGTTTATACGGGGCCCCTCCGAGCTAAAGCCGTCGGGAAAGGCGGTAAAAACCCATGCGGTGACCCAGCGCAGCGGTAGCCATTCTCCCATTTAAAGACCAGTAGCCACCCTGATTAATACTGCGGCTTTCATTGTTGTTGCTGTGTTAAATGGCCGCTGTCCGGTTGACCCTGGGTTGGCCCAATTGCTCGTCAATGGTGGGAGTTTTGGAATAGAATATAACAGCCAGATGCCCATCATGATGGATGCCATCATGATGGATGCCATCATGATGTTCCATCATGATGTTCACGACAGCCCGTCGAGATCGGCAGGCTACGTGTCATGGGATAAAGTGAGGGTTCACCACAGTTAGTCGACCGGCAGGTCACGTTGGTTTGTTCAATTCTTGGTACTCCCATCTCTCACAAGATTTTGCACAAGCATGGAAGCATAGGAACAGACGCCGTCTCAAGGGGCTCTCTGTACGGTGCCCATTAGTAGACGCTGCTCCGCCTGCAGTAGCTTGTTCAAACATTCATAGACCATCACAACTTTTCTAAGATTATCTTGCATTTGCTCCAGGCACCCCAGCCTGGTTCATTGAGAGAGCAACGATCTCGCGGCAGGGTGACACTACAGTAATATCCGTGCCTCGCAATGAGACGATCCTGCCCGAGGCATTTTGATTCCCACCTCAGGCGCGTTTTTGTGCAGAGTGTGTGTTCTTCCCCTATTCTGCGTGGGCTTCCTCTGTATTCGCTGGTTTCCTCCAATAATGAAAAAAAAGTCATGAATTGGCCAACAGCATCATATATATAAATCATTGATATATAAGGGCCGCAGCGTTTTGGAAATGTTGGCGCTGACCAACCACGGGGCTGCCCCTCCCTCTGCGTCCCTGCGATTTCCTCGCACCTGTGAATCGTTCTTTCTTTTGATGAATACCTTCGACATCGGAGGAATACCGCGCCGCGCGACATTATAAATTGTACTATTCTCATTCAGCGGTTCTCGGCAGTTCTGGCCGCTCTCATGTTGTCTGCTCCGTGGTTGCGTCAAGACTTGCTGATCTCCGTCTGTGCGGGTGTTGGGCAGGCGGAGGAGGAGGAATTCACCGTGAGGTCATGCATTCGCAAGCGCACGGAAGCCATCGATCGACGCTTCTGCTTTGACGTTGATCTCGGCGACAAGTAAGGGTAGAGGGAGGAGAGGGGGGCGCTTGGCAAGTATGCAGCGCGATTGTTGAACAAGAAAATGTCACGAGGGTCGGTTTTGGTGTGCTTTTAACGTGGAGGGCTTGCGTGGCAGAGGCTGATCGACAGGATTGGCTCGCGTGCACAAATGTGATGGATCGTCAGGTCACCTGACCACGATCAGAATGTTTAAATACATGGATTTATTTGCGTATGTCAGAGGGTCAGTCATGGCTCATCGTCAAAATCATCGCTTCATCGGCGTTTTTTTTCCGTAAAAAGCAGCCATTGCTGACCTCTGCATTCTGACAATACCTAAGTGTGGGGCCTAATAGACTGAGTCAGTAAAATTAAAATTTTCTATATCTGTATTTTCACAGTGGTGGTTACTGTAAAGTAACGAATTTCACAAGGGGTACCGACTTGGTCACCCATGCCCACGTTGTAAAACTCCACTGGTGCGACGAGCACGAGTGGTCCTTGGAGGTCTTATGTTAATGACCCAGTGGCCAAAGACAACAGCAGTTGCGTGGTCACATGGGCGATTGCAATTGCTCTGCTATCTGGCAGAAGGGAGGATGCAGAGGTGTGTGCTGGCATCAGTGGCTTCGGCCATGATGACCTCTGGAATTTAAATGCTCTGCCAACTGCCTCAAGGAGCTGACTTATCAGGGTGATGTATGGGGGATGCTAATGTTTACTAGGGCCTGCTACGGAATATAAGACGATTTGATATGGGGTTTTCTAGCGGTCGTGTAATGGGTTGCAAACCACCTCCCGTGAATCATAGCCTTATCGTGATGTAGGGGTTTATGTGTTCTATTGAACCCCAGAGCTACTGTATGTCAACTCGAGAGCAGCATTCCTGCGAGGGTCTACCTTGATGAACAGGTCTGGAGAGATCCAGATAAATAATGATCTGAAGATCCTCCAAAAAAAGCAGGTTGGCTTGAGGTCGTAAGTTGTACTCCATTAACCCAACTAAGGGAGGACAATCGGCAACAACAGCAGCAGCACTGTCGCACACATTCTGGCTTCCCACCCATGCGACTAGTCCTAATCACCGGGCCTCTCCCGTGGCGCAGGGTCGGCGTTGTGACGTTGCAGGCGCTGTCGGAAGACAGCCGCAAGCAGTGGATGGAGGCCATGGACGGGAGAGAGCCGGTGAGAGCGGCACCCACACCACCCTCCATGCGACACTGCAACACGCACTACGCACGCGGTTCTGTTTTGCTCCATGTAATTTGACGTGCAACGAATATCTCTCCCGCTCACACCACCAGCTCTTTTCACCCATCACCATAAATAGGTGAATCACAGTCCATCGGAAGATTATATGTGGTGGGGGAAGTTGTGAAGTTGGGGGGGGGAGGGTACCTCCATTTTTCAGACATCTGGCTGGTATGGAATAGTAGGCCAAATATCTTCCAGGGCAGGGGTTTTAAAAATGCTGTACTTCAAGGCCCACTGGGCCCAATTATAGATATGGTCACCACGGACCACGAGGTGGTGCTTATGGTGCATTGATAGGTCACGTTCTACCAGTTTAGAATGGCGGCTCTAGGGGGCTTCTTTATATGGAGCTCCCTCTAGTGGAGGCCTGTACACCAGCAACGGTGGTAGTGAGCAATGGCAAGAATACGCCTCATGAATACTACGCACCGGTGTTGGGTCATTGCGACCGGTGCCGAGTCATCGTGACCTGCACAACAATCCATCGGGTGCTGCGTCTAATGTTAATTGTGGCTCGTTTGTGATGTTATTTATGAGCTGCCGGTGCCTGGTGGTGTTCCATTTAACCAGGGAACCTTCTGCAGGCGTGTGTTCTGGCCTCAATCTGTTGTAAATCCGTATCGCGAGCCAGAGGACCGGCTGTGCCGCTATCCGGCGGTCGAGAAACAGGCGGCGCCGGCCGAGCGAGCCACCTAGCCTCCACCGCTCCAATCTCAGGAAGTCCTTGCTGCTTCTCCGTTGCTTCATTCACGATGTTCTAAAGCCATCTTAACTGGCAAGGACCGACCAGTAAGTGAGATGAAATGTGTTCAAACAAACCCTATAATCCACATATTCGTCTAGCGGTGGATTCACTCAAGTGTCCTGCGGCTTATTTTTAGAGCTTCTAAGTATTACCGCTAGAGGGCAGCGCTGCGCCGCCGAGCCTTCCAGTGCAGTTCACAATCCTTCAACCACAATAAATATAATTAATTCTCATTAACCAGTAGCTGCCTTGATTATACCCATATTCAGACACTCAGACGCTTTAGAGAGTTGATGCATTATGCTCACATAACTGCAGCTGCACTGTGTGGAATGTGGAGTTAGGAATGTGAAGCCCAAGGTATTGGTGAGTTAGGTATACCTCTAAAAGGTTAGCCACGCTCTTGCCACGCCACCCCTATCCTATTTAATCTGCTTGGTGGAAAAAGGTGCGGGGAGATGGATGTAAGAAGCTCGTCCTTGTTCTGCCATTCAACAATTTTAATTGAATCGGCGGGCTCTGCATTTCAGGTTCAGGGTGCTGACCATTACGCACACATATGCGCACAGCATTATTTCAATATACCAATCCAGGACTTGACATAAATTGCAACCGGCGTTCCGCACCACTCCAGGGAAGGGAACGCGGTTGGGTTGGGACCATTGTGTGCCGTGTTAACCACCAGCAACCGCACCGCTTTGCAGTGGAAAACAAATTGCACACTCACGTGCATATGCACGCACACTGGCTTGTGGGAGTCTATAAACTTTGGCCTCCTTGGACATCGGCGACCCTGGTTAACACAGAGAGATGCACCTGATACCTCGGTCGGGTGACTTCCTGTGACACGGCGCGGAGGTGTCCTCGGGGCACTGCCCTCGAGGTTGCTCGGTTTGACCTCCGCCTGAGTGACCTCCTCCGCTCCCTTGGATCTGAAGTCCCCAGCTGTGAGCTCCGTGCCACGAGGCTCAAAGAGCAAAGCGCCATCTCTTCTCTCTGCTCCCTCCCTCTCTGCAGTTGTGTCGCCGCGCGTGTATATTTGGGTTAGCGTATTGGGCTACAAATCTGGCGATTTGAATTCGAATCCCGTTCACGACCAAGACACCGCTGATGATTTCCTGATCAGGTTCTGGACCTCCCCTATGTAGACTCATCCTCAAATGAGTACCAAGTGCAGTGTGTAATAATAATAATTGCATTTTTGTAGCGCTTTTCACCCGAGGGTCACAAAGCGCTGCATAGAGCTGCAGAGAGAACGGCATGCCAACAAAAACGACATTAGAATGGAAAATCAGCAACGATAACAAAAATTAGTTTTTTTTTAATACACACGTCGCTGCGGAGCAACATGCAAAATATGATCAGACTTTCAACGCTAATTAAAAAATTCTAAATGATCAGTGTTAATAATACATATGTTGGCAAATGGTTCAATGTAATATTATTCGTATGATTGTAATTGCATTTCTAGAGCGCCAAACACAAGAGGGTCACAAAGTATCGCACAGAACTGCAGAGAAGACGGCACATTAACAACGATATAAGAATGGCAAATCAGCAATAACGTGTAAACATTACCACGAGGGAGACAAAGGCGGCCGAGCGTGGTGCTGATCACCCACCTTCTCATGTGCCATGTCGACCTTTGTAGGTGCACGTTAATGGCACCACCCTACTGTCTAGTAAGGTTGTACGGGGGATCTTTGTGTGTTTGTGTTGGCAGAGAAGGGTTATGAAATAGGGCGGCGCGGTGGCCCAGTGGTTAGCGCTGACGCCTCACAGCAAGAAGGTCCCGGGTTCGAATCTCTCGGCTCGGGTGCCTTTCTGTGTGGAGTTTGCATGCTCTCCCCGTGTCCGCGTGGGTTTTTGCCGGGTACTCCGGTTTCCTCCCACAGTCCAAACGCATGCTCCTGGATAGGTTGATTGGCTCGCAGACTAAAAATGTCCGGCAATGCCCGGCGATGGACTGGCGTCCCGTCGTCGGGTGTATTCCTGCCTTACGCCCTGTGTTTCCGGGATAGGCTCCGGCTCACCGTGACCCTATGTAGGATTAAGCGGTTTCAGATAATGAGATGAGATGAGGTTATGAAATGGAATATTAGGTGGTGGGGAGACTGATGAGTGAAGGGAGCATGTGAATCTAAGCATGACAATTTCCTCTCGAGCTGCTCTTTTGGGATGGCCACGTGAAATGCTTCTCTTCCCTCCTCAGCAATATTTCGCCTGTCACGTTGGAAGGCATCGTCGGTTTTCTTAATGATGATCCCTCTGCGCATAAGGCAAAACATCACAAGGGAGAGAGGAAGAACAGTCACCACAGCTCTCCCGAAATAACAACTCCTCCCGCACCGCCTCTGTCCGCCCAGCGGTGTTGATTCAGCACAGTTCGTCAAACGGCAGGTCACGTGTAATGGGGTAAAATGCGGGTACTCCCACCTCTGACAAGATGTCTGGAACGGAGTAGGCCCCCTTGAGGGGGGCTGTCTCGAGCAAAAATACTCTTCCGCCAGCACTAACGCGAGCAAGATATCACTGGTCTGTACTTTTATTTGGCTCGGGTCTCCACTATATCAACCCGGCCCCACAATATAATGCGGAGGTCTGCTGAGTTCCAGAGGGGGGGGGGAGAGAAAGGCAGCAGAGAGGGTGCGGTTCCTGCCACCTATCCACCGGCACGATGTGCCGGGGGTTCGTTGCAATTCCCTTTGTGTGGGTGTTTGCCGAGTTTTTGACTTGGCCGCTGTATGTGTCGGTGCCGTGGTGGTGCTCATGAATCTGCTGCCCTTTGCGTGGCATTGCCGATGTTAATTTGGAAGTGGTATTGCCTTTCAGATTTACGAACGGAGCACAAACAACATTCCTGAAGAGAGTAAGTCCTCCTCTGTGCAAACCACACACATCTGTTGATCAAAACGAGCATTTGGCCAATTGAAGTAATTCTTTCGGACAATGTAATGTTAAAATATTTTGAAATACACGACATCAAAAGATCAAACTCGCACAGTGCATGTATATAACACAACACATTGCGGCTCATGAAGCCTCATGATGCCTCCAGCGTGAGGTGTAATGTCGCGAAGGCGAGAGTTCGCCACTCGACACGGCCATCCCGATAGAACAATTATGGAGAGTAATTCTCAATTTACACAATGCATCCTTACCACATTTCTCTTTCCACTTCTATAAACATTTCTTTTACACGACCTCCTCACAGAGCATCTTATCTGTCGGCATCGATTCAATACAAACAACCGTGGGACCATTTTTTACATTCAGTGTCTCATCAGCAGTCAACACTCGCTTGATCCAGTGCTCGAGAAATACCCGATGTTAATGGGCAAGGACTCTCCGCGAATTTTGTAAATAAGTTTGTTGTTTTTAACGAGGGAAGGAGTTGTTTTATTTTTATGTTTTGACATTCTCCACTACGATGCTTGACGATCGCTTTGCGGAGTGTGCTCGCTATTGTGTAACTAGGCCTGAGCCGCACGTGTACATCAACGAGGATTTTTATTTGTTTGTAGCAGTGGAAGATGATGAAAAGGATAATAGTTTGTAAAAATGTACTCAGATGAAAATAAATGGTGCTGGCACGAATCGCACATAGCTCAGCTGATGGAGGTCATTATTTATTTTTTTCTAAACAATATTCATAATTCTGTCATCGTGTCACTTTGGATGAACTAAAATAATCTCTATGTAGACAGCCCTTTTGGGGTACACCTGAACAAAATAATGGTGATTTGATTCCTAGAAGATTCTTGCCAGCTTCTTATTTTCTTGTGAAAGCGAGCGACTAATGTGCATGCGTTTGTGCAGTGGCACCTAGTTGTTCTTGAATGCCCATAGCACAATCCTAAACGGGTAACGTGTTTGTGAGGTGGCCCTTATGTTTGATAATCAGAGCATTGGACCTGCACTGTTGAGGCCTGGGTTTGCATCCAGGCAGCTGCTGCCTTTGATTTAGATCCCAACCCAGTCACCAATATCGGTAAAAACCCCCATCACATTACATTTTCTTTTGCACCTAAGTTGGAACTATTCCAGCTCTGTGAATTGAAAATATCAGTTTGACCGGTATGCTATAAATCTCAATCTCAAATGTAGAGTGAGTGGAGAGTCGAATTATGTTTTTTTGCCAGCCTGTATCTACAACTATTGAAGGGTAGTGTATGCACTTACCTTTTACTATTCTATATGATTCTTCAGTTTGTTTATTCTCAGCATACCGTTGAATTTTTTGACTTCTTTGTCTCTATTTTTATGAATTGGTCGTGTTTGTCTTGTGTGTTAATGTTTACTTTATCATTATGGTTATAATTAGGATCATTTCTATGCACAATATAACGCTGTCAATTTGTTGTATTATCACGTGATATTAAATTTTGTTTGCCTTGGTTAGTTGGATCGTTGTCACAGGTATCTTGCGTCCAGAGCTTATAAGCTCACTGGGTATTTCTTCCTGTAATAAACATCTCTCTTAGCTAATAAACCATCTTTGTGTTAGAGGTTGGCGTCAGTGTTAGAGATAGGTGCCAGTGCTCGATATGAGTCAGTGTTGTATGGCAGGTGTTCCCTGCTGCAGTAATAAACATCTGACTTCGACCCTCCACTGCAGTGAGCCACAGTTCACTGGGAAGGGATCTCAGAAACAGCTCCGATAGATGTGCGATCCCGTGGGCTATTGTGTAACACAGAGGAAGGCTCGTCCCACAGTGTCACGTTGAGAGCATCGTCGACATGAAATCGGGGAAAATTTCGGACACAACCACGGTCGCGGCAATAAACATACGTCCATGATATTACAATAAGGAAACTTGCAACAATCATATCGCCGGCAGTTTCTCCCGTCATCTACAACAGAAAGCTTTGTGTACCCATAACGTTGCCCGTTGTAATTATTTTACTTTTGAGGCAGCATTTTTGGCGAAAAAAAGTTATTGTTTAATATCCGGTATTACGGTCGGTCTCTGGCATTTTGACCCTCACACCCCCCACCCGCCCCCATATAACTGGGTTGTGCCTTTTGTTAAAATTGCACAGTTTATGACTTGCAGATTTTCTATCGTGTTAGAATGGCTCCAGAGAGCTGCTGTTTCAGGATATCCTTATCGAGTGTGAGCAGGTTGAACTCTTCATATAGCTATCCCGAAAGGGCAGCTCTTGACAACAAATCTCATATCGAGCCATGAAAACCTTGATCATTCCATTGTCTGTGTTGTTTAGCCACTCTTAACGACATGGGCTTCCAGTTCATACGCAAGTGCATTCAGCTCATCGAGTCCAATGGTAAGTGCGATGCAAAGTTACGCACGGTGAGTTCTATTTTGTATGGCTTCGAGGGGTTTGCTATTTACGGTGATGCGGTGCGTAGCAGTGCTGCCTCACAGCAAGAAGGTTCTGCGTTTGATTACCGGCTCGGGCGCCTCTCTGCATGGAGTTTGCATGTTCTGCCCGTGTCTGCGTGGATTTTTGGCAGTTACTCCAGTTTCCTCCCATACTTCCGAGATTAATGGACCTGACTAAATTGCCCTGGTGCCCTGCGAAGGGGTGGCATCCTATCAAGGGTATGGCCCTGCCTTGTGCCCCTGTTTGCCAGGATAGGGTCTTGCTCATCGCGACCCTTTGCAGGATTAAGCGGGGAGTGGTAATGTATTTATCTAAACAATCCTGGTGGCCCCGTGCAGAGGCTGTAGTCTGGTCCATTGCCAAGTGGGTGGAGATTGAATACCTCTCTCTGTTTTGATTTGATGAACTTGCAATGATTGACGAGGGATTAAGCCGTGGCATTGTGTATTAGTGGGGTTTTTTTGCCAATGCTAGGTTGAAAATCTTTTATGTTTTTTCTTTTGTCCATGAACATTTAAAACTGCCTTTAATATCTCCCTTTTGTTGCAGAACTCTAAAGTTTCCCAAGTGTTTTTTTCTTCTGTGCTTATCGTTCAACTGAACCCCACCACGTATACATTTTGTTAATGTTATCTCTTTTTGTACCACGTCTGCCTTTCATTGCTCCACCAGGCAAACAAACAGATGCTTGGTCACCGGAACATGGAAATTAATCTTGAGGATGAAAAAAAAACGACTGATTATTTTATTTTTAAAATCTTATTTCTTTTAAATAATAATAATAATTGCATTTATAGAGCGCTTTTCACCCCAGGGTCACAAAGCGCTGCACAGACCTACGGAGAGAACGGCATGTCAATAACAACGACATGAGAATGGATAATCAGCAACAGTAACGTTTTTTAAATGTGAAAATACATGACATGCCACGCATAAGGAACAATCGTGACACCTGAAATAATTTGATAATTATGAACACTGGCAAGACACCACAAGGACTGGTTGTGCACTCCAGGTACCATGAATATGGGCAGACGCTGTCGCTGCTGCTGGATGGACAGGGATATGTGAGGGTTGTACACAAATGCCGTGGAGGCCTCTTCTCCTGGAGTAGCTCACTCCCCTCCAACTCTAGGCACTTCGGTCCCTGGCTTCCAGAATTTGAGAATCATGCTTCTTGCCGCCATACCACTCATGCCCTACACTCACACAAATTATACGAGGTAACTGTTGGGCCCAATAAGGACTTTTGGTGCTGTATGAGATTTTTCACACTAAAAAACATTGCTTTATGGGGTCCTTAGATGAAACACGTTTTGTAAATGTGTTTTCTTCTCAATGTCATTACAGGATTTCAGTGCATTGATTTTTTTTCTTCCGTTTTCGAGGGTGGCCCTTAAATCCTTTGAATGTGATTGACTCGCCCCCTCCCTTCCAGTCAGTCAGCAAGCAAAACGGAATCAGCGTTATAATTAAAACAGTGTGCTGCGTTGTATTACCCAGCTGTGCCCGTCGGTCTCACGTGAGGAGACGAAAAATCCACATAGAGACTCTTCGAGCAGTGCAAGCCTCCGTGTTAGCAAACAATCCGTGAAAGGTGGATATTACAGAGCTACCCCCGAGATCCGATCAAGTGACTTATGGTCCACTTTCCCACTGGCCCTGCCGTACATAAGTAATATTCATCATATAATAGTGTTATTAGTCAAGGATGGAATGGAGCCAACTATAACACATGTGGATGTAGGCTTGTATTGGCCTAACGATGCCTCTAACGTGGGAGGCAAACCGTCAAGGATAGTGGAGGAAGGTTCGACACTTATATACTGAAAGAGCAGCTTTTAACTTTAACGTGACGAATTGGTTATGCAGCCATTGGTAATGGGATGGAGGCCATCAGGAGGTTATGCTGAGGATCCCCATTAACTCTCGGGGCGGGGGGGGGGTGGTCGGGGGTGTGCTAGGATGCAACCCCAGGACCTCGGGTGCTATGCTGCCCCCTGGCCTCAGAGACCCACTGGACCTCATTTTTTTATATGCACTGGAGCAAGTTGTAACATGAAATGTGACAGTGCTGTTGCAACATCAGTTGTTATCTCACGGGGCTTACACATACTGCACAGACACATCCCATCAAGAGCAAGAGTCGTACCTGCCAGCAGTATTTCACTCGAGTTGAGTTCATCGATATTATTAGCCAACTTCTTTTTCGGTTTAACGATGTGATGATGGTCTTGGCCCGCTCGCTATTGACTCAGTCAATAAGCGATTGTAGGAAATTTCGGTTTTCGTTGAGAGCTTTAAGCCGGCATAGCTGAATTTGTGGGTTCTAATCCTCTTAGCCACCTGCGAATTAAACTAGGTTTTGAAATGTAACGATATTGATGGGCTCAGCCTGGTCACCACATGTGAAAAACCATCCCATTAAATCTGGCTCAGTCCCATCTCTGGAGATTTAAAACGTTCGTAATTATAAAAAGAACATTATTGTCCTTAACAGAGTATGTGGAAAAAGTGCTGCCCCCTACCATGTTTCGACAGATATCTGAGGTGGCTCAGTGATGTCCCCTTCCGTAGGCCGTTTTCTAATACAGGAATCACACTGCTGTACGAGAAGTCTCAAACACAGATCGATTTTGTGTGTTGCATGGGAGCAGAGGCGGATTTAGAAACTCCCCAGGGGGTAGAAGTTATAACCAGGCCTATATTAATGTTTTTGTTATTTAAACTGCCGATATTATCTGGCTTGGCTGGTTACCCCCCAATGGTGGGAGCATCGGAGCAGAATTTTATGGCCGGATGACATGCCTGCCGCCAACCTCATTTAGACGGAGAGTCTTTGGATCATTATTTGTCTGAAACCTCACCCCAAATCTATTCACCAAGGGAGACCCCAGTAGTAGTGCTGGACTCCAGGCTTGTTCACCAAGGGAGACCCCAGTGAGCGTGCTAGACTCCAGACCTTTTCACCATTAAGGCAATCCCTAGCAGAAGTTAATAGACTTCAGGTGACATAGCTCTCGACTTCATTAGAAAACTCAAACCTTTCCATCATGACAAGTTTATGCTCCATGGAGAACCTGTACTTCTCCAGGGTCGCGAGGAGAAGAATCCTCTTCATATACTGATTGAGCTTTCCAGCGGGGGCGATTATCTCCTGCCCCCCCACCCTCTTCGTAAATGCACTGCTGGATGGAGCGACTGTTGCAAAAGTGACTGTTGGAGTCATCATTGCTTTGCGATGTAATTGGTGGCTGCGGTGCTGTGTGTGGGGTGCAGGACTTGAGGAGCAAGGACTCTACCGAATCGTCGCGCCCACCATCAGGGTGCAGAAGCTTCTCAGCCTGCTCAATGGTACGACAGCAATAGCTGCGATGGCAGTGACAGCCGACAGCCTACAGCTGTCCCTAGGCGGCAGTCACGTTATCACGGCACCTCTGCCGGGTTTGGTCCATGCACTTTGAGTCAATGTCAAGTGTTCAAAACCTCCCGCTGGGCGAATATATTTATTTTTTAAAGGCACTGACGGTACCGATAGCCGCCATCCGTCCCTAGGTGGCAGCAACGTTGCCACTGTGCCTGTGCCAGGCATGGTGCGTGCACTTTAAGTCAAGTATTAAAGGCTTACTCTGGCAGGAGTTGCAGGATTTATAACTAGGCCCCTAGATCCTAGCAGATGTGCTACTGGCGCTCTGCACCGTGCCGTTGTATTAAACGACGCAGTCCACACACAAATATGAAACGCAAGGGCAATGGTCACCCGTGTAGCCTTTACCAGACTGTTGAAGCAAATGCTGAAAGCGTCCGTTACGACCGGCGCACCGCTCTATGGGGCGTTCTTATTTACGTCTCTGTCTGCCTGTTGTTGATGTTGACGCATTGTTCCGTAAGACTAACGTGTTCCGTAAAGCTTGCAAGTCATCTGGCTAGGACTGTTGATGCGGTTCACTGTCATGCTGGGATGATGGATCGTTACCGACCTGCGCCTGCTCGGGAACATTCTTTCCTTTATTGATATTGAACAATTATCTTTTTAATCGCTTATTTTATGTCCTCTAAATTATAGCCATTATTTGACTCAACTGTTCTGATGTTGTTCTTGACATGCCGTTCTCTCCACAGATCTGTGCAGCGCTTTGTGGCCCTCGAGTGAAAAGCGCTCTCGAAGTGCAATTATTAATTATTATTATTGTGCTGGGGAAATAAATGCGGCCGGGTGGGCATGTGCAGTGCTCGATCGATCCCTCGTTCAGTAACCGTTATGTTCTTGATAGATGCTCTCTATCAATAGATGCTATAAGAGTGAGAAAAAAGGGTCTTTGTATATATGTTGTATACGTGCCAAACCTCCCATTTAACTGTCTCCAAGTTCTTAGGGCCAAGAGATTCAAGAGTGGGTGGCAGGATGACGCGATAGTAAACTCTGCACCACACAGAAAGAAGACCTTGCCTGAAGCGGTTCGATTCCCTCCTTGGGTTGCTTTTCTGTGTGGAGTTTGTGTGTACTCACTCTGTTTTGTGTGGGTTCCTTTGGGTTCTCCGGTTTCCTCCCACAACTAAAAAACATTGTCTAATAACGTCATAATATATAGGATGCAGTGTCTGGTGGGTAAGTGTTGAATAACAGTGTGGCTTGACTCAGGTTTTCTCGTGCCTCTGAGTCATTATCTCTTCAAATGAATACCTTCGAAATGTAATATGTGAGCTTTCTAAATTGTATTTCTTATTCTTATTATAGGGCGGCGCGGTGGCGCAGTGGTTAGCGCTGACGCCTCACAGCAAGAAGGTCCCGGGTTCGAGTCTCTCGGCTCCGGTGCCTTTCTG
>JAZEWT010000009.1:9443356-9458691 GCA_036362905.1 Mordacia mordax | reverse complement strand
TACCCGTTGTGCCTTTGGTCCCGCGGTAATCATTGAATGCCGTGCTGTGATGGATTGTTGCACTGAGCTGACATCGCAGCTAAAACGAATTCAAAGCGATTTCTGGCTTGAGTGAGGCATCGGTGTTCACCTCCCCTTTTAACAGCCTTGAGCCACTGGTAGAAATGTATCATTCCTATGGTGGGGGCAAGTACATCCAGAGAACATTCACTGGTGACCTTCACACAAGTTGGTTCCTCATTCTATCCATGTAGCCAATAGAAATGCTACCTTCACCACTGTCACAGAGAAATAATTATTATTATATTTGCACTTACAGAGTGATTTTCACCCGAGGGCCGCAACGCGCTGAATAGAGTTGTGGAGAGAACGTCATGTCAACAACAACAGCATCAGTGTAGATAATCTCATCTCATCTCATTGTCAGAAACCGCTTAGTCCTGTACAGAATCGCGGTGGGGTGGGCCGGAGCCTATCCCGGCAGACACAGGGTGCAAGGCAGGGATATACCCACGATGGGACGCCAGCCCATCACTGGGCACTGTGGGCAATTAACCTATGCAGCAGCATGTTTTTGAACTGTGGAGGAAACAGAAGTGCCCGGCCAAACCCCACGCGGACACGGGCAAAACATGCAAACTCCACACAGAAAGGCACCCGAGCCGAGATTCGAACCCGCGACCTTCTTGCTGTGAGGCGACAACGCTACCCACTGGGCTACCGTGCCGCCCCAGTGTAGATCATTTAAAGTAAAATAATGGCTATGAATCGAGGCATAAAATAAGATAAAACAATAGTTAAACAAATAAAAGAAGAAATAAGTGTTGCTGAGCAGGCAAGGGTCAATAGCGAGCCATCATCCAAGCACAACAACAGTGAGCAGCATTTATAGTCCTATCCAGAGGACTTCAAGGCCTTACAGAATAAATAAGTGTTGAGATGGGATTTGAAGATGCCAAGGCACTCAGCTGAGTGAATTTTCAATGGCAGGGCATTTCAGAGTCTGGGAGCAGTGTGCGAAACGGTTCTGTCATCCATCGAATGGAGGTGCGATCTGGGCACATGCAGCAAGCCTACCTAAAGTAGGCCAAGACCCCCCTGCTGCTAGAGTGAGGACTCTAGCAGCCTCATTCTGCACACGTTGCAGACATTTGAGCAGGTAGGCAGGGATGCCAAGGAGTAGTGCATTGTAATAATGGATTTGTGAAGAGATGAAGATGTGGATTAGCTTCTCAGCATCGGAGGGTGACGGGATGTTGCAGAGTCTGGCTATGTTTCTGAGATGGAAATAGGCTTCCTTCGTAACCCTGATGATGTGTATCTCGAAGGTGAGTGAGGAATCAAGAGTCACTCCTAAACTCCGGACTGCGTTAGCAACTTCGATGGTCTGGTCGTCAAGCATCAAATGGATGGAATCAGCCTTGAGCAACTGGTGTGGGGTTCTGACAAGCAGAACGTCTGTTTTGTCGCCATTTAGTTTTAGGAAATTTGAATTGAGCTGGGCCTTCACTGTTGACAGTGAGGGTCACATGCAAAGACCAGACACATTGATGGATGACTTTTGGTGGATGTCATCTGCATAGCAATGGAAGTTGAGATTGAGGCTGAGCAGGATATGGCCAACTCCTGAGGAACACCAGACAAAGCCGGATGGATCTCTGAGTTACATCCTCCGAGGCTGACAAACTGCTTCCGGTTGGAGAGGTAGGCGCTCAGCCAGTATAGGGCACAGCCAAAGACCCCTATGCCCTCTCGTCACTCCAGTAAGTTATGGTGGTCAACGGTACTAAATGCTACGCTCAGGTCCAGAAGGACAAGAATAATTGGCAAGCCTTCATCAGCAACGACAAGTAGGTCATTAACTACTTCGACCGGACAGCGTCAGTACTCTGACCGTATCTGAACATTTTCAGGGATGTTGCAATCAAGACCAGGTTTTATGACCAGAGGGGTAACTGCGGCACATTTGTATAGTGCAGGAACGCTGCTGGAACTAAGTGAATTGTTGAAGAGATTTGGTGATGAAAGTGGCAAGGGATTTGAAATTTGCCCAGATGAGTTTGGATGGGAAAGGGTCCAGTCAGCAGTTTGTAGGCTGGGATTTGGTAATTAATGAAGAGACATCAGATTCTGTTAACTTGGAAAATACATACCAGGAGTTTTGAGACCCGGGTAGATAAAGGAACAATTGTTGAGATGTTGGTTGGAGGTTGAGACTGGGTAGAGATTCTTTTGAGACCACCAGAATCTACTGATCCGCATGATCTTTATTAATTAAGAGAGGTGAGGGTGAGTGACTGATTGGATGAAGGAGCCGATGGATGGTCGAGAAGAGGATAAAGGGCTTCTCCCAGGCATCAGCTCGGATACTGGGAAAGTGGTTGGTACGGGCCAATCAAGTGCCTTCTGGTAGCGATTGAGCTGGTCTTTATAGATTTGAGTGTGAACGGTAAGGCCAGATTTTATCCAAGTCCATTCGGCCCTGCATGCATTCACCTTGAGTTCCTGGAGTTCAACAGTATGCCAGTGGGATGATTTTCCGCCTGAGACACACCGTGATTTGATTGGGGCTGAAACATCTAGTATGTGTGATAGAAAGCTGTTGTAAGTTTCAACTGTGCGCCCGAGGCAAAGTGAGTCGAGGTAGAGAATGATGAACTGTTGATTGCAGTAGTGAATAAGTCTGGAGTGATGACACTAAGATTTCAGAATAGGAATTGGTGCTTAGTAATAGAAATAGGTGGCGGGCGGTACCTGAAGATCAAATCACATAGCGGAGTGTTCAGACAGATCAGGATCAGTGATATGGTTACAGATATGTCCTTTAAGCAATCCCAGTCCAGAGTTTAGTCACTTCTGTGAGTAGCAGATGTCAAGTTATGAATGAAGCCAAATGGGTTCAGAGTGGCCATGAAATCCCTTGCAAGGGGGCTCTTTAGAAAGTCAACATGGATGTTGAAATCGCCAAGCATCAGGATCCTGTTTTCTAAGCACAGCTTAGAAAGCAGCTCATTTAAAATAATATATACTGGAGGCTGCTATTGCGTGGTGGAGCAGCACCAACGTCACAGGTTGAGCCCACCTCCAATCCAGAGACATATACTCGAATGAATATGAATGGAAAGTCGGCGACGGAATCAGACACATGTCGTCCGTAGTAAGACGGTGGAGCATCACAAGGTTACTACCACTGCTATTGGAACGAGTCTTCTGATGGAGTACAAAGTCCCGTGGTTGAGCCTGATTCAATGTGACAATATCATCGTGATGGTGCCATCACGATGAGTCGAACCTTTTCAGTGTTCATTGCTGATGGCACCATCAGCAATGAGTCGGACCTTTTCAGTGTTCAGAGAAATGCAATTTTAGCAGGGCAAAGTGGGTTGGTTTGATTTGCAGATAATGTGCATGCTGGAGAGGCACCGACCAACGGCAGGTTAATGAGCCTTTTGTATCCAGAACCACGTTGGATGTAACGAGGGGAGTGAAATATCGCCAAGTGACAGCATATGGCAAGAATGTTATAGGTCGTGGGATGTGATTCAGGGCAGAGGCTCAGAAGAGTCGCACCTGTTTAGGTGATCATGATTGAAATGCTGATGTGGCGAATGGATATGAGATTAATAGTTAGGCAATGAGGTAACCTCAGGTAGTGTCAGTCAGCATCTATACCCGCTCAATCCCTCACAGAGCCACGAGGGATCGGAGCCCACCCCAGTAGACACAGGAGACAAGGCGGGGTCACACGCAGGATGCAATGCCAGCACATCGCAAGGCATCTTCCATAGGGGCAATTTACTAAGCAGGCCAACCAACCCAGACCCACACGAACTCCACGCCGAAAAGCACCTCGAGCCAAACCCAGGCCCCTCCAGCTGTGAGACTGCAACACCACCCACCACATCCCCCATACCGCGTGGGTTAATTGAATAATTAACTCAGGGTGGATGATGAATGATGGTGAAGATTAGTGAGGAGGGTAATGATAGTTAAGTGAGTGTGGTGAGAAAGTGATGAGTGTGGTAAGAAGTGTGGAGGATGATGCAAAATGAGTGACAGAGGATGGTTAAATGTGGTGAGGAGATGGTTTGGAAGGTAAGACGGTAAAAAGGGGAGAGTGAGGATGTGTTGTGAAAATGTGAGGAAGGTGAGGAGATGATGACGATGTGAAGTAAAAGGTGAAGAAGGTTAGTGAGATGAGGTGGTGTGGTAAATGAAGTGAGCAGTTGGTGAGGACAGAGAAAAGTGAGGAAAGACAGTGAGGCGGTAAGGAGAGGGAGGGAAGGGTTGGTAGATGGGGGTAAGAAGATAACAAGGAGGGTCCTGAGGGGAGAGCAAAGTGAGGAAGGTGAGGGCGAGCATGTAGGTGAACCACACAGTGAGTGAGGTGCTGGTACTGGTACAACGGTGGCGACCGCTGCTGCTGCTAGATGAAATGAAAGCTTCACTCTCATTGTGTCGAGTAAGCCCGAAGAGTTAGGACGTAACATTATTGTTTCAAATATACTCATATATATATATACTCATAAAATCTCGTTATCTAACACTTCCAACAGTGGCATTTTCAACAGCAGCTTACCGCCTGCGTTCATTTGGCTGGCGGTCACTTCTGGGAAATATTCGAGTCGTACCATTCGCCACTTTATGATTGCCTGCAGCAGTTGATATCTAATAATAGCAACCACATCCAGTAAGGCCTCAATGTCTAGACTGTTTTTCAGGACGGACCTGCAGTGGAACGTTTTCCAAATGCCATTGTGTGGGAAGAAGCTGAAGTTGACGCAGGGGAAACTAGGCTTGTGTTTGAGAGGCTGGCAGCCAAAGATCTACAGAGATGGATTCAAAGAAACATTTCTACACTTGTGTGGATGCATGTTTTCATCGCTCAATGTAAGAGAATTTCCCTTCATAAACCTGATGATGCCTCCAATGTGGGAGGCAAAACCTTGCAAGGAGACTGTAGGCACACTGGACACAGCTATCCCAAAACAGCAACTCTTGAGAACACTTCTCATTGACACACTCGCAAATGGCCACCCTACGGCCCTTGCTTACAACACCAGGCATTCCCTTTCTCTCATCCAAGCATTAACCAATATTAGCAGAGGGTGGCGCGGGTCACAACATCTGTGCCTTACAGAAATTAAGTCCTGTGCGAGGCAGATTGAGCCCTGCTTCGGGCACCTTTCTGCGTGGTGTTTGTGTTTCCCCCCTGTTCTGCTGGATTTCCTCCAGGTTCTCCGGTTTCCTCCCACAATAAAAAAAACGCTCGATAATAATTTGCCGATGGCATCGTAATATAATTGGTTTATGCCAGCTAACCACCTGGCTTGACTCCTCCCCCTCTGTAGGTTACCTTGTAGCTCTGCGTCATTCTCTCTTTGAATGAATGCCTTCAAATTTGAACGAATATGTGCCACGTGTTACAAATTGAAAATGTATTGTCTAATTAAGCTCAATTGCAAAGCTTCTGAAATCCAACAAGATCGTGCAAGATCAGAGTTATTTGTGAGGTGCAGTAGCGCAAGTAAATTGCCGACCCATCTGTGCATACTTAGGAGCCACTGTTCCTTCTTCACCCTTAATCGTGCTGACTAGGCATTTTTAGGAGAGTGACTCAAGGACTGCGAGTGAAGATGGTGAAATGTCATTGAAGCGTTCTTGAGTTGGCGAAACATTTTTTTAATCGATTCTTTGTCCTCCCCGCGATTATAGCTCAATATTTATAGAAGCTATGCCATTAGCCGTGTTTATTCCCTGAGATCGAGCTCATAAAGTTTACAGATTTAGCCACAATCCCATCCGTCTGCTCTGACAGAAAGAAAAGAGAAATGGGAAGCTCCTTCACAGCGGTGATTTAAACTGTTAGCACGCTGGACTTACAATCCGAAGGTCATAGATTCAGTTTGATATCCCAGTGTGACAATCCGTATGTAGTGTATATATAACAATAATAATTGCACTTCTAGAGCACTTTTCACCCGAGGGCCACAAAGCGCTGCACAGATCTGTGGAGAGAACTGCATGCCAGCAATAACAATGACATAAGAACAGCAAATCAGCAATAATAACGTTTTTAATATATATCATTATATATATAATGCAGCAAGGCTTTTGTGTGTGTGTTTGTCCATACTTAGGGTACTATAATCGAAATCTTCATGAGCGTAAGATTTATCTGCACAATATCCAAGCTTTTATGTGTTACTTCAGCTTTCCTTCCCACTTATTGATCACTCTTCTGGACCTTTCGCATAATTTCAGCTATAAATAACAATTTTTGTACTAGTACTATCAACCCTCTTTCCAGTACTGTTTTCACCCTCATCATGACATCAGACGAACGTGTTAAATGCTTGGTGTAAGATCACCCATAGGGTGAGTACTCTTCTAGTTGGAAAAACGGTTATATCCTGCCCGAGTTTTGTCTGCCCAGCAGCAATACGAATAGGTTTACTGCAGTGAGTTAATCGACAGGTTGTTTATGGTGGAGTAAGGTGTCATTATTACTTCCCACCTCTTTCAAGACATCGTATGGCCAGTGGGAAAGTAGGCCAAAAACACCCTGCTACAAAGGGGAGCTTTGGAGCGTTCTCTAGTTTCGTGAGTGAGCATTTACAGCGCTGTGCCTTTATCCCATAATATTCTAAATGCTAGCATCTGCGAGGCCCGTGATGATTGGATCTCTCGGTCAACAATTGGAGGATGGTATTGGCGGACCGAGCCATGGGGCTGACTCAATATGGCACCGTCCCCAAAGACAGTGCTTCCCATAGTAGAGCAGTTTTGGGAACAATTGCCGCTCATAATCGTCACCGACAATAGCTTCTGTACCGCTTTCTCTTCTGAAAGAAAAAACATCTTTTTGAAGGGAGAGGCGCAGGATTTGCTCATGGGTGAGAGCACTGAGCTGCGAATCCTCGGTTTGATTCCATGTTTCGCAGCTGCCCGCTGATACAACCAGGCTCTCGAGTGCAGCGAGTTAATGGTCTCTACCCATTTGGCAATGACTGCACAAAAACTACCATGATATTAAATTTGTTTTTTTTTATCAAAGGAGGAGATAGAAGGAACACTCGATGGCTGTCCTGAAAGAGTAGCTGTTAAGAGTAAGTCACTAAATAAATATAAAAAAACATCCATGTTTTGTAGCGCAGCAGATTGATGCATTATAGAGTAAACCTACAACATTTGCAAATCAGAATTTGACCTTTCACTTATATTTGCAACTTACTTTATCAGGCCTCTTCCCAGAAGTCTAAGGTCACAAAAGCCTCCATGTTAAAATAACATAAACACCACTTCCCTAAATTTCCATGACTTTGTCTGACCCCCTCACAGAGATGGACAACGAGGAGGACCGTATCGAGTGCGTGCACGGTCTGGTGTACGACCTCCCCGAGGCTCACCGCCAGATGCTAAACATCATCGTTGCCCACATTTCCAAGTAAATTTCCTCGCGCTCTACCCGTGCTTCTCCATTACCTCGCCGATCGGTGCTGCTCCGTGTGCGCTCGCAAATTGGTGCCTGCGCCGCGTGCGTTTCCTCCTGGGCCTAGCTTGTAGCGGTCTGGAATTGCCTGCAATAATCGATCAACTGATCGTCATCGTTTGTACAAACTCTCTGATGATGGTATTGAGTGCAGTGTCTAACCATTAATTGTTGAGAATTGCTCACAAGAACTGCTCTTTTGGGAGAGCTCCGTCTTGCATTCCTACTTTCGCCTAATAACCCGCAACAATCTGATTGTACAGAAAGTAGCGTGTTTACTAAGACTGGGTGCTCCAAATGGAGGTGAGTAAATGGATACATCCACTGGGGATCCGATTCAGACGGCGGTGAGTGCCGGTGAGTCACCACAGCAGCTCAGTTGTGCTGCTGTGGTGACTCACCGGCGTGTTGCATAACCCATCGCCCGTGCCGCACACGAATCTTAAGATCGTCGTATCACACGTCATCACACGTCGTCGCGTGTCGTCGCATGCAGCGTCGCGAGCCACAGCAAGGAGAACCTAATGACCGTGGCCAACCTCGCCGTGTGCTTTGGCCCAACGGTGATGAGGCCCGAGGTGGAGACTGTGGCCGCTCTCATCGACATTAAGTTCCAGAACATCGTCATCGAGATCCTCGTAGAAAACTATGACAAGGTGTGTTAGCGATCCTGCGTGCCTGCACCTCCTCTCCTTTTGATTGTCATCGTGAATTGATGAGGTGTTGTGGTGGTTTGGGAAAGTCGCAATCCAACTCAGGAATCGTTTGTCTTGCGTCATTTGTGTTGCTGTATTGTACCACGTATATTATTTGTATTGTCTATCTTGTTTGTACGGTCTCGTTTGTAATGTATGTCTCTTTTATAGCATCATCCTTGTATGTAGCATCTGCTTCTGTTGCATTTGTGTTGCCCTTTATCTGTCGTTTTATCATTGTGTCTGTGTCAGGTGTTTTCGCTTCGTTTGTATCCCTACTTTGTATTACACGGCCCGCAAGGCCACGCACTCGACACTAACTCGTGCCACGGTTGAATCCTCTAGGCACGAGTTCCCAGACTGAGGCCATAGCCCTCACATGCAGGTTCAAGGTGGGAGACCTGAGACAGTGTCCTCGAGTGAGCGTCATGCCTAAGGACTAGACTCAAGGAGAGAAGGCTGCTACAAAATTTTGCTTTTTCTTATTTGACGTTCAACCCTTCAATTTGACCACAGTGTGGACACACCTGCCAATCACAGTTGGGTCAAAAGAGTTACCACGGACAGATTTAGCTCACGGGGCAGCCTCTACTGGGTATTATTATTATTACACAATTCCTGACTTCTGTGCGGGAGGTCACGGAGAGCCTCGGTTCAAATCTCTCTTGTACCAAGACGAACGTCATGACCCTTTACCAATGTACTGGGAACCATTCCTTCTTTCATGACTCTCAATAATCGGGAGTGATTGTGGATAGAAAAAATCTATTCAGCAGTGCTTTTATGAAGAACCCATACTTTATACAATCCTTCAACTTAATATGAATATTGGTTAAATAGATGTGTTTTTTCCTCTTTTTTTGTGGCCCAAAAGGCTTCCATGTAAAAAAAAGAATGCAACAGCTTTGTTAAATTTTAATGTAGAAAAAATATTCACACACCACTCTTGCAAACAGAAATGTAAAAAAATAAATCGTGTGTGCTAATAGGGGGAAAGTGGTTCCTAAGCTAAAAACGTGTTTTTCCTGCCAAAACCTCTTTTGAAAAAATTATTCCCATTCGGATGACAGATGGAATACATCATGTGGACACGAAGACATTACTCACTCTTGGGGTTATTTTCCATACGCTGAAGCACAGTGCGGTAATGTGCTTTTTCTTCGCTCGCAGATCTTCGAGAAAGTTCCGAGCAATCGCAACGAGTTCCGGAAGACGCACATCTCGGGGCGAGCGAGGCGCTACCGGCTGTCGATCCGCAAGCCGCCCCCGTACCGGCCCCCAGACCCCCCGACGAGTGCTGCTCACTCCAGCAGCAGTAAGTACCCCCCCTGCCCTCCCACGTCCAACTCCTTTCTCTCTCCAACCTTCACTGCACCTGTAATTAAGCTCGAACACCCGTAATGGTGCTGTCTGTTGCTGGCCCGTTGACGTTTTAGGCCATTTTGGGCCCGAGCTCAGAATAAAAAAAAACAACGCGATGAAAGGACAGCAACAAAATGTCATCGCCACCTGACCCTCTCTCCCCTCTCTCCCCTCTCTCCCCCTCCCCCCCCCCTCACAAGAGGAAGCTAGGCCCGGCAGCCGCAACGGCAACAACGGCAGCGTCAAGCGGCCCATGCTTCCACCGCAGCCACCTCCACCTGTACCGGGTGGTGGCGGCGACGGCGGCGGCAGGAATCGTGGCAGTTTTGGCGCTGGTGCCTCTGGCCTGATTTCGGCGAACTCGGCGCCTGGCGCCCCTGGACAGGCGGCGATGATGCCGCCCTCCGTGTTGTCCGCATCCTCCACGCCCCCTGGCGGCCCCGCGGCCCTGCTGGACAAGATGAAGCGGCAGGGCATCCCCGTCGCCGCCCGCGCGGCCCCCGTGGGGGGGTCCGAGCTGGCGGAGGACGACGTCTGGCGCGACGGCACTGCGTACGTGTTACGCGCATGTGTGTATGCGTCCACACGTGTTTCTGGGCAGCGGTGGCAGAGCGGTTAGCCTGCTTGCTTACAAACTTTGCAACCCAAATAAGAATCCTGCTCACAGCCAGTAACAGCGGTGACAATTTTCTGAACTGGTCTTGAATCTTTCTTAGGTCAATTTTGCCACAAATGAGTACTGATGAAGTGTGTAACCACCTCTCTCATCTCTCATCTCTCATTATCTGAAACCGCTTAATCCTATATAGGGTCACGGTGAAGCCGGAGCCTATCCCGGAAACATAGGGCGTAAGGCAGGAATACACTCGACGACGGGACGCCGGTCCATCGCCGGGCATTGCGGGACAATTTTAGTCTGCGAGCCAATCAACCTATCCAGGAGCATGCTTTTGGACTGTGGGAGGAAACCGGAGTACCCGGCGAAAACCCACGCGGACACGGGGAGAGCATGCAAACTCCACACAGAAAGGCACCGGAGCCGAGAGACTCGAACCCGGAACCTTCTTGCTGTGAGGCGTCAGCGCTAACCACTGCGCCACCGCGCCGCCCGTGTAACCACCTCTAGGGAGACAAAGGTGGCTAGGCGTGGTGCTTGCCACCCACTCCCTTGTGTGCTGTGCTGGCGTATATAGGTGCTACTCGCTAACAGCATTTGACTCAACAGTCTGTTAAGGCTATGTGAGTATTCTTTTTCGTTGTCGGGAACGGTAGTGTAATGGTTTGCGCGCAGGTACTACGAACACAGCAACCCCCATCCGATTACTGCTCACAGGCGAACACCAGTGACGATTATCTCAACCAGTCTTGGGCTTCCCCTACGTTGATCAGTTTTTACCCTGTACCAGTGCCCGGTGGAGTGAATATACATCAGCCCTGGAGAGGCAAACTTGGCCAGGCATGGTGCTAGCTACCCTCCCCCGTGTGCTTCCTATTTGCCTTTATAGGTACTTGCTCCAAACAGTCCGTTCAGGCTCTACAGGGGATGTTTACTGTTGTGTGTAGGTGTGTATGTACTGCGTACGCCTAGCCTGATGCAAACTCATGCAGGGGCAATAATATAGGAACAGATCTATGCAGTGCTTGCATTGGTGCCGCTTCATTGAGAGAGGCTCCTGCCCGGGGCAGTAATTGAAGCACCCGAGCACCTTTCTTCGTGGTGTTTGTGTGTTCTCCCCCTGTTCTGTATGGGTTTTCTTATTTAATTAGCCATTGGTAAGGTAATACGTAGGACAGTGTCTGGCAGGTTGGCGCCGACTTACCTCTTCGCTTGACTACCTTCCCTCCCCCTCTGTAGGTTACCTCAAACCTTTGAGTCATGGTCTCTGCAAATGAATACCTTACTATTTGATGCATTTATGCTGTGCGTTATGAATTGCATTTATTAAGCTCTCAGCTGTAAGTCTCCAAATACAGTAAAACCCTTTTGTAAAATGCAACTGCATAATATTCTTGAAGAAGGCCAGCAGACTGACGACTAACACGCATTATAGTTATATTTTTGTACAGGTGCTGCAGTGACATCAACATTGCCTAGTAGCAAATAGCTGCTCTTGCTTTTGTGCATGTATGTGTCTGTGTTAGTCTCTATGATGTCTCGGGACAATTGCTTTGTCAAAGACTTTATGGTGGTATTAGTTCCTTCGTGTGTGTGTGTGTGCACCCATGCGTGGCTCAGTGGTTAGCACACTGGGATACATATCTGGCAATTCGAGTTAAAATCCCGTTCACGGCCAAGACCAGTGACGATTTTCTCAACCGGTCTTGGGCCTCCCCTAGGTCGACTGAGCCTGAAATGAGTATCTAGTACAATGTGTAAACTTGTCACAAAGAGACCAAGGCAGCCAGGCGTGGTGCTGTCACCCACCTCCTTTTGTGCGGTGTTGTTCTTCATAGGTGCTCGCTAACAGCACTTGACCTTACAGTCTGTTAATGCTATTTGGGGAAAATTTCTTTTTGTCTTGGTGTGCCTGTGTGTAGGTGGTAATTTTTTGTGTGTAGGTGTCACCAATGGATTGGGGCACCACTTGTATTCTGTCAGGGCTTCTTGAAATGCCATCCGAACCAAATGTGAGCATTTGCATATGAAGTAGCAATCATGAAGAGATGAGGTCTAATGATGATGTTTGGGGGTGGGAGTGTTGGCGTGCGACTAATATACTGAATTACGGGATGATCTACCCATGCATCAAGAAGAGAGGAAGAGACACATATGATGCACTTTAAATGGTGATGGAGATGCCAGGATGTTAAAATAGATGATTATTATTACAGTTAAAGTACCCAGTGAGCTTGCAAGCTCTAGATGCAGGATTCCTGCAATGTAACGAACGTCCAAAATTACCAGTGTAACAACGCGCAAAACCAAAGGGCAATTCCTTTACAGCAGTGATATGTGGTTAAAGAAACTCTGACCATAATTTAAAGAGTAAACGGTAACATACAAAATTGCACAACACAATAAATAAAAAATAGACAAAGAATTGCAATAGTGGCATGGGGAAAAAAATATACGTTTTTTAGCACATTAAAAAGAAAAAAGCATATACAACCGCTCAGATCCATCAAATTATGCAAACGAAGCATTGCCCAAATGTTGATAGTATTGGGATCTAAGGTCAGGAGAAGGTGGCGGCTGAGATGTGGGAAAAAAGTGGACTTCGGTATATAGAGAAGAGGTGCAGACCAGTAGGATATGACAATTTCTGAACGGTCAAGCCCCACGTGATAATGTAACCCTGGGCTTGGAAGAGTGGGGAGACTGATCTATGTGGAACGGCGTTGTGAGGCTGGGAATTTGTGAAGTGATGCGTGTCTTCTGGGGTCTTGTTATCTGGATAAATCCAATGTTGTCTTGTGGTGGGCTTCTCATGAACTTGCTTTGAATCGCTTTATTTCTGACAAATTGAACAACAGTCCTGATGAGGTTGTATGTGACATCAATTAATTCACAGCCCATTGTTTTAATCCAAACCAACGATGGGGCCAAGGCGACCCCACTCCCTCTCAGCAATTGGGGAGCCTTTAGCCATATTTCACCATGCCAGTCAGTGTAGGTTAGTAAAACGGATGCTCAATACCAGTTCCAATATCACTTGGTGCTTACGTCAGTCGTGTCTGTGAATCGAACTTGAGTCGCTGGGTTCAAGGAGCAGTGCGCTAACTGCCGCGCCATCGAACCCAGATTTTAATTCCCGTTCTGAATGTCTCGACTTGTTCCCGGTGCTAAGGTCACGGGGAGTGATGATGCAGTGGTTGGCGTACTGCGCTATGAACCCGGCGACCCGAGTTCAAATCGCGCTCACGGCCACAACACCAGGGACGATTTTCTGAACCTTTTCTACCCCTTCCCTCGGCCTTGCCTAGGACAACTCGGCACCTGATGTGGTGTTTAAACATTGCCACCAGAGAAACAAACGTGGCCGGATATGGTGCTGGCTACCCACTCCCCTTGTGAACCATGCAAGCCTTCATAGGTGCTACTCGCTAAGAGCACTTGACTACTGGCTACCCACTCCCCTTGTGAACCATGCCAGCCTTCATAGGTGCTACTCGCTAAGAGCACTTGACACTATAGTCAGTGAAGTTTATTCAGAAGATCTTTTTCTTTGTGCTGAGGTAACTGCATCTCATCTCAGCATGATTTGGGTGTGCGGCATGATTTTGGAGGTGTTGTGATCGTGAGCCCCCTGCAATCAGTGAGAGTAGTGGCAATGAAACAAAAAAATATATGTTTGACCTTTTAAAATATTATTGTTCATTTCCAGTTACCATGATTCCCCAAGTGTTTTTATTTTTCGTTGAATACAATCGTGTTTGCTTGTGCTCACTATACAATTAATCTCAATAGGTTATTTCTTATTTAGGCCTTTTTTCATTGTGTCGTTATAAAAAAAAGTTTTGCTATTTCGCGTTTTTAGTACCCTTTGCAATTAATACCGTTTGTTATTTTGACGGCGCCGTTCCACTCACACGTTGTTCTCTTCATAGGGTGCTTGGTGTTCTTTGCTTTGTAATCATTTTCTGCTTCTTTACTCTGCATCTGTTTGGTTTGCCTTTGATTCTCAATGTGGTTTTTTTCGTTTTTTTTTATATTTTCATGCTGGTCCTCCCTTCCGCCCCCCTCCCACGACCCCCCCCCTCCCTCACTGCCCTCCACCCATCGCTTACACCCACCCTCCGGTATGCCTGGCTGGCTGCCCCCCTTCCCCAGCCTCTTGCCCCCTAACCCGGGTGAGCCGGGACTATCGGAGGGCTGTAGTCCGGAACAACCCTGCTGTGCTCGGCAGGGAAGGACTCCAGTCCGCCGGCAATCCATGTACGTTGTCTCTTCCCGTGCAGTACGGGGCGCGTGCGTTGTCTCTTCCCGTGCAGTACGGGGCGTGTGCGTTGTCTCTTCCCGTGCAGTACGGGGCGCGTGCGTTGTCTCTTCCCGTGCAGTACGGGGCGCGTGCGTTGTCTCTTCCTAAGCATTACGGGGCGCGCGCGTTGCATCTTCCTGAGCAGTGCTTGCCCAGGGTTCAGTGCTATGTGAACTCTGGGTTTGTTTGGTCAGCGCATGTGGCAGACAGCGTTCCTGCCCCCCACATCGTTGCCCCTTTTTGAGCCACACTCATCACTGTCATGATCTCGATATAGGCGATGGGGGAGTTTTCTCTGCGGAACCTGGCATTTATTTACCAAGGCCTCATCGTCCATTTATTGTTTAAACGCGTTGTGTAAAATATTCCATAAACGTTTAAACCGACTTATTGCCGTCAATCGTTTCACCATGCCGCATGTGGCTTTTATACGCGTTCCCACATACAGAAGTATTATTCTATTGTGCAGGATGTGTTTGCCGTTATCACAATTTTACATAATGGCTTTATTTAAAAGGTAATGGAAATTGCACATTTACCTAATTGGATTTTCAGCTGTACAATAAAATCGCGTTAGTTGTTTAAATCATCGTAATTGCAGTATTGTTATAATGTGCTAAGAATTACTAAATATTTGTGTGTGCGTGTATGCCGTTGACACGCGCACACAGCACAGCTTTTGCAATGCTATTTTTCTCCGCACAATAAACGCATTAGTCATGGCCTGCCATTTTGAAAATTAGTGACTTGAACGTTAATGCAAATCCGACGGTACCAAACTGAAAAGTCAGTTTTTTTCCGCAGACGTCAAGAGAAAATGCCGATGATTGTGGCTCCAGATTTAACCCTGCACTAACGCTCAGACCT
>JAZEWT010000009.1:9402923-9437158 GCA_036362905.1 Mordacia mordax | reverse complement strand
CGGGGGGGGGGGGGAACTGTTGTGTCAGGCCCGGCGCCGTGCCAGAGCAAGTGCATCGCGGTGGCCGTGTCAGAGTAAGCGAGCGCGATTCGGGTCGCCCGGGGTAATAGGGTGGTTAGGTGAGGACTTAGTAGTGGGAAAACAACACGTGGGCTGGAGATTCGGCGGGAACAGAACATGGTTATGAAGAAGGTGATTGGATGAAGACGTGGGGTAATGTGACGTGAGGAGGTGACATCCGAGCTGTGGCGAGAACGCCATGTCAAAAACGACATCAGAACAGTTCAACTAAAAGTCAAACAGCAGCGATAAATTATAGGACATAAAGTCAGCAATAAATAAATAATGTCTTAAACAAACAAGGAAGGAACATATGTTCCCGAGCAGATGCGGATCGGAAGAGAGCCAACATCCCAGCACGGCACCACTGAGCCGCATCAACAGTCCAAGCCGGAAGAAGGAATAAATGTTCCCAAGCAGGCGCAAGTGGAAAGAGAGCCAACATTCCCACACGGCAACACTGAGCCATATCAATAGTCCTAGACGGAGGACTTGAAAGCTCTACGGAACAAGTGAGTCTTGAGATGAGATTTGAAGACGCCCAAGGACTTAGCTGAAGAATCTCCAGTGGAAGGGCATTCCAGAGTCTTGGAGCAGTACGCGAGAAGGCTCTCATCACCCATCAAATGGAAGTGCGACCTGGGCACATGCAGCAAGCCTGTATTGGAGGATCGAAGTAGTCGTGTTGAGGAGGGTGCCTGCAGTAGGCCACGGATATATGTTGGAGCTGCGCCAGTGAGAGCCTTGTGGGTGAGGAGGAGGATCTTGAATTCAATCCTGTATTTAACAGGTAACCAGTGGAGAGACATCAGTATTGGGATTATGTTATCATGGATGAGTGTGCGAGTGAGGACTCCAGCAGCCGCATTCTGCACATGTTGGAGACGATTAATCAGGTAGGCAGAGGTGCCAGGGAGCAGTGCATTGCAATTTTCGATTCGTGAGGAGATGAAGATGTGTATTAGTGTCTCGGCATCAGCAGGGGACAGGATGTTGCGCAGTCTGGAAATATTTTTGAGATGTTAATAGGCTACCTTCGTCACCTTGTTTATGGGTGTCTCGAAGGTGAGTGAGGAATCAAGAGTCACACCTAGACTCCGGACTGCCTTAGCGACTTCAATTGTCTGGTCGTCAAGCATCAATTGGATAGATTCAGCCTTGGACAATTGGTCGCCATTTAGTTATAGAAAATTTGAATTGAGCCAGGCCTTCACAGTTGACCGTGAGAATGACATGCAAAGACCAGACGCATTGATGGATGATTTTGCGTGGATATCGATTTGGATGTCATCGGCATGGCAATGGTAGCTGAGATTGAAGCTGTGCAGGATATGGCCAAGTGGTTGTATGCCGATCTTGAAGGAGAGTGGGCTGAGAACTGAACCCTGAAGAACTTCAGACAAAACAGGATGAATCTCAGAGTTTTGTCCTCGGGGCTGTCAAACTGCTTCTGGTCGGACAGGTAGGAGCTCAGCCAATGCAGGGCACAGCAAGAGACCCCTATACCCTCCAGTCGCTCAAGTAGGATCAGATGGTCAATGGTATCAAAGGCAGCGCTCAGGTCTAGGAGGACAAGAATACTTGGCAAGCCTTCATCAGCAGCGACGAGTAGGTCATCAACTACTTTTACCAGAGCAGTTTCAGAACTATGGCCGAATCTGAACCCAGATTGGAAGGGATCGAGGTCATTGTTAAGAAGGTGTTTCTGGAGTTGCGCGGCTACGGCACATGCAAGGACATTAGAGATGAATGGTAGATTTGAGATGGGGTGATAATAATCAAGGATGTTGCAATCGAGGCCAGGTTTTTTAATCAGGGGGGTAACTGCGGCACATTTAAACAGTGGGGGAACGATACCAGAGTGAAGTGAGTTATTAAACAGATTAGTGATGAACGTCGCAAGGCATTTGAAATTTGCCCTGATGACTTTGGATGGGAAAGGATCCAGGGAGCAGTTTGTGGGCCGGGATCTGGTAACTAAAGAGGAGACCTCGGATTCCGTTAATTCAGAAAATTTCAGGCGTTTTGAGGTCAAGGAAGGTGGAAGAACAATTATTGAGGTATTGATTGGCAATTGAGGCTGGGTAGAGATACGATGGGCTTCAATTTTTTCAGGGAAAAACTGAATCAACTGATCCGCCTGATCTTCATTAGTGAAAGGAGATGAGGGTGAGTGACTGGTAGGATGAAGGAGCTGATTAATGGTCAAGAAAATAATCTTGGGCTTGTTGCAGGTGTCAGCCATAATGCTGGAAAGATGGTTGGTACGTGCACAGTCAAGTGCCTTCTGGTAACGGAGGAGTTGTTCCTTCAAGATTTGACTGTGAACGGTGAGGCCAGATTTTCTCTAAGTCCGTTCGGCCCTGCGTGCATTCGACTTAAGTTCCCAGAGTTCAGCAGTATATCAGGGGGATGTTTTTCTGTCTGAGACATAGCGAGATTTTAATGGGGCCAAATCATCACGTATGTTTGATAGCACATTGTTGTCATTGTAAGAGAAGGAAAAATCCCACCAGGTCTGGACATTGTTTGCCCCTCATTGCCTTGATTTATTTTAGTCAGTGGAATTACAGTCATGTTTAGACATAGAGTTATGGTGGAATGATAATGAAAATAGCTTCTTCTGTTGCGTTTTACCACTTTAGCATGGACTGCACATACAGCGTGATGCGTTACCGCAACCAGGAATATAAGTTGCTGTTCAACTGTACATGGTCCTGGTCACAGTTAAATTATTTTATTAATGTAGGTTTGATGATCAAGATGTCACCAACATGGAGGTATTGTAATGTTTGATAAAAGCCTGATGATGGCTCCAATGTGGGAGGTAAAATGTTCCAAAGGAGAGAAGAGGAATGCTGGACATAGCTATCCTTGAACGAGCAGCTCTTCAGAGCAATTCTCATTATTTGGTATTGTAGGGAAGGAACCCACGATTCTAGGGCTGATGAAAACAGCATCCATAACGGATTTGATGTTCCTTATTGGCCAATGTAACCCTTTGTTGACTTTCCGCATGAAGCAAGGATTTTTCTGTCCACTTTAATTTGTAACTGGAGCTTATAAATGTCAGGTCATCTATTTTTACCCGCCCGTGTGTTATATTTGCTGAGTTCACGCGTGTAAGTATTTGTTATGTTGGTAACATTCCACACAGCGCCGTTTGTACTCAACGATGTGCTGTAAATACTTTTGTTATATTTGGGGCAACGGCATTTTAAGACTTATATTTCAGACTCGGGAACGATGTTGGAAATCATTGGCATAATAATGAAGTGGATTTTTTTTCACTTGGGGATTGTACTTTAACCAATCAGGACAGCGGTTCAGATAACAATGGCCACTTTTTGCGACTGGAGAGAGAATTCTTAATAATTATCTTGGTGTCTAGATGTGCTCCAGCAAACTTATTCATGCACTTTTGGATCGTCACGGTATATTCGTAATCAGCTATGTGGCAACACATTTCGTCTCCATGTAAAGAAACCATTAGTCTTAAAAACTATAGATACTGTGATTGGCTTTGACACTCACGTTTTTGGGAGTTGAGATTATACATTCATTTGTCGGATGCTATCGAATATGAAGCTCATGGAGACCCAGGATTGGTTCAGATAATCATCACTGGTGTTTGCCATGAGCGGGAACCGAACTCTGGTTGCCGGGTTTATAGGGCAACCCGCTAACCCCTACACTGCTTCTTCTCACTATAATAATATTGCACATAAAAACGTAACAACATTGTGACAGGGTTTTTGAGAAACTGGCGAGACTTGAGTGATGTTGTAGTGTATGTGTGCTCTTGTAATCTAATCAGTCAGTGAATGCAATGGGGAAGAACCTGCTCCGGCATGTAGGGCAGTGCGTGCGTTGTTCTGCCATGTTTTGTTCACTCTCGGGAGAAGATATATCCCTGAATGTCCGTAAATTGATCCGCAGAGACTACTCTTGATGTCGACGCCATGTCTACATCGCTCGCTTGCCGTGGCTTTACCGCTCCGTGTCGCGTACCCCCCCTTCCCTCCCATTGACCAATTTGATCAGCCCCCCTGTTTATCCAATCCCTTGCAAACTGCTCACTCATCTGAACTTCACCCATCCCTTCCTCCGGCCTTCGCAGAAAAGCCCGCGCTATCGCTGACTTCAAATCGGATGATGGTTCGGTGCTGGACTTCAACAAGGGTGACATCTTCCACAACGGTGAGTGCGTGGGATGGTTCACCCGCTGCACCACCCTTCACCACATGACATCATCTGTGCGATGTCGTTTTCCAAATTACTGAAATTGCTGGCGTCACGGTGGTGTCGCGGTGAGTGGCGCTACTGCCTCACAGCAAGAAGTTGCTGAGGTTCATTCCTGGCTCAGGTCCCTTTCTGTGGAGAGTTTGCGTGTTCACCCCGACTCTGCGAGGGTTTGCGCCAGATATTCTGGTTTCCTTCCACACTCCAAAGACACACTACCTCGGTAAATTGTCCTGACTAAATTGCACCAAGCAGCCTTAATGTTGTAACTTGCTTACATCTTCCCGCTGGAACACTGTTAAAAAGAGTTACATAGCTCAATAGTTCCTTCCAGTTCAAATAAAAACGTACAACTGGGATTTACACACGGGAATCATTGCCCCCTAACGGCACACAAATACCTACTCGCAGCCCAGGTGCCAAATCGCCATTTGCCACACGAACAGCTGCTGACGGGGGTGCCCTTTGAGCGTTTTGGCTGAGATTATATGATCGCTGGTCTAGTGCAAAGCATTCCGAAATACCCACCGGCATCAAGAGTGCTCGGATAATGAAGAAATTATTATCATTATTATTATATCCCCTGACTTTGCCCCAGCACCAGCATCTCTCTGTTCCTTCCCTGGCTGACAGCGGTTGAGTTGGGGTTGAACCAGCCTGCAGCAAGGTGCTTCCTCTGGGCGTTCAATGGGGGGCCCTTTAGGTTAGAGTCCCGGTTGCGGACAGAATGCACCGTTGGCCCCGTGCACTGCAGTCGTAGCGTCGCGACTGCCGAGCGGAAGTGCCACGCGTGTGACACAGCGGCAGCGCCAGCCGATGTCTGCCGATGATATTACCCACGCACGGTGGCACCAACCATTGGCACACGATGCCTGCTGCTGCCCAGTGTTTAGCAAAAGGGATGAGGAGGTGAAGGATAGGCGTGGAGGGGGTTAGCCCACATTTACCAGAGGTCCCATGCAGCCAGTGTTGATGGCCTCTTCCTTCCAGAGAGCTTTTTCATTTTGATTGAAGTCGTGCCCATGATTGTGTGGTGAGCACTGGGGAGAAGGAAAGCCAGGAAAATTAGATTTAGCGACATGTAAATTTTGCACTTTGGAGATGGGCACTTGTATTTTTTTTATGCATCTGCGCTCATAAACATGCCGGTAACAGCCTGGTGTGCTAGCCGCATCTTGAGATGTTTTTCTTTCCATGCATTGCTTTTTAGCCCTTGCTTGTTTTTAAAGGTTTCTGTACCGCTTTTCCACACGTGTCACTGTGACCTGTGTTCCCCCCTCCTTCCCACTACACGTAGTAAAATGTTCCGTGCCCCCACTGAATGCTTATGGGTGGGCACCCCCCCCACCAAACGCTTCTGAAAAGCAGCAGCGCAGTGGAAGAAAGCCACGTAAACACAACAATAACATTGTCGACTTACACCTCGACTGGGCGTCTGCGTCTCAGGATCAGTCTGAACTTACCACGAGCACAACAGCCACAATCGTGTCAGCCAAGAGCGCTGTGAGAATGCAGTCGAGCATGGGAAGCATCGCGAGTGGAGAGACTAAATTAAACCGCCCTGACACGCGAACAAGTCGTTTGCAACAGCGTCAACAGTGCTGCTACCCGTACGCTTGCAATGCTGGCGTTGGCCCGATGTGACCCCCTGATGACGCGGGTTCTTGCGGACAAGGATGGGTGTTGTGGCAGCTTCCGTGTCCCGCTTGATTGCCCTGGCGGATTGTGCTACGGTTGCTGTGCCCCGTCCCAGGGGGTCCAAGGCACTTATCAGCTCCCGCTTGATTCAGCGTTCACTGGATGAGAATTTCTCTCAAGCGATGCTGCTTGAGCCTGGCGATGCTGCCATCGTGGGAGGTGGAACATTGCAAAGTTGAGAGTGGAAGTCTCTTTACGGTTTTCCTGAAAGGGCCGCTGTTAAGAGCAATATTCAAACGTCCTGCTGTGAAAATCTACATCAATACTGCTTACAAGTGAGTAGAAGGTCAAAGTGCAGCCTTGCAATTTCTCACGCCATTGCTGGTGGAAGGGCCTCTTCTGGAGGGAGCTCTAATAAACTCCCCCTAGAGGGAACTTCAGAGGGCATTATGGCCTACTCTTCCACGTTTGTTTGCTGTATTGGAGGAGGTGCGAGTATTCACACGCGTCACTACCAGTTACCTAACTACGATGATGTACGCATTTATACTGTGGCATGGATAAACAAACCCGGCAACGCAGAGTACCTCCATGATTTATTGCAGCCACATCTACGAGGTAACTCAAGTATCGGGAGTGGACGGACATTTCTCAGGTGGCAACGATAATTCCCAAATGGATCGCGATGGTGATCCTGCATTGAAGGAGCAGTCACCAAGAAGTCCCTTTGTTCCATAGAGTGAAGCAATCCTGGGGATTATTAAGAGGAAGTGGGAGGTGCAAATAAGCTGTGCTTATTTTATTTTGGAGATCGACAGATCCATCAGGTATTCAGCAGATTTATCCAAGAGAGCAGTTAAAATAAACAGACCAATGGATACTTTAATTGGAAGGCTTTCATGACCAATGGCTATTTCTGTGGGCAATGAGGGAGTTCACATTGAGAGAATATAAAGGTCACGGTAGTTGGGGGCATATGGAGCACCCTGTGCAACGCTACTAACCAAACGGTGGCATGAGTTTTGATTTATTTAACGGAACATCACAATAAAACTGACAAACTACATCATGATAATCAAGCATTCGAAGCATGATTGCTGCTACTATATCAGCGTAGCATATATTGTATACAATTTTAAGGTCTGTAAAAGTAACAAAGTAAATTTAAATCTTCTTTGCAATCTAATCAAAGTGAAACATCCGTGTACAATCGGTGCACCATCGCATCACCCTATGGGGTTAACGCGCAACCCGTGCATTCCTTCTCCATCACCGTTCTGTCGCCGTCTCCGTCCCATCGCTCAACCCAGCATCCATGCAGGAATGCCTCCCAACTATTTATCGGTGAGACGTAAACTTCCAGCTGTCAAGTGCGCAGGCGGCGCTCCGTACTGCTACCAGCCAGAGTGGCCCCTGGGCTGTGAAGAATTGGGAGGCAGGAAGCGGACAGGCCAGGGAACCCGGTTTCTCCCCGTGCAGCAGGGCCCGTGTCAACTGTGCCATGCTACTGGGCTCACGCCAGGCGCACACTTATGGCACTCACCCTGATGGCCGGTGATTCCCATCGCGGAGTGGCGATAGCCCTTGGCGGCCTGCGGTGTGCGGGTAACCGGAGGTGAAATAAGCCCGGGTCTGCCGTGTCTGTTTAAATGCGAAAAGGTCAGAAGGGTCATCTGACTCACAGCAGTGATGGAAACGAACCTCGGAATGGAACGTCATTGCCTTTCAGTTATTTGCCTGTCTCACTGAGGCTGTTCAGCACTTGCAGTGGCGATTTTCTAAAATGGTCCTGGGTGGGCCTCACCTAGTTCAAATCCGCCTCATGAGCTCTGGGTGCGGTGTGTAAACAATGCTACAAAGGAGACAAAGGCAGCCGTGCGTGGTGCTAGCCACAAACCCTCTCGTGTGCCGTGCTGGCTTTTATAGGTGCTCCGATAGAGCACTTGACCCTACAGTCCGTTAAGGTTGTATGGGGGATTTTTATAGGGTAGCCGCAAGGTTTCTAGTCCAATTATTGATCATTAACTATGTAATGCTTTAACGTGGCTGCGACATTATTGATCTTTGGAGGGATTTTAGACATTGACGCAAGGCGTTAAGCACTCAATCCCTTAGAGATTAATTCGAGCCATGCTCCATCATGGTGCGTTAAGGAAATTAGTTACAGTAGGAGCGGTCCCATTGCATTACCCAACACTCATGCTTTTATCATTTTTATAGCAAACCATCTCTGCCGAATTAACAATTTTAGTGTGTGCATTACTAATTGCTTGCTTGAAAGGGACTGGTCTAAATAAAAAATATATATCCTGACAGTGTTGACATGCCGATGACCCAAAGAATACGCATACATTTGGTTTTTAATGAGTGTTCTGCAAAGCTGTGCTGACATTTGTTCACCTGCGAGTTCCATTGCTGTGGTGGATGAAGAACATTTCCCGACCTCTTTCTCCAGCACAGGAGCCATGCCTGCTCTTTGTGTGGGTGGCAGGCTCGTGGCGGTTACCCAGTCCTCCACGCACGGGGTGATTCAATGAATTTTCACTTAAAGGACACGAGTCAATTCTTTTTTTGTCTGTTTCCAATGCTTTGTCTATCCTGTGTGTCCTTATCCGTGTTGTCATGCCTGTGTTCTCAATCTCTGCCTCTCGCTCTCTCATTCTGCCAGTCTCCTTTGTATCTTTTATGTCATCAGTATCACCTCCATTGTCATTATTTTACTTAATTGGCCTATTCTCATGTTATTGTTGACATGCCGTTTTCTCCACAGCTCTGTGCAGCGCTTTGCAGGTGAAAAACGCTTTATAAATGTAATTATAGTTAGTCATTCGTCAATCTCCACGCACGTTTTTGGTATCGTTCAAACATCACCTGCGTCGGTCGCGTACGGCTCGTTGTTACACGGTGCCCCGCATGTGTCAGGGTGAGCCTAATAATCTGTGTGAATGGATGAATTGATGCACACGTCGATTTCTCCGGACAGCCTCACAAAAATTCGTCCCATGGCCCGGATAAAGGCAGTTTCACCATTGCAGTCATACGTTCCCAACGCTGTAGAGAGGCAGGTAATTATTCGCATAATCAAATGGATTTTCCTTGGGTACACAGAAAGTCCACTAATTAGAACTGCAATTCACATAGGAGTCGTTTGACAACGTTTCATGGTCAGGGATTAGAATACCACCAAGGTGTCAGGTGTACACACACACACACGCTGATAGTGATAATGCATTCATTTTCACGGGAATGTCAAAAAACCATTCACCGCTTATGTTAAATGAAGCTTGTTTTTATAAAACCATACACAGCCATCTCCAAAAGAACATCCTCCCCCATCCAATATTTCCTCAAATATTTTGTCAATGCTGACTGTGAGGTTACCTCAGTGTGATACTGCCCAGTAAGGATGGCAACGTCTTTGGTACACAAAATATCGAGGAAATCAAGGTCGGAAGAGAGAATACACATCTTCATCACTTCACGAATCGATTACTGCAATTCACTGCTTCCTGGCAGCCTGGCGCTGCTCCGATATACATCTGTGACCTACTTCAGGCACCCTCCTCAACACGACAACTTCGATCCTCCAATACGGGCTTGCTGCATGTGCCCAGGTCACACCTCCATTCGATGGGTGACAGCGTTCCTGTGCGCTGCTCCAAGACTCTAGAATGCCCATCCACTGGAGATTCGTCCAGCTGAACCCTTGGGCATCTTCAAATCTCGCCTCAAGACTCACTTCTCCTTAAGGCTTTCAAGTCCTCCGGCTAGGACTGTTGATGCGGCTCAATATTGTCGTGCTGGCATGATGGCTGTCTTCCGACCTGCGCCTGCTCGGGAACATTTTCTCCTTCCTCCGGCTAGGACCGTTGATGCGACTCAGTGGTGCCGTGCCGGGATGTTGGCTCTCTTCTGACTTGTGCCTGCTCAGGAACATTTATTCCTTCATTGTTTGTTGCAGTATTGTTTTTTTTAATCACTTTTATGTCCTAAAATTTGTTGTTACTATTTGACTTTTAGTTGAACTGTCCTGATGTTGACATGCTGTTCTCTCTGCAGCTCTGTGCAGTGCTTTGTGACCCTCGGGTGAAAGGCGCTTTAAAAATTTAATTATTATTAATTACGAGTAACTCTCAATGTTGCCATATTTCAAAAGGAGATCAGTCCTGGGAAGAAAAAAAAACAGGACAGGTGCCAACCCTAGTGTCAAGTGTGCATCTGTCTCACACTGCTGTGTTATGGGGTGAGCGGTGATATACTGGTCACCTTGCTGCACTACAGAACTGGCCACACGAGTTCGATTCCTGCTCATGGCCAACACCAGTGGCTATTTTCCGAACCGGTCCTGGGCCTTTCCTAGATTGATTCGGCCCCAAATGAGTACCTCATGTGGTGTATAGTAAATATTTCCCTGGGGAGACAAATGGTGCTGACCACCCACCCCTTCGTGTGCCGAGTCGGCCTTCACAGATGCTACTTGCAAACAGCACTTGACCCTACTGCTAGTTAAGGCTATATGGAGGACCTTTGTCTTTGTTGTACCACCTACAGTTCAACCGGCAACAGACGGATGGATGAAGGGCAGCCTAAATGGCAGGAATGGATTCATTCCCGAGCAGCTGCTGGAGATGCTGTGAGAGGGAGGCCTGGCGTCATGGGGCCCGGCGATGCGGCGAGCAAGGTGGCGGCCGAGCAGAGGGAGGGTGGCACAGGTAGCATTGTGGGTAAAAGACTTGCGAGTGGCTGTCTAACATGTTTGTTTCCCGGGCCGTGCCCCGTTGTTGGGCTCCTGTGACGTTTTGTTCCACGTCGGGAGCCTCCTGCAGGAGCTGAGTTGTTGATAAAGTTCCATAGAAGTTGTCTGCAAACGGAACCAAACGTCGGACTTCTTACCGAACGACACCACACCGGTGCGCTCATTAAACAGCGCTTATCTGTCACAAGCTAACACTGTTAGCACAGCAATTATAAGTGACTTAATAATTATGGCAGTTGCACTATAGCCAATGATCAAGTGCATTTTGGGCTTTTTTACTGTTTTGTGTAAACGCACATTTAATTTTGATGTTACAATGTTTGAGGTCATTTCTTGATGTCGTTGTAGTCTTGTAAATGTCTGGGCTTTCCTTTCCTGACTGCTTTCCTGTGAAGAGTTTTTGAGGCTCCGGGAGAACACCAGATGAGGGCCTGCCTTCTAATTCCTGCTTAGCTCTCTCTGAGGCCTTTTCGGATCTGAGACCCATCGCAAACTGCCTCACCTCTCCCTCCCTCCTACTAACTTTGTTTTTTTGACCCCACCATAGCCTAACCAGTCGGCATGTCTTAATCTTTCCCCTATGAGCAATTCAATGAATTATACGATTACAACAGGTTTTACCGTATCTGGCGATTATGCGGGTGTTAAGATCTTAACACCTGCATTATCAATGCATTATGATTCGCAAACCGAGTATTTGTTTCAATTGTATTTTTGGTGTTTGCCTGTTTTGTTTGTAGACTCTTGTCCACTCCCATCAGCCTAAGTATAGCATTACGATGACATTCGCATGTAATTAGCCTGTCACGTGTGGAAAATCGTGCCTCCCTTTTCACAATTTCACGCACGTATGCCACATGGCGATCATACGAAACGCTTTAAATTTATCGACCAATCGACACCTCGTTACCTTTCTAATGGCAGCCCATCGCCATCTGTCCCAAGGTGCTCAATAGTCCATCTCGTTTACAACGTGCTACAGCTCGTCAAGTCGATCGGTACCTGGGCACTGACTCGAAGGAATTGGAATGGTTTAGAAGAGACATAGAGCTTGGCCAGACGGCTTTCACATTCGCGTAAAACCAAACGGAAAGAACGTGACTTTGCTGTCGGTGAAGGAAGACGTTCCATTGAGGGATAAAAACAAATCCAAAAGTTTTGTGATTTTATCAAGCACAGCCAAAGCCAGCGCAGCGAGTTCACCTTTCAGTAGTAGCAGTGAATTAACAGTGCTCACATACTCTCCTCGAATGTGGTCGTACAGTTACTGGTGTTCACGAGTTCGTTATCAAAACATCGCATATCTCTATCAGATATATTGTCAATTTCAGATATTTGTTTACATACTTTGTTGTTACCCAATCACATTAATATATATTTGCATATTGTATAATAACCTTGACCGCTTTTGTCGCAATATTTAATGTATTTTTATTGCTGTAAGAGGGTCCTTTTTAATGCTTAGGGAATTGCTAGCCCTGTTGTCGGGATGTTGTAAGGGAATGCCTTAACTGTCAGTGTAATGTAGCAGGTGTTACGTACAATGTGCGTCATCGTGTTTTTATTGCGTGTTTTGTTTCGGTAATTTGAACAAACTTGTCTGTGACGCATAACCTCTGGCCGTAGACAATGACCCTAACAAGTGCTAACCATAGATCTTACCAATCCCATGGCCTGTGACCAAATTGCCCAGAATGTGCCGGATCTCAGAAGCTCAGCAGCCTCCAGAGTGGATAGGGAGGGTGACTGCGATGCACAGCAGGTTGTTATAGGATGTGGCTGTTGCTGCTGCTGCTGCGGCTGTTGTTGCTGCTGCGACTGCGGCTGCTGCTGCTGCGGCTGCTGCTACAGCTATGGTGCGAGGTGGGCAGCAGAGGTCAGGACAGCAAAATCTGTTCTATTTTACTCTACTTCGGTGTTCCCCATATATGCGCCCCCTTCACCAACCCACACTGGCTGGCTCGGTGAAGGGTGCTTTACAAGTAATAGGAACTCCCGCATCCAGCGGTGGATTGGCAAAGAGCTGTGGTGTACACACCCACGCAATAACAATCATCAAGCCCGGTGCTTCCTATCCCATCAGAGCATCAGTGAGCGCCACGCGTTATGTGGATATAAATGCTCCTTAAACCTTCAAATTTTCCAACACTTCTGCCCAGTTAAAGTAATGTGTTGCTGCACACTTATTGTTCCCTCGACGATCCTGGCAACTGTTGGCATTCACGTCTCTGAGTGCCAAGCTCACCGTCTGGAGGCCCCCTGGTTGCCACTCGAGGGGGGTGGGGGGTGGTTCAGGGGGGGTTCATGGCCATGAAACATCCCTCGAAGCTGGTGAAGAGGGTGGAATGTGCTCAAACAGCACCGAGTGGTTTCCACCTGGTGCACTCTAGTGCACTCTGGCACTGTCGGCTAACGGCATCGACACACACAAGGTGGCTGCTCAATCCATATCGCTCAAAAAAGACTTTCAACTGAGCCATTCTTTAGCCTGATGATTTTTCCAATATTTCAGGCGAAACGTCGCGAAAGAGGAACCCCCGACATGGTTAGCCCAAAAGAGCATCTCTCGAGAGCAGCTCTCACATTGGGAAAATGCAAAGGAATGCACGCAGGTTTGTTTTCTCTCTTGTTACAAGTAATTAGTTGTCCGTGTACAAGTGTGTGCACGACCTCGTACATCATTTGTACACGATGACCAGTTAAAGCAAAATAACAGAGAGGATTGAGGATAAACAACCACGCGAGCAAGCTGCGTTTAGACAAGATTTCACACACCAATCACAGTGTTAATTCCATACCAGAAAAAATATATAAAATAAAAGGTGTATAAACACAATTTGAGTAGTTTGTAATCATCTCAGTTTTGCTGACTACGTGGTCAATGAGGTTGAACGTCAGGTAAAGAATGAATAACAACAACAAGCTGGCGTTACAGATAAATGTGATCGAAAGGAAAGTTATATAAGTCACTGAATAACCAAACAATGTTTGGAGCGACAGGTGGGCAAATACTGCAGAATGTGTACAGATGACTTTTGGCACTGAGAATATCAAAATCATACAAAGAGGTGGGTTAGAGCAGATTGGAGTACTTTTGGAAAGCTAAACCCTCTCATCAAAATCAACATACCAATTTGCCTAATGAAGAGAGCAATTAACCCGTCTTTATTTGTCTGTTATTGTGATACGAAACGGTAAAATGGACTTTGACAAAGAAAGTTCAAAGATGAAAAGTATCTTAAGAAGCACGGATAGGCAGTGCTCATAAATTAGATTAAAATAAAAAGGAACACGTGCATTGGAAAACATGTAAATTAGACCAATTGTATTGACTTCAGAAACACTCGAAGGACGGTGGTCCATGGTCAAGTCTAATGACGGAGTGGCAGCCAAGGAACTCACCCATGAGCCCTCACTTCCGATGGTGATGAAATGGGGTCACGTGCCGGGGGTCGAGGCACAAAAATGGCATCGTGAAACAGTTGGCGATGGGGGGGATAATTTCATCCAGCGGTGTATAGACCTTAGCCGATGGTAATAAAGCTTTCCTCCTTTCTCCCAATTCCTGGTGTGCTGCGAGAAGGGCCAGGTTTGTTGGAGTCATTGTCGTAAATGCATCATATCCTGATCGTCGTGGCAGCGCGTGCGAGCACGGTACGAGATTTCCTTAACTAGACAGCTACTGTGACGCATCGCGTCATTGTCAAACGAGCTCGCTTACTCACTGACCAATGTATTCATCTTGGGCCAAAGAAGTCAACTGCGATGTTGAACTGCGTACTATGCAGTCCGTGCGTTGCCTATATTTAATGTTTCTCTACGTGTGTTGTCTTAAGTACTTTCATTTTCCTACCTTGCTTTCATTCCTAGGCAGTGTTTGCTTGCCCTTTCAGTACGTACCTACATGTAGCTTGCTCCAGAATTTTGGGAATTTGGGCCCAATACTCAGCGCAACAATCGCTAACAAACTGTGATGCAGAACCTCGATGGGGTTTTTAATCGTTGTGTTTGTTGCCAACTTTTTCTTTAGTAGATTTTTGCCGCGGGCGCCCGACTGCGGTTGAGTCGAGGTGGGTCTGGCTGTTACGCTGGCGAGCGTATGTTTCAGAAGTGAGACTTTCCACCGCAGCAGAACTGGCGCCACTCGACAGCGATTGGTGTCTTGCCGCGTTTACGACCGTGTTTACGCATTTCACTGGTAAGGTAAAATATTGGCAGAACTCCGTTATGCCTCTGCATGTAAACAGGAATGGTGTCGGTCATCGGACTATTGGTTATTCAGATCAATATAATACAGCTAAGCTTAAGCAAGCTCTGCTCATGAGATCCCCAGGGTTAAATCTGGTCTGGAGCGGTCAGGGTTGTTCAACAAATTAAGAAGTTTTTTTTTTACTCAGCAGATACCCCATATTCAGATCGATGCAGCTATCATGAAAGAACAGCTCTTAAGAGCACTTATCGTTCATCGAGCCGTGGAAACGCATCTCAGTTTGTAGAGCAAAATCTCCATCACTGCAGGGATGAGTCGCATTTGCTTGATGCCACTGACAGGGATATGAACCGCCGCTCGTGTTTTCCGCTGCAGTGTCGCCGTTGATCACCCGTTCTGGAACATAAACTGTCTCGGGTGACGAGCAATTTGCACATTTGCTCCTCCAGGTGCTCGGTTTGTCACGCGGGCATCTTGCACGATGCATCGCTTGATGTTGCTAATAAAAAAAATCTTTAAAAAATGCATCTCCAGTTTCGCCGTATTTAACAGTTCCTAAAATTGATGCGATCTGTGGAAAGAAGTATGCGGAGAGTCAGAGAGTGGGTCAAGAAATGAAGAAATTATGAGGAAAAAAATTAGGTCACCCCCGCTGTTTAAAAGCCAAAGATGTGGAGTGGAAATGGGCAGGATGCGTTGTGTCGCTTGGGAACATCCGGCAAGAGACGAGAGACAACATGAGCTACGGAGTGAAGATCTGCGACAGGGGAAGAGATGCAGAGGAAGACAGTGGCCACGACTAAACAGGAACAATCTGAAAAAGGAAGGGGTGAAAGAAAATAAAATGGAAAACAAACCGAACATGGGCCTGATTTGGTGTGGTTTTTTAATAGCTCGGGCGTTTCTTGAATGCAATTACGCATGTGCATGCCACATGAGCCCATAGCAAGAAGGCCTGCCGGACGATGCCTCATCGACGGCTCAGGGATTATTGATCGTGATGGATCTAAGGGCTTTTCTGGTGCCATCCACAACTTGATTATGACAACACAGGCTCTTTACTAGGACCTGCCATAGCTGTATCCTCGTGGAATGGGAACTCTTCTTTTCATCCCTGCAGTGAACATTGTGGGTTTAGAAACATCATTTTTATGCAAAAATGACAACAAATTTTAGTACACGAGATGGAATTAGTAATATGAGGAGAAGGGCTTCACAGTAATAGGTTATTGTTATGATGCATGTTTACCCTGCAAAGTCTCCCAGTCTCAAGCGTCATTTTTCAGGAGAGTATCGTACCAGTTTTCATTTCAGGGAAAATGTTGCTGCGTAAACATAAAAACTCCGCACAAAATTCACATGAGTCTGTTAATCGAACCCAAGCCTGAATGCACGGCTGCTCCACGTCGCTCGCAGGATCAACACGGAGGGCTCGCAGCTCTCGCCTCGACCGAGTGGCCTGCGAAGTCGTGGTGGCGGTGAGGCTCACCTTCACGATGACAGGAACACGCCATTCCGTTATGGAGATGGTGAACTAGAAAAAAAGTCAAGTGGTGTCCCTCTTTTCTCGTGATGTTCTCCCCATCGTTATTGGTAATGGATGATAACAACTTAGATGGAGCCGTAATGAGGGCAGCTGATGGATTAGAGCACTGTGCGTCATACTCAACGTGACCCTGTGTACATCAGGAGTGTTATATTTTTTTACATTATTAACGGTGTTTCTGCTGCTTCTATGACGGTTTATTCCGCTTGCTCAGATGTTCACTTTGGTAAGAAGAAAATTATGAAAAATAATGTTACGAGTATGAAACTATTAACATATTTTGGTTGCATTCTCAGCATTGTCTCGACGTTTCTATTATATTCAGCAAGCCTCTGTCATTTCTCGGCTAAATAAATTGTCAAATCATTTAAGAAATTTCATTTTATTTAGGGTTAAAGGATCAATTTCGTCTGATTTTGCCCAGGAAACAAGAGGCATGGCATTCTTTAGTTTTTCCACTTTTAATTATCGTCCTGAATCGACCCATTATTTTGACATTTTTGCAAAGAAATTGCAATTATTTTTCATCAGTTTTTTGTTGTATAAAATAGTTTTTTTTTTATGTATGTTTGTATTTTATCACTAGAGTGGCATGAATTTAGATTCAGGACAAATAAGATGCTACATTTTGGTGATTTTATTATTCCCTCTTAATTTCAAACCAGCCAGTGGAGGCATTGGTGACGCGGTCCCCTTTATTGCTGTGGGGGGGAGACGTCTGGCAGACGCGTTTTCTATCATCTGGAGTTTGAAGATGAGCTGTTTGGGAAAGCTGCACAGGTGTTGCGAAGAGGAAAACAGGCCTTGTGTGAAAATGTAAAGTGATTTGAGAGGCAATGTCTATACATGAGCGGTGTGTATGGTTGAGTGGAGTGGGGAGCATTAGTGTAGCGGTTAGCTGTGCTACGAACCTGGCCACTCGAGTTAAATTCTCGTTCACAGTCAACACAACTAATGTTCTCAACCGGTCCTGGACCTTCCCGAGATCGTCTTAGCCTTAGGTGAATACCCGGTACTCTGTGTCGTATACCCTTTTGGCCTTCATAGGTGCTCGTTAACGGCATTTGACCCTAGTCTGTTGAGGCTATACGGGGGATCTTTGTATAGTTAAGGTGATCAAGGAGCGGTAGATGTAATTAGGAGATGAGTTATTGGAGAGGCCAGAGACTTCCAGTTATGGGGCTGCACAGTGACTTGGGGAGTAGCGCTGCCGCTTTACAGGCAAGGGGTTCAATTCCCGGCTCGGATGCATTTTTTTGGCGAGTTTGCACGTTCTTCTCGTGTCTGTGTGGAGTTTCGCCGGGTACGCCGGTTTCCTTACACACTCCAAAGACATGCTGCCTCGGTTAATTTTATTAAACTGCCCCTGGTAGTCTGAGATGGACCGGCGTTCCATCCTGGGTATAGCCCAAAATGATCTACTGACTTGCTTACCACTCCCCACTGGAAACTGGCAAAGAGCTTCAGAGGTCAACTTTCCTTCCAGTCGTGGGAGGGCCAAGCTGACGAACTGAGAGCAGCGTTGACGAAGTGAAACACGCAAACTACAGTCGTGAAAGCGTGAACGTACTGAGTGTGAAGGAAGTTATACTCAATCCAAGATGAAAACACGTCAATGATGGACATCCGCGCCAACGACAAGATTGGACCTAGGTTTCATTGACATAGGAGCGATGGTCGACATTAAGGAAGACCGTCCCTGTATGAATATGCGAGAGGTAAATTGCAAAACCGCTAATACGTGAGGGAAATGCCTACACAGTAGTGGCTATCCAGAAAAAAAGCAACTCTCGAGAGCAATGTTAATAATGTTCGATGATGTCAAAGCAGCAAAAAGGTCTAGTGGTCTTCAGAATGAGAGATCATTGACGGCGTGCAGCACAGTCGTGGCAAAAACTCGGTCGTGGGAGGTTTGAGGTAGAAATCGGCAAGGATGTGCAGATTTTCTTCGGGATGGCAGTGTCAACAGTTGTGCTGAGGGCTCGTGGGACCGTTATGTAAGAGATTGAGGACTGGACAAGGCTGGGCATGTGGGTGGCCAGGGTGGGTTGGGCGTGAGGGATCCATTTCGTATAAAAGATCGTTGAGAATGTATATATTTTTCTTGAAACATGGTAGACATGGCAACATTTTCTGTATTAATAATTAATTTATTGGTGCTTTCACTACGTTAAATCAGAGACAATGCGTTGTTTAAGCCAAAAAAACCACGATTTCAATCTCTATTGGATTCGGTACTCGCTAAATCACGTAGGATGTTTATCAATTTACATATACAAGTGGCAGATGACGTAATGTGTCTTTCAACGGACTGTGAATCCGGAGACCTGAGTTGCATCCCTGAATTCAATTAAGATCAGCCGTGATATTCGAGCTGGTCCTGGACCCCTCCTCCCTTAACTGGCCAGCGTGACGGAGTATGGCCAAATCAGCCCCACGGCTGGCACCACGGTGGACTACTGGGGATGTATTGACACCCAGTTTTTAATGTAGCTCAATTTGGATATCTCACGAGGCCACTTTAATATAGGTCCTTCATTTTCTGCAGCCCAGCACTCCTAGACATAACTGTGACGCTATCATTTTTAGCGATTACTGTATTTAATTGGACAATTTAATTGAAGATAGTTTGGCATTTTTTTGCGAGATTCCAAAGCACTCCTAAAAATGTACATCCTAACGTGACGGAGTACAGAAGCACGTACCTTGTCGAATGCTGTGGAGCTGCCATTTGATGTGTAACAGCTGATAGAACTGCGTTAACGATCAAGGGCGGCGGCTTAACACGTGCTGTAACTAACCACTCGAACCAATTAGCGCTATCGATTGCAAAAAATTAAAACATTTCATTGACCTTTCAAATTCTCAAATCAGCCATTTAAGTTTCACGCAAGCGTAAGTTGTGATCAGGAGTGAAACGAGAGTGCTGTCGTTAATGCTCCTTGAGAGCAGGAAAGTGAATAAAGGTTTCTGGATTATATGCAGTGTGACAGTAAGTTCCAGGGTAAATATGCTAAAATATGCTAAGCGTTGTGTGCAAACATGTTAATACAGGAAACCACAGTTCGCCACCAGGTGGTGGTGACGTCACTTCGGCACTTGTGCTCGGCTTCGTGCACCTTGATGCTATGCGAAGTCTCGAAGACTCACTGCTGACAGGCCACAGGACTACTATAGGTTGACTGACAGACTGGCACATGCGCCACCTGTGGCTTGCACTGTGCCACGTCGCTGTATTCTACTATGCCAGTGCTCCACTCATTCTTGAGCCTTATTTCTTTGCCCTCCACTGTTGTTGCAGAGAGGGTAACTGCCACCGACTGTCCAGTATCATCTTTCATGATCCTCATTCACCCTGTTGGCACTAGTCATCGGCAAGTGCACTCAGTTGCACCAATTTATGTGGCACATGAGCATGTATCTGCGCTTTCTCTTGCTCTTGCCAGTTCCCCGCTTCCAATATCCTACCCAACAGAATGCATTGGCACGGCAGAAGGGCACCATGACCCAGCCAATGCAGCCTGGTCCGCTAGAGCTCACCAATTCCACCAGTCTACACACTTAAGAGTATACCGGAGACCATAGGGAGAAAATGTCTTTTGATTTCTGGCCAATCTAGAAACGGCTTAGCATTCGGCCTCTCCCTTACCACACCACTGCGGTAGGCCACGTGGAATATTCGACACACATCCATCTTCAGATAGGCGGCGCGATGCCGCAGCGAGTAGCGCTGCTGCCTTTGTGTGGTTTGTATATTCTCCTCGTCTGCGTGGGTTTTCGCCGGGTACTCCCGATTTTCCGATTTCCTCCCACCGTCCAAAAAAACCACGCTATTGCCTAGGTTAATTGGCCTGCTGAGTAAATTTCCCCGTATAAAGTGGGCATATCACCGTCTTGCCCCCTCTGCCTGCCAGAATAGGCTCTGGTTCCCCACAACCATGTACAGGATGAAGCGGGTATTGATGATAATCTTCTGGGATAGAGGTTCATTAACATAGCCACTTTGGCCAACGTGGGTTTTTGCCAGGCACTCTGGTTTCCTCCCACATTCCAAAAAAACATGCTGTTGCATAGGTTAATTCGCTTGCAGACTAAATTGCCTACAGTGCCCGGTGATGGACTGGCGTCCCATCGTGGGTATATTCCTGCCTTGCGCCCTGTGTCTGCCGGGATAGGTTCCGGCTCACCGCGACCCTGTACAGGACTAAGCCGTTTCTGACAATGAGATGAGACTTTGGCCAACACTCCTGTTATCATGCTCTTGTCACCAGTCACAGTCCAACTTTTATTTCTTCAAGCATCTGTCCAAGTTCTATGCAAGCCTCCATGCGAGCATATTTTCCGGGGGCCTAGACAGCCTTGCGATAGCATCCCAGGAACCCCAAGCTGAGAAACTAAACATCTCAGAGGCCCATTCCCAGCTGTTTGCCAAACCGGCGCAATTGCAGAAACTAATTTTGCTATGCATGTTTTTTTTCTGCGTGTGGAAATACGGTGCATGGCAGAATAAAGATGTACGCGTGATTTAAAAGAATTTGGGTCGCGCTACGGTTATCGCGTTGCACTGTTAACCTTGTGCCCTGATTTGGATTTATATCCACGGTTAACATTGGCGGCGAGTGATATATGAACCGGTCCTGGATGCACCCACTATTCCAAGCCATATGCCCAAGCGTGATTGTGTATAGTCAAACACGCACCACCAACGATGCGATGTCAAGTTATGAATCTGACAGTGGATTGATTAAAGGTCTGTGATATTAATGTAATTGTCACATACGACTATTAAGCTTCAGAATGTAGGTCGCTCCAAAGAATTATGTGTTCTGCACTAGTTAACACAAATTATAACATTTTCTCTAAATGTGTTCAACACATCTTAGCGATTCAGTTTTATGCCCCAGCCAACTTCCCTGCAAATGCAAACCTTTTTTCCCACAAGGCCAAAAAGTATTTGTTGATACAAATCGACTAACTTCTTAGTCTTCAGTATTTTGAATAACATAATTCATCAAATTAATACAACGATAGTGGATAGCATCTGAGTGGTGCGCATTGAGGTGTAATTCTGCTCTTGAGTTTTTAGTCAAAATAAATCACCAGGTGCACTTGTTAAGTCTAAAGCTGAATTCAAAGTCGATTACGAACGCCTGGCTCAAGCAGGAGCAAATGGTTTATCCCGGTACAGATTAAAGTGGCATTCGTCTACTCTTAACCCACTGACACAGCCACTCACTAACACAACATGGGGCTTGCCAGGTCGAGATGAGGAAGGGCAGTTGGATGTGCCTGTAGCATTATTTTGCATTGCGATGTGTTAAGCAGTAGTTCTGATGAAAATGTCTTCTGCACCTTAGGCTTCTACGCGGAAAACACTATAAAGTCTGCCATTGAACGATTTTTTGGTTTGGAAAACACATTTTTCTCATGGGTTGTGCACTTTCAAGAACCGATGTATGTTAAACGCAGGGTCAAGTGCTTCTGCCACGGGGACACTTTTCCACGCACACAGATCATACCCTCAATTCCATCCAGAGAACACAATTTAATGTTTTGGGATATTTCCCAAAATCAGGGACGCCAAAGTAAACCAAAGATACCATCTTGGGAAAAAAAATCCACATGTATATATTAACACAAGAGTCGATTACAAAGTCTTTGCTTGGCGTGCATTTGTGCACTGTTTAACAGCAGGAAGTGAGTGTTATTATTAATGGCAATAAGTGAACGACGGCTGAATGACGACAACAACGCTGATGAATGACGGCACGACTGCATACCAACTTTTGACGCTATGCACAGCATGTGTCTTATAATATGTGAAATAAGCACAAATCAACGTCAAATAAAGAATAACAACAGGCTTTTTTTTATCACTAATAGTTTGTATACAGAGCAGATGCAAACGAAAAACCTACAGGAATTCGCCTTGTGGTCAGCAGGAGCACGTTGAGTCTGATTACCATGTCTTCCAACTACAGACTATTACCACCAGCCTGAATTATTAGACCATCAGAAATAAAACGTACTTTGGAAATTAAGGGTCATTAAGTACTTGACATGAAAATAGTAAAACTTAACATCTTAGCAAGTGCTTTTTTTTTTAACGTACATAATCACAGCAAAAATATGACATTTCATCTGTTATACTAATATGCAAGGCACCACCGTATATAATCTATTCATTTCGTTAGTCCATTCTTTTTCCTCAAAATTAGAAGCATGCTTAGGCCAAAAAAGCATCCACTGTACAATATTTGTAAAAATGTAAAACCTTAAAATGTGTACCAGTGGTTACTGAAAACGGCTCTTTCCAGCCATACCTTAACGCAACCACAGCTACACAGATCCCATCGCTGGTGGGAGTCATGGCCACCGCTGGTTCTCAGGACTTGGCCTCCAGCACTTGCACTGCACTGATTCGCTCACCTCCTTCACCCTGAACTCCTGTTTCACCACCATTTGACCCCCATGTCAACAGCTGCCAATCACTTCGTTTCATTTATCCAAAAGCCTTTTAAGCAATACAATCGATGTTTGACATACTCATAATGCTGCACTTCTCTTCTCCTTATATACATTCAGATCACAAACAATTGCATGTGAACATACGGCATGCAACGTTTGTACACTTCACATACCTTTCTGTGTTGAACCAACTCACGTCTAACAGAACACAACTCAGAGACGCATTACTTTTGTGCATCTGTAAAGTAAAAGTAACGGAAATGGCAGTTACCCAAACAAACAAAAAACACCTTTATCACCAATAATTATGAGTATTTTAAACATACAAAGTGAGGATCTTCACATTGGTACGTAATTGGCGAGAGGTGCTTTATTTCTTGTTGCTGATAACAAGTGATGTTAAGTTTGAAGTGAAGCAGCCAAGGCAGCTGATCCATGTTTTTCATTGCGTATGTGCATTCTGTGTAATACCTAGCAAGATGGCCAAATATATATTAAATATAAAACTCTATGCCATATCTAATCTTAAGTTTATTTTTTAAAACAAAATAACATGTTTTAAACATTCTACGAATATGATTGTCATCTGTTAGTATTTTGGAGTTAATTCTTTTTATAAATTACAAACTTTTTTGGACATTTTTAAAAATGTAATGACTTAACAGAATAAAAACATTTTTTTAGAAAAAGAGAGAAACATCACAGAAAAAAAATAAACAAATCAGTTAGACAACACCTAGGGAGATTACTCTGGTATCGATCTCGCCAAATACGTACAAGCAGGTGTGCCTCCATCGCTTGTGCTGCAAGCCATCCTAAAACCCTTTCTTTAAGCTTAAGCGTGCTGCCCATTCCCAGCTACATAGACAAGAAATTAGGAAAGTAGTGCTCCACAATCATTAAATATTTTAAAAAATCCCAAAGAAAAATTCTGCTGTTCTCACACACGAGCAAGTGAAGTGCCTTGTTCCCTCCTCTTGCACACGAAAAAAATCGTAAAATAAAAATCACAAATGATATAACCATGACGGACACGACTCCCGTCTTCTCTTTTTAGTTTGTATTTTGCACCCGCAAAGCCATGGAGATGAAAGGATTACATTTTAAGCCACTGAAGCTCACCTGCTCTACTAGTATGATGTGAATGCAGGAGGGACTCATTACTGTACTTAATGTCACAATTATAGCATTGTGACCGACCTGTTATTATAATTATATATTTTACACAATCTTGACTTGTTCAGGATACCAATTACCAGGTCTAACGATCCATCGCAAGTTGACGAGCAGAGACTCCTACAGTTTGCCATTGTTACAGTATGTATCACTGTAATTGTGGATTCGGCACCTTGTCATGACTTGCTGTATTGTTTTGCTGTGCCCTCACAATCATCCATTGCCTTTCAGCTGCATTCCAGTCCCAAGCCAAAGCACCTGTAAGTCCGCTGTGGCTGTGAATGATACGAGCGTCTCACACACCTAACCACCACTTGACTTCTAATTCCAACCGATGGATGATGCATGTAAATCTTTTAAAATTACCTGGGAAAGCCATAAAAAAACTGTGAAATTCACAAGCAAGCACTATTATGGTGTCCAGTGTTCTACTAAGAGTAAAGACAAACTATTCTTTCTGACCACCTTGCAATTTTTTTTTAGTGTTTGGCTGACATTGACAAATCAATAGCTCTAACAATGACTTTTCAAAGTGCTCTACGACAAATTCTCTTGCAATTTCTTTACAATACCACTGCAGCTACAGGTAAAAAATGTTATGCGGATTTCCCAAAACAAATATACTGACAATTAAAAAACCTTTGTGATTCCTCATGTTAATGTTAATTATATAGTGTAACCAAAATTTGATATTTTTACATTTACATTCCAGAATTTCACACTACCCCTTGGAAAGAATATTTTTTATAATTAGATTTTTTTCTTCTCATTAGACCTTGCAAATCATACAATTTGTGATGGCTCAATGCACATCTGCACAATCTAAAAAAAATATGTATTAAAATTAGTGACATCCAGCATCAATTTATTCTAGTGAGGAGGGTTGGTTGCAATGTAGCACTTCGTTTAGCTAATCACTTACTGCTCTGTGGTGCTTTTAATACACAGTACCCCACATCATTGGCCTGTATGACGTTTCACATCATATCAGCAATATAGCCAGCCAATTGCCCAAGGGAGAGGAGACTCTCTAATTCACAGGGTAACTCTGACTTATACGAGGTACATGACAAATGGCTTGTGTTTATCTTTGCAGGGATGCCTCTTTTTAATGCATTTGGAGCCATGACTGTAATTGTGCAAATGCTTGGCACTGCCTCGACAGCAACTGTATTGGGTGATGAACAGTAAATCCTGGCTCCGAAAGCAGATACGGCCAAGCAAGACAAGCTTGCAGGCAAATACCACCATCCAAGTAGCAAATGAAAAGCATATACATAGAAAAATATGTTTGGGGCAAGTATATTAATAACAAACAAAATTAAAGATTAGTTTTGGTTGATTATTAAAGCTAATTAATTTTGTTTGGCCAAGTCTAAAAAGATGGCATAAACAGTCTTTTGTGGGTTTAAATGGGTGGATTTGTTCTTAAAAGGGCTAGAAGCTTCAATGAAAAGGCTGAAATTACAAACCGTTTCTCTTGAAGGCCATTTTTCCATGAAAAGAGAAAGCACAGGGCGATATTATACAATTCTGTGTGACGGTCAACACTTGTCTTATTTTTTTTACGAAAGGGTTGATTGTAGCATATGCCCTTGTGTCTGAAACATGTATGGTGCAGAGTGAAGGTGCTTCTATTCTTGTATTCACAAAACCCTTACTGCAAACATTGCTTCTGAAAATGCTTAAGTTCATTCAGAATAAGTTTCGAGTTTGGGTCACAGGGTACATCTGAAGTTGAAGGGTAATTGCAGATGGGGATGGCTTTCTAGTGGAAACTATGGCCAGACAGCAGCCTCAATATCTCCAAAACAGATAACATGCACTGATAATTAAATGGTCTGTAATCTTTCTTGAAGTCCATGTTCTGACTGGTGACAGAGGGTGCTGAGGCAGCTAAAACTGACACATTTTCCCCACTTGCCAGCCACAAAGGTGGCTCATTTCTTGTGGAAGCGGAGTGCCCGGGCTTCTCCAGCCATTATGCGAGGCAACTGCGCACTGATGATCTCCGCCATCATATCGGGAAACTCCACGCTCCACACTTGCGTCTGGGTGAAGGTTGCGAAGCAGAACTCCAGCAGCTTTTTCACCAGCTGTAGCACCCAACGCAGAAGACACGGTCACACATTGTAAGTCGCAGGCAAACCGCAAAGGTCACTCAACGTCTACCGAGCACATTGTACAACCACGGCCGTACACAGAACGATGAGGTAGATATCACATCACAAAGCCGATGCACATTCACTGCACCAAAGATGCAGAGTATGGCCTGAACTGACTGCTTTTGGGAGTGCTTTTGGCGAGCACCTATGAAAGATGGCATGACGAATGAAGGGGTGGTGTGGCCAGCACTATACCCAGCCACACATCTTCCCAATGTTGTTATTTATTTCTATTTACACTTCACACCATGTTATTATTTAAGGAACAGTTTATCCAGGGAAGCTCCAGATCCGATTCTGATGTCACTGTCATTGATGTTAGTCATAGGTACTTAACAAACTCGGGTCTCATGGTCCATACCAGTGCTCTAACCACTACGCAACTGCCACAGACCATATGCACTGCATTACGCGTCCTGCCTTGGGTGCCTATCCATGTTCAGTTTGTGTGTTCTGCCCCTGTTCTGTGTGAATCACTTCCATATGCTCCAGTTTTCTCCCACAACTAACACTGGCAAATACCATATATATAGCAGTGGTTCTAAACTCTTTGCATCTCAAGGCCCACGTGGCCCCCTTGAGTATGGTCTCCACGGACCACTAGATGGCGCTTGAGGCCCACTGGTGGGCCGTGACCCACGATTGTGAATGGCGGATGTATACAAGAAACACTGTTTGGTAGTTTGACGATGGCTGACCCCGTGGCTGACCACCCCCACGACCTCACCTGTCTGCTGTTTCCTGCAGAGCCTACAGGTGAAAAGCACTATATAGATGTAAGAAAATTATTATCATGCAAACTCACACAGCCACGTTCCATCCTTTACAGTTAAGTTTGTTCATTTTAGTTTTTAGTTGTTACCAAATGCTTTCTTGCACATATAACACTTAGCGGCAGGGTGGGGCGGAGTAACATTTGCACCACACAAAAAAAGAGTCCTGCCCGAGAGAGTGTGATTCCCTCCTCGGGCACCTTTCCATGAGGCGTTTGTGTGTTCTCTCGCTGTTCTGTGCGGGTTTCTTCTGGGTTATTCCACAACTTAAAATAAAACACTCATTAATTGGCCGATAACATCAATGTATATAGGATATAGTGTCTGTTAAATGGGTATGCCAGCTGGCACTGTGGCTGCCTTCTCCTCGCTTGTCTGCGGTTTCCTCGTGCCTCCGCATCCCTGCCTCATCCATGACCAGGCGTGGAATTTGCGCACATGATAACAATAATTATTTTTTAAAATATCAACAAACGCAAAGCTCCGGCTGTGTCTGTAGTTCGGAAGGTACCGTGTAGTGACTGATGTGGCCTGCTGAGGGTGCCTTGTGATGGATGCTACGAGCCGCGGTGCAATTCGGTAGGTACTGCAGGACAATCGGTTTAACCTCCATGAAAATGTAACCATCTTTTTGTCAATTCAGTGGCTTCTGGTATTAATCATTGATACCAAATAATAATTGAAAAAATAGATTGGCAAGGACAGTTACAGTACAGCAATAGTAAATTAACCAACTAAACACCCCATCATTATCTACATCAGGAAATGTCACATTTGAGAATTCTAGAGACAAATATAAGGTAGTTTAACTCTGCCTCTAGGGTACTGATAAACCCAAAACATTTCAGTAGACTCAAACTAAACGTGGCGGACCAAGAATAAAAAAGTTTTAAGCCTCTTTCTCTTGATAGTAATGGATGTCAAGTGAAAGGGAGCTTGCATAATTTATTTGGAACTAAAACCCCGTAAAAAATAACAACAAATAAATTATATTAATTCGTGTTAACTACAATTATTAAACAGAGGGCTGAATTAACAGCATATTACTTTTAAATTAACTTCGTGCAAAGCAAGAGTGCCAATGAACACAATGCTGTTGGCATCTGTAAACAGGGCATAGCACATGAAAGTATTCATGGACATCTACATTCAACTATGTAAGACTCCTTGAGGCAAAAAAAAACATTTTCCTTGTCATCATCGTAGTGTCAGAGGATCTGTGGGTTGGCAGTAACCTGCTGGGTCACCGTGACACACTGGCAGACGCAGCCCAGATTGTGCATTTGCCGAATGCTTAACCATTTGACAACCAGAGGCCAGGCATGCGTCAAACAATGTCTGAATGTGTAAATACTTATCAACCTAACGAATACAGTAGCTGTCATTGTATGCAAAATTGTATTCCTCAATCTCCGCTAATCTTTTGTCTTAAATAATATGTAACAGCAGATCGTTCTCTGTGTCATAAGAAGTTCTCATTTGTATTCCTGTCCATTCGCTGTATACATTCTTCGCAAAATTAACCATGACATTGCTATGTAGAATTTATAATAATAATACAAACATTGCCAATGCTCTCATACTGTTTAATTTTGATGATATAATTTGTTACTTTAATTCGAAGGCTTTCGTGACCAATATTATCAATGAAATACATTTTTTTTTTGGGTCAGGTCACATAAAAAGTTTATAGATTATAAAATGGCCCGCAATTTCATTTGCTCGCCCAGTTGCTGGCGCGGGTGCCTGATGATGCTGAACGTTGTTTTCAGCGAAACGTCGTACATTTTTTGTAAAATATTGTGGGGTCGCTTTTCAACACACCGGTGTGTGACAACACCTTGCTGATTGGCCGTGTCGGGTGGTGGAGGGTTAAACGACACTATTTTATAATCTATAAACTTTTTACGTGACCTGACCCAAAAAATGGATTTCATTGATATAATTCGTTGTATTTTTATCTATACGCAGCAACAGTAAGACATTATTTTGGCTTCAATGACATTCAAGTAATCACCCTTTATGTGCCTTTTCAGTTGCCCCAGTTAAGCAAATATTTTTGATTTTGAACTACTATAAGGACTCAAACTGCAACTTTGTTTTAGGACAAGATCAATTACTGAACCATGTTAGGGATCCACGCAAAATACAAACATGTACACTTATTTTATAAATCAACAAATCACAAATAATATGACCTACAATCAAGATTACCCACACACAGAAAAAGAACAAGAACTGATATTAATTACAATGGCAGAAAATTCAAATCCCTGCTGTGACCATAGTTAACTGTGTACATGTTTAACCATTTCAGAAAAAAAGACATCTTGCAATAGTTATTTGGTCCTATATTTTACGTGAATACTATAAACTGCCATATACCAACATGCAGATGATGTTTGCATATAATGGCTTCCTCACGCATCCAGGATTGTCCAATTACACACTATTTAAATTATAAAACATACATGGCTTTTTTTGGTACACCTACAATATATACGCCACACTAGCTTATAGAATATCCATGTAAATAAATATAAATAACCTTAGTCTAACGTATTATAATAAACATAACCTTAAATGTGCCAGCCATTGTCTGTCAGTTAACAGATGATCATTTAAAGATAAATGGTTACTTGGTTGACAGTTTACTAGACTTTGCTATTTTCTACTGATGTAGGTTTTGAAGGTTCGATGCATGATGACTGCTTCCAAAAGCTGCTCTTTCGGGATAGCCTTGTCGATCACTCCTCCTCTGTCCTTCATGACGTTTTGCCTCCCATTTAGCAGGCATTCCGTGAGTGAGTTATTTGTGTGGCTATGCTGTTTATATGTCAAGTCTTTTTCTCATATCATGTTACTCCCTTCAAGGGGCCACAGAAGGGGTTCCATTTGAAAGGGTTTTATTGTCTCTGACACATCAATCCAATGGATCTGCTCATCAGTTTAAATGCGGTCAAATAAATCACATCAACAAAATTATTTAAAAACAGGTAGACTGGAGGTTATCGCAGCTGGCAAAAGTATGCCTCACAACAAGCAATTTCAAGTTCGACGGTGAGTTTTACCAAAAAAAAGGGATGCAGCAATGGGATCTCCAGTCTCCCCCACAGCAGCCAACCTGTACCTAAGAGGTGTTGAACAGGAAGCCATGAACTCATCTACACTAAAACCCAGCCACTGGTAAGAATACACTGATGACACATTTATGGTAGAGCCAAATGGAAGAATGAAGCTATAGGAATTCCTTGGTCACCTGAACTCCATACACCTAAACATCAAGTTCGCCATGTAAACTGAAAAAAATGTCATAATCATATTCCTGAACGTACATAAGAAAAGAAACAACGATGGGACACTCAGTCACATTGTATACAGAATAACAACACGTACGGACAGGCATTTACACACCGAGTCCAACCATCACCCAAAACAGTTATCGTGGGATAATACACAGCCTAGCCCATCAGTATAAAACAATATACGACAAAAAACATCTAAAAGACGAACTACAACAGTTACAACAAGCATTACTCAGCAAAGGAGACACAAAAACAGAGATCCAATGCGCCATGAATAAAAAACCACAACAGAAAAACCATGAAACGTTAGAGGCGTTAGAGTGCCTGAGGATGCCTCCAACGTGTGAGGCGAAACGTCGCGATGGAGGGAGATGGAGCGATCGACGCGGCTGTCCCGAGATAGCAGCTTTTCGAAGCAATAATCTGCTTTTTAAATTTGTTCCAGTAACTTCCAAGAGGTCATTGGGTTGCCATAAAAATTCACAGGATTAGCATAGCCTGCAGTGGTCTGATACCAATAAAAACCTCACACTCTATGCCATAATGGCTGTACAACAACCTCACTTGCCGTACTATGCAAAAGTAAAAAAAATCTAATTCTTCACATTTTAACATATTCATAACATTTTCATCACTGATAAGGATTAGTAACTGTGCATATTGATAAGGAGTTCCTTAATAGTCATGTATTTTATTACCCAGCGAACAAAAAATTGTATGTCATGAACATTTAAAATTATTATAATCAGCAAGGTAAATATTTGTTTTGTTTTATTACGAATAATTGTATACCAGCTTGCAATTAGGTTCAATATAATGAGATCTACAAACACAATCCTACGTATAGTATATTTACTAGGTTCCCGATTGGACACAGGATATACATTAATTGAATAAAGTGTACTACATGTCAAGCATGGGTGCCAGATAACACAAATGTACACAGGCCCTCAATTGAACCCAGAACTGTGGTCACTCGTGATGTTATGTTAGCAACGCATGCTCCTGTTTTGTACACGCCCTCTTGTTTAAAAAAAAGTCAACTCCCAACAAAAGCTAGTACATAGCACCTTATACAAGTGGAACATTAATCATGCATTCAGTCGCACGTGAACTGGAATAACCCCACATTCTGAATGGTATTAAATATTTTGATCTGTATTAAGGCATGGTGTGTACAGATTATTAGGTTCTGCCCTTGCTTATCATAATTTACAGGGAATTAGATTGCAATCTCAGTTGACATGGTAATGGTAAGCTTTATCTGGAGTTTCCCTGGAAATGCACGTGCAGTATGTTGCGTGTACATTCAATCTCTGTATTTGAGGATTGCTTCGAGAAGCTGCTCTCTCAGGACAGCCGCGTTGATCGCACCCTCTCTCCCCATCGCGACATTTCGCCTCAACACGTTAGAGGCATCCTCAAGCGCTTTGTGCGTGTCGTGTGCGACTCCTATTTATATGTATGTAATATGTATGTGTTAAGTCTCTTCTAGAGAGTTGCTCCATTCTAGGATCAATGGACGAAGGTCGGGGTCCACTTGAAAGGGTTCCATTGTCTGGCTCACACACCGGAATCACATTAACCCAATGCTGTTTCGCCTGTGACTCATCTCTTAGTTTTCATCTCATGAAAGCATGCTTAGTTCTTCAAACATTTGGTAATTCCCCTCTGATGTCCGCATTTCAGAGCTCTATATCTGTGCACTGCTAACTTCAATGACTGGCCTACAGATTTGGCTGAGCTTTATTCTCATTGCTTGTTTGCAGTTCATAGTTTTTCTGTCCTGTGAATCTCGATTGCTTCCCGAATTAATATTGGGCCTTTGTGGGGGATGGCTGCTCGTACTCGCATCTTGTCAAAATCGATTCTGTGTTGTTTGTCTACAGTGTGCTGTAGTTGCTGATTTATCCATATGCAGCAAACGCACTACTGCCTCGTGTTCTTTTTTTCTTGTGGCTATTGTTCTTCCTGTTTGCCCGATGTACATTTCCTCAAAGTTGCTGCAAGGAATGCAATATACGCCTTCTGTCTGTAACGGCAGTCGGTTTTTGGGTGATTTGAGTATGTCTTGTATCTTCTGATGGGTTGTGAAGACTTTTAATGTTATATTTTTCTAGATATTTGCTGGTTTTGTCTGTGGTGGCTTTCACATATGGCAGGAAAGTAGGGGTTTTGGTATATTCCTCCTCATGTTTTTGCTCTTTCTGTCTAGGTTCTCTCCTTATGGCACGTTGGATTTCTGTTTTTGTGTATCCATTGCTCAGTAGTGCTTGCTGCAGATGTTGTACCTCATCTCTTAGACGTTCTTTGTCTGATATTATTTTTGACTAGTGGGCTAAGGTGTGCAAGAAACAAGAAATGAGAATAAAGCTCAGCCAAGCCTGGAGACCAGTCATTGAAGTTAGCAGTGCACAGATATAGAGCTCTGAAATACAGACATCAGAGGGGAATTACCAAGTGTTTGAAGAACTAAGCATGCTTTCATGAGATGAAAACTAAGAGATGAGTCACAGGCGAAACAGCATTGGGTTAATGTGATTCCGGTGTGTGAGCCAGACAATGGAACCCTTTCAAGTGGACCCCGACCTTCGTCCATTGATCCTAGAATGGAGCAACTCTACAGAAGAGACTTAACACATACATTGTACCTACATATAAATAGGAGTCACACACGACACATGCACAAAGTGCCTGAGGATGCCTCTAACGTGTGAGGCGAAATGTCACGATGGGGAGAGAAGGAGCGATCAACACGGCTGTCCCGAGACAGCAGCTTTTCAAAACAATCATCATGCATCAAGCCGTGAAAACCTACATCAATACAATCTCTGTAGTTATGAATTCACCACATCTGCCCACACCCCCAAACCCCACTCAAAGGTGAAATAGCCACGTGTATATAAGCCCTACCTTGCATTTGAGAAAAGAGAGTTTATAGATTAGGATGTCACCGGTAAAGGTATGCCAAGTGCTATTTATTTAAAAGGAAAAAGTTTACGTGATTTATCGTTCATTGTTTATACTGTAATATTGCGGTTAGCATTCTCTGCTAAAAACCCGGCGATCTGAGTACGATTCCTCCAACCATAGCTAACAACAACAGCAAACGACATCTGAATACCATCATTAAATAAATTACCCCACTTTCTTACAGTTCAATATTTTGCATAATCTTTCCACATACAAAGCAACTGGGGCATTTTAAATTGGGTAAACCATTACAAAAACACATTTTATCATGTGTCCTTTCAAAACATACTTGCACTACCTGCACCAATTAGCACTGCATGTGAATTTGCGTGGGACACATGACTGGATGGAAACGGGGTGGGGGAGGTTCATGTCAGCATGATGCACAAACAACAAAACGTGTTGTTGTTAATTTAAGCTCAATAACACACACATGCAGCACAATCCATTCTGGCGAAAGGCTTTAACTTTGCTCTAGCACCACAGAATTTACCGTAGAAGAAATAGTCACAGGAGTAGAATGTGCACTTTTAACAGCAAGCTCCCAGAAGTAGATGCTGAAGAAATCCGCCAAGATGTGTGCAGAATCATACGCAAATCTAAACCACCAAAATCTAACTGTACGGCTGAAGAACGGCGAGAGCTTAACAAACTCAACAAGAATGAAGACATACTCATTCTGCAAGCAGACAAAGGAAACGCGACAGTCATCATCAACACAGATGATTACAAGTTGAAGATGCACCAGGAAGTCAACAACACCGCAATATATGAGAAACTCAAACGGGACCCAAACAAGAAAAATCGAAATCCGAACAAAGGCCCCCCTCCTTGAACCGCCACCTTACAGTGGTGGAGGGGTTTGTGTGCCCGAATGATCCGAGGAGCTATGTTGTCGGGGGCTTTACGCCCCTGGTAGGGTC
>JAZEWT010000009.1:9376209-9399278 GCA_036362905.1 Mordacia mordax | reverse complement strand
AATTAATGTTAATGTGATTCAGATGTAGACTTACACAACAAAAGATGACTCGACACATGCATAGTACCCACATATATAAAGGAGCAACAGGCACTACACACATACTGCACCTGAGGATGCCTCTAACGTGTGAGGCGAAACGTTGCGAGCAGCTTTTCGAAGCAATCATCATGCATCGAGCCGTGAAAACCTACATCACTACAAATAATATAGTATAATTATCCAGTGATTCAGTTCTGTGCTTACCTCGAAAATGATGGGCTCTGGTCAACAGTATAAATATTACTATGAGCTTAACCTATTAATAATGTGTAAAAATATAGAGGTGCCGCCTTACAATTGCTTAGCAACGCCAATGCTGGTAGAAGGGCAACATAAAAAAAACAGTCCTGAGTCCCGCTGGATGGTGTTTGGCCAAATCACTTTGGCCAGACATCTTGGAGTACCCACACTTTACCCCACCACACGCCAATTGCTGATGGATTAAATTGTGGTGCACCTATTTGATCTGCTGGTGGGACATACGTGGGAGAACGTAAGAAATCTAACAGGCTACATGTTAATTTTCTGATTACTAGTAAAAAATTCCATTGCTTAATATGGTTTACAGTTTCCATACCATGTGGCATACACTAATACAATATATTCTTCTTCCTTGCAATGACCTGAACCCGATTTGTAAAACACTTAGCAATGAAGGAGACAAATCTGGTTACATCATTGAACCCAGGGGTATAAAGTTTGTTGTGAAATTCAGAATAGCTGCACCTCAGTGGTGTCATATGGTAAAACAGCAGAAGCATTAATTACTGATGCTATAAAAAGTGGTGCTTAATTGCACCCAAGAAGACATCGTGTAGAATCGTATGTACATTCCGGTGTAGATGCATGCCAAGCCATACGTACATCCTGCATGTTGTCCACTAGCTTGGTGAGCTGGTAAAACCGCTGCCAGCACTGCACGGCATTCTTCTCCTTCTGCGCAATGGTCCGGTTCAATTCCCGGATGTAGCTGATCCGCATCTCTTCGAAGCAGCTCTGGCTCTTCAGACCCTCTTGTGGGACTACACACATCACAACAAAAACCAAAAAATACAAAAAAATCCCCGTTATAGCTTTTACAAACTGTAAGGTCAAGTGCCATTAGCGAGCACCTATGAAAGTAGACACAGTACACGGGGTAGTGAGTAACCAGCACCACACCCGGTCGCCTGTCTCCCTCGTGGCAATGTTTACACATTGCACTGGATACTTATTTGAGGCTGAGTCGATCTAGGGGAAACCCAGGACAAGTTCAGAAAATCGTCACTGGTGATGCCCACAAGCGGAATTCGAACTCAGGTTGCCAGGTTTGTAGTCCAGTGTGCTAACCGCCGAGTCACCTCTCCCCACGCATCACACTACACATCAAGACAGGCACATAGCCACCTTGACTTGTAGTAGCGAGCACCTGCTAAGGTTGATACGGAGCAGGTGAGGAGCTGGTGTGATGAGCACCATTACTGTGCTCCCTTTGTCTCCCCGATGCTGATATTTATTTACACATTGCACCAAGTACTTAATTAGGGCTGAGTTTAACTAGCAGAGACCCAGGACTAGATCTCTGATGTTAGCCATTGCTGGATATTGAAATTGGGCTCTCAGGTCGTATTGAAGTGCACTCATCACTGCACTGTCACTCCAAACACCACAAACACACGTGTTCACATTCCTCTGCTGCCCCTATAGTCTGGTGTGCCTCTCTTTTAGCCATCTGTGCTGTTGTCAGCCTACCTCCATCAAATCCAGGCTGAAGACGTTCTTTGATAGACGCCTTTCTACACAAAAATAAATACTCACCGTTGCTAAACAGCGTCTTGATATGTAGTGGTCATATTTAGATACCATGCAAATCCATACCACATCATTATGTGGGCATGCACAATAAACATGCATGCACGTATGCATGTCACAAACTAGTTAGCAACAAGACGTCACTATGGCATGGAGTGATTATTATTACCTACCAGGCCACGCATCATTAGTACTGTTATTTGTGGTGACAGGCTAACAAATGTGATACAATATTCTTGAAAATCGAATTGTTTTGTTACCAAAGCTCTTTCACCATATGGATCTTGACGACACATTTCACTGAATGAATGTTGTTGGAAGCAGTCCATGAATAGCACCTGCTTGAAAGCTGAAGGGTTATATGCTTGTATGTATGTGGACATAGATACAATTCAAAACCTAAAACAAACTACTATATTAAAGTATTTACTCATAAACGTCGTTAGTAAAATTCGTGATTACTTATTTATTATTTTAACTGCACGTGACTTTTGATTTTTTTACATGTGCAATGGCATTAAATACTTAATTTGTTGGTGCCGAAACTGCGTGGCTGCCTTCCCCCATCTCTCTCAATCATTTGCTCTTTGAATACCTTTGACATGGAATTAATATGCATGTGTAAGAAATTGTATTTATAAGTATTATTATTTGAAGGCAAGTCACATTTTGCTGTGCCATAAATAAAACTGCTCACAATGACCAGGACCTCGCGAAATGTGTAACTGGCTCTTTGATCGACAAAAAAAGCGCAGAGGCATTGGAGTGTTACGCTGTTGTGCCCAAACAGTGTTTATCTTGATGGCTAACAGACGGCAGAGGTGCAGTTGGTGTAAGAACCAGGAAACTGTGAACTGCGACTCAAGCTGTATATTGCCAGACCAGTAGGCCAGCCGCAGTGTATCGCACTTATTTAACGTTTACCGACTCAAAAACACATTTTCTAACGAGAAACTGTATACCAAAGTATGAAATGAAACAACAAAAGCAGTGAAAAGTAGCAGAATGTTTAAGACATTTTATTAATTAGAAATGCCACAGTTATGTGTGGCACAGTTGTTTAAAATCGGTTTCCTGTTTTGAATGGCCTGGGAGGTAGAAAAATAGGACATTTCCTTAAATAAAAAAAAATACTGACTAATACTCTAAATATATACGTTTAAAAAAATATGCAATATTTTTTACATATATCCTCTATAATACACACATCTGAATGTTGCATAGTGATTTTATTACATAACGTAGCCACACAGGCATAGCCTGCTATGCAAAATATTGGTTTGAAAACATTGGCAAAGCCCATGCTTACCCCCACCTTCGCCTATGACCGGAAGTGCTCATTCAAACCTTTTCCTGTTTTCACTGAAAACAGGATAAATAAAGTCTGAAAAACATGCAGCAATCCAAAGACCCGGGCTGCGGATTAGGACTCCAAATAAAATATATAGGTCACTGTCTACGCCAAGATTTTGCATCAGTTTAAAAGGACTCAATACCTTGCCTTGTGAATGGCCCAAGAATGCTATGAAAATAAAGAACACAAAACCTGAAAAAGATGCGTTTATCAAGTCTGTCCATTCAATGGCCATCAATGAGAAGGTATCAATGAGTACGGAAAGAAAATAAAGCCCGGAGTGCACTGGCACTGTGTAGTGTGGTGGTGACTACACACATGGCCTGTAATCCAGCACTGTTAAGGCAAAGGTTGGTGGATCGCACAAATGTTGTGAAACGTTAAACTCCCTTCTGGTGGGTGTTGAGGTGCCTTGCTGAGTCCGATAACTCAGCGCGAATCTCCCGGTTAAGTGAATAAATTATTCACATTATTAACATTACCTAATGCATGGGTGTTTACTGCAAAATGTGCAATTCCAAACCTTGAAATTCCCAACCGCAAGGTTTATTATCTCTCAAATGTTAAAAGCAAAGGATTATTATCTCTGAAATTTCTAGCTCACGCCGCTGCTGGCAGAGGGGTCTTCACTAGAGAGGTATAGAAAGCCCATCAATATTTTGGTCTTCTCTTCCACGTTGGTCAGACATCTTGGAGGAGACTGAAGTGCCAACACTTTACCCCACCACACACAGCCTCCTGATGAACTGTACTGTACCCATTTATACTGCTGGGTTACAAAGAGGCGGTGGAATTTAACAAAGGTGGCTACTGTTCAACTGCGGCGCTTGGGAATCAAAGTGTCGACTTCTGAAATTGCATGTCTAGTGCAATAACCATTGCATTACAGCAGTATCCTTGACTAGACTGGACCGGTGACAAAACCCAGTAGACGCACTCCTCTCCCACTTTATCTTCCACACTGTGGCCTCAAAGACCTACACCCCAGGACAGTTATAGTGACAGCATTTCGGTCTATATGGGTCTATCCACACCCAGTTTGAAAATCTCCCAAGTTGGTGATGCCTTTGGTATAAGCAGCCAGGTATCGCATACTTTAAAAATCTCATTTGAGTTACTATGTCAAAAACAACTAAAATAAGAGCCAGGTATAAATATTGATAAGCATGACACCAAGGCATTATATCTCACAAAAACACATCTTCAGGATCAGAAGTTAGTACCTGGGCCAGCATTACAAACTAAAAGAGACAGTGAAGTTTCATAATCCTGTCTCATTATTGAAAAAATAAAAATAACATATGTACATGATGATTCATGGAAGACATGCCACCAATTACTATTGAGAGTTATAATGTTCGAACAAAACAGAGTACTTAATAACTCTTAGTTGTGTAGATGTGGTGCAAACACACAATTCTGAGGATGTTGGTACACATCAATAATAGCTCAGGAATTTTTATGGAACAAATATGAATGGCTCTACGTGGAAATCTATCCTTAAGATCATTTACTACATCGAAGCGCAAGACAGGTACTAACCAACCACGTGAAAGCAAATATCATACAACTCAGTGCCAAAGGGTATATTCCACACCATGTTCCACATCACTTGTGTGTAACATATCTCTACGGGTAAAGCAATAGCTTTGGCTATAAGTTCTCCAAATATGTCGTACGGGGAAAACATCAAATGTCACGATGAATTGTGCCAGTGGTTAAACAGCCAAAATCGAACACAAGACCTGTGGTGGTATGTATGCACGTGCTGCATTGTAAAAGCAAAACTTCGCTCAGCGGTCAATAGAGCGAGCTGCACAACATTCAAAACACTGAAGCATTATTCGTCCTCAAAAGTAGGTCACCGACATCAACCTAAAAGCATATTCCTTGTAAAATGAATAACAACCCTTTTAAAAACAAGTCTAGTTTTAAAAAGCTGCTTTAGACAAAACCTGGACAACCTCTCGCCACCTTTTTCTCACTTTCCAAGGATAAACTATAAGCTTAGGTAACATGCCAGTATAATTTCTTTTCAGCATTACGAATACTGGATGGTCTGGTACCTTAATGTTATTGTTGTTGATTTGCCGTTCGTATGTCGTTGTTTTTGACACGCCGTTCTCTCAACAGCTGGGTGCAGTGCTTTGTGACCCTCTGGTGAAAAGCACTCTAGAAGTGCAATTATTATTATGAATGGTACGACGACAATAAGAACACTCAAGGAAATTGGGCTAATGATGTGGATGGCGACTGGCTGTGCATGCGCCACTGGGTATGCATGTGCCTCCAATGGTCAGCATTTGTCGACCTTTACACGAGAAATGGCCTACGAAACATAAAATTAGAATTGCATATTTTCGCACTGTAAGGACTACTGCACCTATTCCCACTGTAAAGAATCGGGGGTTCAGCAGCGTTTGTGACTTTCTGAAGGGTGCTTTTTCATGTCAGCCAGCCCTTTATTGGTCCTTTTCTAGAAACCGTACAGAGCAGGTTACATAAGAGGGCTGTCTGCCAAAGTTCTGCCTCTTGGCACACTCCCATAACCGCACTGTACACAAAATTACTGCCCAACTCAAACTTGCACCACATGGAGAGATTACGCAGTCTCCTACGCACAAAGAGAACGATTAATAATAATTACATTTTTATAGCGCTTTTCACCAGAGGGTCACAAAGCACTGCACAGAGATTAAAAAACAAAAAAGGGGATACGCGCAAATAAATGCATGTAGATTATGTACAATTTGAACGATTGTCATTACAAAAATTAATATAAAATGTTCTCCAGCAAACAATGCACTCTTTCCCCCTGGATTTTTAAATAAAAGTTGATGTGTGGGTCAGATACCAAACTTGTATAACTGTTAACGCTATGGGTACTTTTTGCCAGTATACATATATAAGATTAGAAAGGTTTTACCGTATCTGGCGATTATGCACGTGTTAAGATCTTAACACCTGCATAATTGCCAGGCAATTATGCAGGTGTTAAGATCCAAACACCAAAATAGACACAATTCACAATGTTTCCAGTTTGCAAAAGCCACACATACTGGTGGCAAAATATGCAAACAGGTAGCTTTGAAAACCTATGCATTGTCCTTCAAACTGACCGACCTTCACCAGGCAGTGGCTTCCTTTTGAGCCTAATTGCCGGTGTCAGCCGTTGCCAAAAGGCAGTCAGCTCAGGACAATGCAGTATCAATGCTTATAGCTTAGGTGGAGCTGTTAACGCTATGGGTACTTTTTTGCCAGTATCTGGCGATTATGCAGGTGTTAAGATCTTAATACCTGCATAATTGCCTGGCAATTATGCAGGTGTTAATCGCCAGATACGGTAAAACCTTTCAAATCTTATATTTGTATAACTGTTGATTTATTGACTGGGCACAAATATGGCGTGTGTTTTACTTTCTGGAGCATACCATAAACCGGACAATGTGATAATACAATATGTTAACAATGATTATATTCACCTCTGTGCAGGAATACAATACTGCAAATGTCGGTGCAGAAACGTCTACATTGGAACATCCATCCTCAAAGTTCAACGATTCATCCTGCCAATTCGACAAACTGTCACGATTCACAGTTGCAATTCAACTACATAATCAACTGAAGTAAAATTATTCATAACGTAATGATTGTAGGCGTTCATACTGGTAGCTAGGGGTCATAGTAATAACACAAATCAAAATCTGATTACTACTGATGTGATTAAATGTATACCCCACGTGCTCAAGAAACAATGATATTCGAAGAATTGATGTAACTGCAACTGCAAAAACTATTAAGTTTGACTTCAAACACTAAAACTAATTAACAATGCAACAGTCAGCATGTTCATGAATACGAAAAGCCTTACAAAGCTGACTAATATGATCGATCATAGGCCTATGGTTGATTTCATGGTGCGTGCATAATTCTATTTATTTGCATGAGTGATGCACATCAATGGAAGTATTTCATAATTTCAAGTGATGGCGCTGTTAAATCATAATTAGTGGACCGACAGCATTTAGTAAACGACCACAGAAATTTAATTTACGTAAATTGTAATGATGCATTGATTATTGGTAAATTTTAAAAGGAATAAAAAAACGACTTCAAGCATTGCAAGCCACTTTGATTCCAATCTCTCTCTATATAAAAAAAACATTGTTGTTGATTTGCCGTTCATATGTCGTTGTTGCTGACATGCCGTTCTCTCCACAGCTCTATGCAGTACTTTGTGACCCTCGGGTGAAAAGCACTCTACAAGTGCAATTACAAGTATTATTAATGTGGCAGTCCCAGATTCATTGAGTGTTCCTATTTATTGGCTAGTCATGTCATGTGACAACTATGTAGACGACCTGAAAATCAGCTGTAGATTGTTTTCTCGGCTCGGGGATAACTGCATTATCACCATCTATCGGTTCTTGTTAGAAAAAACCTGGCCGAGGCAGTCTAAGGCTGCCGAACAGGCCAGCTCGGTTGAGCATTAAAGTAGGTCATAGGATAGAGTGAGACAATTTAGCAGCCAAACAATAAAGTGAGCCACCTGGTTATATGTATTTTCCACCATTTATCACACAGATACTGCATTCAAATCACAAAAAAAGATTTCAATTGTCAAAATGTTTGACTCATGTATATGATTACAAAAAGACATTTGAGTGAAAATTGCTGCGATTATCCAAACCCTTAAAAATAAAAAAAATTTGGAAAAAATACGTAGACATTATATAGTTTGTTTATAAAGATGGGGCTGCTACACTACGATCGCATACAATAACAAAATAAAACTTATAAGAGGAACCAGGCAAGGAGATATGTTCTCACCTCACCAAGGCTATCAATATTTTAACATTTACAGTCGGCTTCAAGAAAATGCAAATGGACGTTTAGTCAATTACTTTTGATCAATAATTTGCATATGGCAGGAGACCAGGAGAGCTGAAGTAAAGATCACGCTGAAAAAGTGATATCACATTCAAAGATCCGCGCGGATGTGGTTAAAAACCCACTTGCTGTATTTTCCATTTGCTGGATTGTAATTTGCTATTCACCTGGCAGCATGTTACGTTTTGGCCTTTCTATACAATTAACCAATCATTGCCTCCAAAGTGCTGCATTACTGGTAAGTGTCATCGAGCACAGATATGTACCTAAGGATACTCTTTTTGAATATAAAGAACTGCAGCTTTTGCTTTTCTTTACTGTAGTTCACAATGGAAAAATAGTACTCTTAAACTGACAACTGTATTAATAGTTCACAGTAAGAGTATAAATAAATATCAGAACAGTATTATAAACATGGAAACACAATTTTTATCCAAATATTTATACTCCACCACCCTCTGCTTGCCGATTAGAGCCATTACGGGGGAAACTGGTGACACACCCTAGAATATGGTGAACCAAAACCACCGCCTTCCGGTAGAATCACAATGACTGCGATTTGGTCATTGTGATAGCAAGGATCGTTACGTGCGACAGGTGACCCCGGATTGTTAGCCTGCAACTGTTCACACCAAGAAGAAACAACTTAGAATAGCAATTTTTGAACGTCAGAACTCTAAATCAAATCAGAAATTGGAGAATGTAAAGCAGGAATTGAAGAGACCAAACATCCATATTCTGGTATGTGTGAAATCTATTGGAAGGATAAGGGGACAAATGTATCAGGAGGTGTGAATAATATTTTTTAAGGAGGTCAGAGGCACGAAAGAGGTGCTTGGCTTAATATTAGATGAAGAAATCTGAAAGTGTCTACACGTGTTAGGGCAATATTTGATAGTCTTGCTGGTGAAAATAAATGTTAAATCATTCAATATTGCAATGATCTGTTTATGCACGGACAGCAGAAAGTGAAGAAACCGATATGGAATATTTCTATGAAGATCTGGATAAAGCAAAGAAGCAGTGTAAACCACAAGAGGTAGTGACAGTGATGGGTGATCTGAATGCAAGAGTTGGAAGTGAACGAATAGATAATATTGTTGGACCTCATCGGCTTGGGGAGAAAAAGGAGAGGCGAGAAATGGATAGATTAGTGTGTTCAAAATGGTCAGGTAATTATGAACACATGGTTTGAGCACCACCTTAAAAGGTACATTTGCAAAAGATCTGGACGTAAATTTTGAAATCAAATTGATTACATTACTATCAATAAAATATTCTGGAATGCAGATCAACAATCAAAATCGTACCCAGGGGCTGATTGTGGAAGTGACCATGTACCTGTAATTTGCACCATCAAGATAAGGCTCAAGAAACTTGAGCAACCAAAAGCTGCAAAGAAGCTCGATTATGAAGTTCAAATGGAAAACGATCTAATTAGAGGATACAGAACTGCAGTTTAACGATTTCAAGAACTTGAAAAAGACGAAGGAAATGTTGAAATGGGAAATGTTTAAAGAAGCATTGGTTGGAAAAGCCAAACAAGATATACATACCAGTCAAAGCACAACAAATGAAACTGATATGGATAATGGAGGAGATTCTGTAATAAATGGAAGGCAGAAGAGAGATTAAAAAAGACGTAATATTACCGAGTATTTAATACTGGATAATAAAATGTGATCATTATGCAAGATATAAAAAGAAAAATGGCTTAATGGTGATACTCATACAAAGAGAACAAGTTTTGAAGAGATGGACAGAGTATATTGAAGATTTTTTTCACAACACCCGAGAAAGAAAGCCATTGATAAAAAAATGGATGGTTTGAAAATCCTTGAGTCAGAAATAAGAACAGTTATTAAAAGAATGAAAAACAAAGCTTCAGGAGCAGATGCAATAGCCGTAAAACAAATAAAATGTTTGAAGACTTTGGCTTAGAAAAAATGACAGATATCAACGAGATTTATGACAGTGGAGATATACCTAAGAATCTCAGTAAATCAATCTTTGTTGCACTTCCAAAAAACCCTAGAGCTATTGAATGTGACCTCTATATAACCAGTAGTCCAATGAGCCATGTAACAAAGATCGTATTAAAAGTGTTGATGCTCAGAACCAGAAGCAGACTAAAACCAGAGGTTGCCAATGTTCAATGTGGTTTTGTTGAAGATCGAGGTACAAGAAATGCTACTTTTATCATTCGTATACTTTCAGAAAGGCCAATTAAAATGAAGGTCTATTTTTGTGTTTCATTGGCTATAACAAAGCATTCAAAAGTATAAAACACGAGGAGCTAATGAAAATTATTCAAGAAGTGGACATTGACTACAAAGATTTGAGAATTCTAAGGAACATATACTGGATACAAACTGCAGCAGCAAGGATTGTAAATTAATTAAGTGGTTTCATCCATATTACAAGAGGTGTGAGGCAAGGCTGTATTTTCACTGGATTTATTTAACTTGTATAGTGACAATATCTTGAGAGGACTGTAAGGTTTTCCAAGGTTCATAATTAGTGGACAAAATATTAATAACCTGCATTATGTGGATGATGTAGTATTCTTATTGGATTCAGAGGGGAAGCTACAAGAAATTCTGGATAAGGTTGTTAGTAAAAGTGAGGAAAAGGGTTTAACTATCAATTGTTGACATGCCGTTCTCTCCACAGCTTTATGCAATGCTGTGTGAGCCTCGGGTGAAAAGTGCTCTAGAAATGCAATTATTATTATTAATTCTAGGAAAACAGAATGCATGGTAATATCAAAGAAGAAAAGTGCAGCTGTATGCAATATCAAAATAGGTAATGGAAATATAAATTCAACTATCTGGGAAGCTGGATAACATTAGATGGTTAATGTGATCATTAAAAAGAAAAAGATATTGATAAATAATATTTCTATGGGTACGAAATGAAGAGTTCTCGATTGCAACCTTTAACTAGTTTTCACGTGTGTATGCATCAGAACGTTGGACAATATCACCAAATATAGACAAAGGATTGCAGCAACTGAAATGTGATTCTTTAGATGCCTCGAAGGTATTTTAGATAGGTCACACCTCAAATGAAGATATTTTGTCACGAATGAGATGCAGAAAGGCGTTTAACGACATAAGAAGGCAGTTGAAGCTTCTCTTGCATACTATGAAGAGGAAATAAAAAATCACGTTATAATTATAATTGAGGAGAGATCGTGGATGACAGAGATTGACTTATGTCAAGAGTCTCGAGATGGATGAACATATCAACAATGGACATTCTTAGAAGTTCAAGGAGCAGAGATTTGTGATCGACCATTGTCACCAACATCCTGTAGGATATGGTACCTAGAAAAATAAATGTTGCACCAGTCACTGCATGCATTGAACAAGCATCATAAAAAGTCTGGAATACCATAATAAATGAGCGTCAGTCTGCAATAATTTATCTTGGAAAACTATATATGGTCATTGTAATGACCTCCGAGACGTTTTAATGAAATGGGCTATTTGGCAATTGAAATGTACTACAGCAGAAGGCAGATAAAGATACATTCTCAGCTGTGTTGGCTGTATCCAGCAATCAAACATTTACAAACACTGCACCACATTTATGTGTACATTCATTTCATACTGACAACAGCAAAGTATAACAAAATAACTGGTGATAAACTCCATCAACAGATAGAGGTAGGATTTGAAATACTGACCAAATGCAAACAGAGTGGCAATAACCAGACATCACTGGCTGTTCAGAACACCAACATGTTACACAATAAATGCACATATATTGAGAAGTAATGCCATTAAATGCAAGAAGTATGACTAATAAAAACAGAATAAAACATGGAGCTGAATAGTAGACATTACAAAATTAACAAATCTTGTAAACATGCAAATACAAGGGGCTTTCTTTGGCTATACCAAGTATTGTACAGTTCGTGCACTATTCATATAATGTAAACATAGGTTCCCAAAACAATAATCAATGTAGTGGTCTATTGGGCAGCAACATAAAAAGCACAATTATAACTCCTACCGAATGGGTGCATAAACGCATAATTGTGTCAGAGACATTTTAAAATTATTTTTAAAGAGCATACAATAGCAACACATACAACAAAGCACAGGAACTGCCCTTTGCTGCACACAGAAGGTCATTTTGATGCCCCTAAGGAGTGAACTGGAAGGAGGGTGAATCGCTGTGGTCAGCTGAGGTTTGGCCAAGCATCCAATGGCAGACCACAACTGGGTCAAATTTAAAATACAAATAAAATGACACACAATGCAAAGAGACTATTATAAATAATGCAAAAAAAAGTTTAATATTTCATACTTATCTGTGCCATTTGCCAGGTCAGTAAGACTTGCCATCATTCCCGTACATGTTTTTTTTCTTCCTATTTAGAACTCAAAACGGCATAATTTGACAAAAGGTAAACATCACATTTAGATAAACACTATAAAAAAGCTAGCCTTACCAAAAGTGTTCTACCACTTAAAAGTGGTATCAAGGGATTTGCAGACTTACCATTATCCATCAAATGTTCCGATTTGCACTTGACTTTTGTGAAACAATGCCACCGTGAATTGACACTTTTTACAAAAATACCATCGCGACTATCCATGTCTGTAAGACTATAATTTTAAAGTAACATATTTGTGGAACGTTTACTGAAACATAATTTACTTATGTACTGACGTAGGTTTTCACCACACCAATGCATGATCATTGCTTCCAAAAGCCACTTCTCAGAATGCCTGAGGATGCCTTGAATGTGGGAGGCGAAATATCACAAAGGAAAGGAGTGATCGACACGGCTATCATCATAATTTACTTATTTATTTGCTTATCCAGGAAAGCCACACGAGTCATTGGACTATTATACTTGTTTGAAGTTGGGGGATAACCAGAGCAACCAGAGAAAACCTATGCTCGCGAGGGGACACCACTATCAAAATATGATTTAAAATGTCAAGACGACAGCAGTTGTTATTGCACATTCAGTACGGCTGGTATATAGAGGCATGAGGAAACCGCAGTGAAACGGGGATGGGGAAGACGACCCCGCAGATGGCTGCCACAGATAACACAAACGTAAAGTCTTTTATAGTGACAAAAAATATTGACTATCCACTCTCAGCGGTAGAGGAAAGGTGGCATGCATTCACAAGATGGCACATTTAAATCCTGGTTGTGGATTGACCCTACACATCATCTCTCCACGACAGATAAAAAGAGTACCATTTGGTGGGCTGCTAAAGCATTCTTGTCCTAAGGATAAACTAGTCCTTCTGACAGGAATGTGAAACGTCAAATGTTAGCTCAGGAAATGAGTATCACCTTTTGTGTTGAACAAACTCTGCTTGGAGTGGAGCAGTAGCAGAGTCATTAGCGCACTACACTGTGAACTAGATGACAATATAAATACCTGACCATGGCTAACAACAGAGGTGATTGATACCAGTCCTGAGCACATTATAGAGTGAAGTTTGTGAATATAGTGAAGTTGTTGGTGAAGCAAGGTCAAACAACCCTATGATCAAAGCAAAGCGAGGGTGGTGAATATCCAAGACTAGCTCAGATATAAATTAGCACTGATGTTAGCAGCAGTCGAGAATCAAACTCAGACTGCTGCTGGGTTTATATCGCAGTGAAATAACCACACTGTGCGCCGATGCTCTTCTCCACATGAAATTTTAAGAATGTGGAGCTCTGTAAATAGAAAGAAACTGGGTCTCTCAGGCGACTGAAAGTGGAGAAAGCAAATTCTACTTGGAAATATGATGGTTGTATCCAATTATCAGAACAGACATAAGTATTTAATATGGAAACTTAATGCATGTGAAGATTGTAATTATATAATTATAATAATTGCACTGAAAAAACGCTTTTCACCCCCCCCCCATGCATAAAACTAGCCATGCTTATGCCAGAGTATGGGGTCAAAACGCCATAATACATTTAAACATATCCATAACGGTGATGTGATCTGATTAGCAGTTTTCATACACAAACATACTTGTACAATGTGCAATAAAATGTTTCATTTCCAATACCAACAGCAATCACACCACCCCATTCTCATCAGCAGTGAGGAGAGCAGTACATCTGGAGGTGTGGTACCTTTATTCTGAGCTTTAAAAAAATCACCAATTTTACCTCGATCTCTATCCCATGAGAAATTACTGTTCCTACCAAAGGGACAGTCAGCTACATGCCTCGCGAATGACCTGCCCTCTGTTGTGCAATGTCACCATGCAGCAGATGCACACAACATTCATTATTCAAATAACACCCAAACGTAAAAGATTGTGAGGAACGTTAAATGCTGCTTGTGGTGCATGGGGCCCAAAGATAAATATTTGAATGCGCTTTAAGAAAATCAGGCAATACATTTGATTTTATTAAACAGACACATAAATCCACAAAAATATATGAAATTCTGGTATAAAATGAATGAAAATAGGTGTAATATGGATTGAACATTGCTTTTTTTTACACTTTATACTAATCGGTCCTGGATATCCACTGCTAGATGATGTACTCCTCTGGTGGTCGCATTCTCTCGTGGTCTCACGATGCAACGATCCATATATTCTGGTACCCTTGCCGTTCTCACGGCTTCATCTCCACAGTGGTCATCCTCTCTGGCATGAACACTATCGTAAGTCTCAACTGTTTTTCATCATAAATTGTCATGAATTTTCTTTTCTAAAAACCCCATACATACTATGTATTATAACTTGCATGTTATGATTCAAATATTGAACGTTCTACCTCTCAGTGTAATCGCATGTATCGACGTCTCCATGTTTCGTTGCACAATTCTCAGTTTTTCATTCCATTTCATTTTTCAAAACCCACATTTCAGAACCATGTCACAATAGGTATTATACACAGGAAAAAAAATTTTCTTTCAGCGTACGAGCGTCTTACTTTTTATTTTTAAGTTTACAATTCCAACAGACCTCCAACCTTCACTCAATATATTTCGCGTACAGAAAGGGTTGTGATTTCCAGCAGTATCTATCCCTGTAACAATTCTATTGACGTGCTTTGCTCACTCAGTCCAACTTTATAGCATTCATTTAAGTTCTTCAATCCTACACCAACCAATGAAATTAATCAATGAAATGACTTCTTAAAGCAGGTCTTAAAATACATATCTTACAGCGGGTCAGCATGACATTTTTATAAAAAAAACCGTTTTCACTTTCTCTTATAGCTTTTTTAATGCCAAAAAAACATGATTAATTTGAACCAGCCTATATTAATGTAAAAAAAATTTTGGTAAGAGACAGAATTATTCTAAATACATTATGAATGCACATTCATTTCAAATTACTAAAATTAAAAGCTGTGGTAAGCCAATGTCCATCAAAATTTTATATTTCATGCACACAGGGCTGAATAAAAAAAAATTGGCAAGACATGAAAAGGCTGATAATGTGAGCACATTTCCATCTTTGCCTAAATAGCTTTCAAACTAAATATGCTTACAAAATGACACCGTTAGTGCTCTTGCAGTAGTTTTCAATTTTAATTGGGTTACAATGTGATAAGTAACCAGGAAAAGCTGTGGTTATTGCACTAAGCGGTAAACCCAGTGACCCGAGTACAAGTTACAGCCATGGCTAACGTCCATGATAAGTGATATACAAATAAGTCCTCTATTCCTCCTCACCAACCCACTCCAACTAGTGCGTTGAAGAATAGTCAAATACTATGGGTACTGTTAAGATCTTAACACCTGCATAATCGCCAGATACGGTAAAACCTGTTTTAATCTTATAATAGTCAAATACTCCCTTGAAGGTTACAGCATGGAAAGGCCTAGCAGCGGCTTGACATAGTGCTTACAATAACTTATTATGATCAAGTAAAGTTCTGCTTGTCCAAATTTTATACTGGATTCCAAAATAACAACGTGGAGGGGCTTTTTTTACCGCTAACTCAAGAGTCGGCAGTGAAGATATCACCACCCATGTTTGCTTTCAGCAAGGAGACAGTGACTTTCATGAAATTGATAAATTGCATTTACATTACGATTGCTTCGAAAAGCTGCTCTCTAGGAACAGCCGCGTCGTTCGCTTCCTCTCCTCCCCTCGCGACGTTCCGCCTCACACGTTAAAGGCATCCTCAAGCACAGTAAGCCTCTAACGTGAGGCGAAACGTCGTGAGGAGAGGAAGCGAACGACGCGGCTGTCCCGAGAGAGCAGCTTTCCGAAGCAATCATCATGCATCGAGCCGTGAAAACCTACATCATTGTATTTACATCTTCAGAATTCTCAACATTGCCTCCAAAAATCATAAGCAGGCATATTTCTAGAAGCACTGACAGAAGCGTCCCCCCTTAAATATGTATTGAGCACTTTCCTGCAACTACACATTCGTCGCTTTGGAATATCCAGCAAAAGCCTAATGTCCATTCAAGTGGTAAATATATAATATGGCGGCAGGGTGACGTAGTAGTGACATCTATGCCTGACAAAGTCCTGTCCACTGCAGTTTGATTCAAACCTTGGGTGGCTGTGTAGAGTGTGTGTTCCCCTGTTCTGCGTGGGTTTTCTCTGAATTCCCTAGCTTCCTCCCACAACTAAAGACCAGTGTATGGCATGTTGGTATGGGCTGACTGCCTTGCTGTCACAACCACCCACGGGTATGGGCAGGAGTGACCAATATAGTCAGAGAGGTTTGATGACATCGCAAAGGGTTGCTCGCCCCAGGAGCTCGATTGGGGCCGGCTGTACAGTGAATAGTTATGGCTTTACCATGTGACAGTCAACCAACGATACGAAGCAATTTCGTAGACACGGTATCAATTTAATAACCCTAGTGACCCAGTTTCGTAACTCGAGACGTCATTGAAATAGTACGCTCCTTCGCTTCCCGCACAGTCCGATTGCATGAATAACGCACCTGTGAACCTTAACATTTACAGTCTATATCTTACCCACTACCGTGCCAATAACCAATAACCCGTATGCTCGCATGCGTGTTTGTGACTATGTCCACCTAAGCAACCCGCCTCCTTGTGGTGCCAGTCGGTAACGCTGTGGTGCTGCTCTCAAAGTCCCTACGTGGCCAAGGGGGCTCTGGATAAATGCAGGAGGCTGGTAACCCCTACCCTCAATTTAATTACCACTCGACCACGTAAAGAAAAAGACAAGCTTGTGTCGAAGGACCTGGAGGGAACAGGCATTATATCACCTGACCAAATGCCATTTGGCGGAGTCAGGAGACTGAATACCCACCACCCGGGGTTCCTCCAGAAACAATAAAAAACTGCAACATGTGGTCACATGGAATGTTCAAACGCTTTTGCAGAGGAGAGGCTGCCACTGCTTTCAGGAACTGGACGGGTGCCGCCTGGATCACTGTGGAATATAGGTTTGGTGGACTAGTTCTCGCTTCAATCATCTGGAGGGGTGGACAATCCTCCACTTGGGACAGGAAATTGCCAAAAAACAGGGGGTGGTTCTTCTGAAAAAAAGAATGAAGAGGGTATGGTAGTGTGGTGGTGTGCGAACCTGTGAGTTCCAGGCTACTGTAGGCTCATCTCCCTATAAATGGGAAGCGTGAGATAGTGGTGGTAGTAGCTTATGCCCCCACTGAAGATGAACATCAGTGGAGGATACAGGCAAGGCCGATGAGTCAGATGCATTCTGTGATTTCCTGTCCCAGGTGTTGGCTAAATTTGCCCCTTGCGAGAGTCATCCTACTGGACGACTTTAACGCCTGAATGGGTCATGATGCACAACACCTGAGATGGAGTGATTGGAAGGCATGGGCCAGATCAGCTCCACAACAATGGTAGGAGGCTGGTAGACTTCTGTGCAGCCCATGGGCTCAAAATCACCAACATGCTGTTCTGTCATTGGTGCATTCACACATCATGGATGCATACTGGATCCAAGCAAGAACATCCACTGGAATATATAGTGGTGGAGCAGCGGATGCCGACCCATGTCTTTGACAACAGGACCTACCGTGGAGCTGATCTGACCTATGACCATTGGCTTGTCATCTTGAGATCTACCTGCCATTCTTCCATGGCAGTGGTGGCTGTCTACCAAGGACCCCATTCAAACCAAGTGGTCTGGTTTCGGCTAGCTGATGGAAGCTGTAAGTGAGAAATTCATTATCATTTACAGCTAGGGCTGACATCATCCCCCCTCCTTCCTCCTGATGCTGAGGGGAAATGGGTGAGGCTTAGAGCTGTGACCCATGTAGCTGGAATGGCTGCACTGGGTACACGGTCCAGACCTCCTCAGAAACCCTGGCTGATGGAGGTGTTTTGGCTACCCGAGAGAAAACGGCAGGCCCACTCCCACCACTTGCAAAATTACATGCCCGAGAATGAAGTGGCTTACCGCAGCCCTCACTTGGACATTCAGAGAGCTGTGCAGCCTTGCAAGGATGAGTGGTGGTCGTGGTCACTTGAGGAGATGGAGTCTGTCTCAATTGCCTGTGATCACAAATCACTGTTTAATTCCATCAAAAAGATTGACTTGCAACGCCATACCAATTACTTTCCTTGAAGGGGAAAATAGTGATCCGATCTCCGATCCCTAGCAACAAGTTAGCAGATTTTTGTAGAGCATTTCTGCGAGGTCTTAGGGAAAGAGAACCCCTCCGGCTCAGATAACACCTTGCTACAACATGGGTGTGACCCTACTGGGGCACCTCAGATAATGGAAGAAGTAGCCATCCCCTTTGATGTGAGTGGCTGGCAGATGTGCCATCTGTAGAGGTAGTACGTAAGGTGATCCAGAGCCTGAAACCAAAAAAGGCACCAGGCTGAGATGATCTTCCAAGCGAAATGCTAAGGTGGTTCTTGTCACCAGACTGCCCTATATGACATCATTAAAACCGCCCGGAGCACAGGACGGGTTCTTGGCCTGGAAGAGTGAAGTCTGCAGTCATCCTCCCCTCATACCCTCCCGCTGGTGGTGTAAGACTGCCGGGGCTGACCCGTTGATCACCACTCGCAGTATTATCCCATTGGCATTGTTTTCTCCGTCGGATTGTTACGCAGCAACTCTTGCGGCTAGTGGCATTAGGTTTCTCAGCAACCACTTACATCCCCTCGTTTATGTCTCCTCATGCTGAGTCTTACAGCCCTCCTTGCTCCCGTGTCTTCAGCTCTGTCCCCAGGGCTACCAGCTTGGGTGCTGCACTGAGACAGGCATCACTGCTGCAGCAGTGCAGGTAATCCTTGCAGTCACTGTTGTGAATCAATGAAATCCATTTTTTGGGTCAGGTCAAGTAAAAAGTTATAGATTATAAAATAGTGTCGTTTAACCCTCCACCACCCGACACGGCCAATCAGCAAGGGGTTGTCATGTTGAACAGAAGACGCACCAATTCCTTTACTATCTCAGCACACCGGTGTGTTGAAAAGCGACCCCACAATATTTAACAAAAAATGTTTTGTACGACGTTTCGCTGACAATGTTCAGCATCATCATTGTGGGGTCGCTTTTCAACACACCGGTGTGCTGAGATAGTAAAGGAATTGGCGCGTCTTCTGTTCATCGTGACAACCCCTTGCTGATTGGCCGTGTCGGGTGGTGGAGGGTTAAACGACACTATTTTATAATCTATAACTTTTTACGTGACCTGACCCAAAAAATGGATTTCATTGATAATATTGGTCACGAAAGCCTTCGAATTAAAGTAACTGTTGTGAATGGTATTTTCCGTCCAGCACCGCTCACCTGAGTCAAGCTTGGTCTGTTGCTGGCTTGCGCTCCCTCTCTGAGGAGTTTCTGTTACTTTCACCATCTATCTTGAGATACCCCTTGTTGTCTGTTTCCCTTTTATCGGGTGGTGGATATTCTGCCACTGAGTCCACTGTACTGCTGAGCCACGCATGTTCTCAGGTAATTTTGCCAAGCAATCTCCTCGCAGGAGCTTTCTATTGACTTATACCACACACACACTGTTAAACTCAGACTGTTACTGCTTCGCTGTCATCGCTGCGTCTTCTTGCGGACTCTTCCCGGTGTTTGCTCCAGTCCCTCCTCAGCGACTCTTCTGGTGAATCTACCCCGGTGTCTCTGTATGCCCGCTTATATTCGCCCCAGACAGCCATTCTAGCTATGACAAGTTTGGTCCGAGTTGTTCTCCGCCCTCAGCTTGTCAACACATGATCTTATCTCACATGCCTCCACCAATTTCAACGGGTCCACCTTAACCACACAACACGATATCACGCAACGATGATCTCACACTACGTGAGTTGGCAATGTATCGACTTTCAATCCTCCTTAAATTGATGTTTACGCAGACAGCTATGCCCGCACTATTATTGTGGTGTCGCTTGCCACGTATGTACTGCGCTCTCCGACAACCATATCATTCGAGTGGCACGCCACCTGGGCACCATGTGTTTTTATATACAATCCTTGGTCTTGTGACTCTGTATATGTGGCGTATGTACAGTCGCCCAGCCCATTTACGCATCTGTTAAGTCCTTTCGGTGGAATGTCATGGTGTGGGTGTGTACGCCCAGTCCATTTCGGGTGTGCATATGTTTAAGGTGTGTGCACGTTAAAAGAATTAGCCAGGATCCGTGACACTGACTCCCATCCCTCACCTCTCTGCGGTTTCCTCTCTCTTTCATATCTTGTACATGAGCAAACATTAAATTTGCGTGAGTCCATTTTTTTAATATTCTCAGAAAATAACTATATTTGCATTTTGAGAGCTTTTATTACCCAAAAATATACCAAATGTAATATGCCAAGATATAGTGCCATAGCAGCAAATAATGTTACTCTGTTTTTTGTCCAATGGATTCTGGTCAAAATGGACATTTATTTAAGAAATAGTATTCAACAAATACAGAATGCCTCTGTATGTACATCCATTGATATAGGTCAAAAGTGTCTTTGTCAATACCAACATTTAAAAAACCCCATTAAAGTTGGCACAGAGTACCTGTGCGTATAACTTCTGTCATATATAAAATGTAATGGGGGATTCATATCAGGTCTTTAATGTGAAAACAGTAATATGTTCTTATGTTTTCCTGTCAGTAGTTGTTTAACCTATATATCACTGAAATTATTTTTTGCATACATAGCTGTAGTGGACACACTGTATTAATGATAAATATGTTTGTGCTTCCGGCGATGGACCGGCGTCCCATCGTCGGGTGTATTCCTGCCTTACGCCCTATGTTTCCGGGATAGGCTCCGGCTTCACCGTGACCCTATATAGGATTAAGCGGTTTCAGATAATGAGATGAGATGAGATGTTTGTGCTTAAGTCTGGCATCATGCTTATGCTGTGAACTTTGTCTAAACGAGAATGCTCTAATAACCACCATCGATTAATTTTATATGTTCGCATATCACACCCTTGGGATTAAATGAAATTGCCTTTGGCTAAGAAAGACAAAGCAGGTGTCTTCTAACTATTGACAATGTTATAAATCTCTGAAAATAAATCTACATCGAAAATATATATCAAATATGTAAATTTTATTTGCACAAACGTACTAAACGGTAATCAGCCTGAAAATCACGTTTGTAATTTTTCACTCAGCAGACTTTTTCACTGTCAATTAGTTTTTATACAAGTACATTACACGCTTACATTCCATATCATCACCACAGTATAGCATCATCACCCATGATCCACTGCTAGTTAATGGTCTTTCCCAATCCATCACATACCTCAGGGCCTGTGATGCAACAATTTATCAAGCTTCTGCACATGAGCTGATATTATCTCTGCTTACTTTGCCAATCACTCCATTGTTAGTCATCCTATCTTGCCTTGTTCTGCGGAAGACTACTTTTAACAGTCAATAATATTTCTCAAACCTGCTTTTGTTCTAATACATGTGTCCCTCTTTATGACAGCATACACAAAGAACCATGCACAGGTGCATGGTTCTTTATAATATTTTTTGTCCTCTTTTTCTGTTCCTTAGTGTTGTTTCAAGCATGCACTGGTCCATGCTCCTTTGAGTCTGTCATATAAAATGCATTATTTAAACACAATGGTATACAATAGTAGAATAATAAATTGGGCAGGCAAAAAAAAACACACGTTCCTGTCAGTTGGTCCCATTCCCTTAATTTTATTTTGATTGTGTACAAACAAAAAATGACTACGATGCCACTTTAAATAACTTGTAATGTTTTGTACAATGCAAATGGATAAGTGCTTTATGTACATGTTTGTTATTTTTGAAACTCGTGGTTTTCTAGCCTGCACTGTTTTTCTGTTATAGTGGGGTGTTTGTCATTTATGGATTTGATTCTTATATTATTATTTAGAGATTTACCATCAGCATTAGCCAAGCTGATAGGCTTCATAGTGCCGAAGTGAGGAATTTAGATAAATGGGTTCCGAGAAGCAGACTTTTCAAGAGTGGGTATTGGTATCTATACAGTGATGAGGACTCCTATTAAGGACAAAAAACGGGTCAATAGTTGTCTTTTTATAACTGCTGCTGGTCTGATGGTCAAATTTGAGTATATCTATTTTGGTGACCTAAAACAAAAGGCCCACAATGCAATGTTTCAGAAACTGATGTTTTTTTTTTCACAATGGCTTAGTGTTTTAACACATTAGTGCGTTATTCACTCCAAACATACCAGCTTATCACCAATGTCGTAGCCTACACTGTCCAAACCTAACAATGTAAATATTCAATATTTCCTCTTGTATATGACTTAACATTGGAGAATATAATACCATCCCTATTGTCAATCAAGACTTACAAGAGATCATATGGTTATTTTTTTTTGCAAATGGAATGTTCACATGGTATGTTTTCCTCAGACACGTGTTTTGAGTCATCCAACAAGCTTACTGCATTTCTAAATTTCACATGTTTAGCATTTTACTGCACTCCGTACATCCATATTTTGCACTATTACCGATTTTGCTGTCGCCTCACAGCAAGAAGGTCCCGGGTTCGAATCTCTCGGCTCGGGTGCCTTTCTGTGTGGAGTTTGCATGCTCTCCCCGTGTCCGCGTGGGTTTT
>JAZEWT010000009.1:9363597-9374398 GCA_036362905.1 Mordacia mordax | reverse complement strand
GGGAGAGCATGCAAACTCCACACAGAAAGGCACCCGAGCCGAGAGATTCGAACCCGGGACCTTCTTGCTGTGAGGCGACAGCCATAACCACTGGGCCACCGCGCCACCCACTGAACAAAATGCATTGAGAAAACCAAATCACATTTTGGTTGTATTATTTTATAACATTAAGTGGTTTTGGTATATATAGGTCTCTTTGCATATTGTAGAAACAAACTAATTGGAATGCTATGATTCTTTTAGGTTCTAATCAGTAACCGATGACTGCATTTTGCTGGAATTCTGAAAACCAGTCAGTCAAGCAAATAGAGTCCATTTCACCAAATGTCGGCCAATTTAATTAGTGTGTTTAAATATGAAACATACATAAGCAGGTCTGAGGCATTTAACAGGAGCGTATTCTATTTGCGCAGGACAATTATTTACTTTGAACGTGACACTGATAATGTCGACTTAGTGTTCTGTTAATTGCAAGTAGCGGTGTTTGACATTGATATACCATAGGTATATCAATGTCAAACACCGCTTCTGTACCTCCAACAGGAATTATCAGTGAATTCCATTTTTTGGGTTCAGTCACGTAAAAAATGTTTGTCGTAAACCCTCCACTACCCGACAACGGACAATTAGTAAAGTTTGTCAACGTGAAAAAAACGTGCAATTTATTCACTATTTCAGCACATAAGTGTGTTGATGAGGAAACTCACAGCATTACAAAAAAATACGACGTTTCGCTGATAATTGCAATCAGTATCATCAGACAACCCGGACCGACTCGAGATGAGTTCGCTTCAGAACAAAGAGAAACCGTTTCATTCTCATTATCTGGGGAGGTTGTGATGTCATCAATCGTGCGCTCGCTTATGCTAGGATCCAATGGGGAGGTTGGGGGGTGTGGCAACAATCACAGAGGTATTGAAATTTTGGTTAATTAGGTTAGATTAGTCAGGTGTTATGAATTTCGTGAGTCTTATTGGACAAAGGGCCAAGATTGTCAAATTACCTTCATCAGAAAGTGTTATGCATTGGGAATGTGTTAGGTAAAAGGAAATAACAATTTATAGTTTGAGAATACGTTATTGGCAACACTGCGTCTTTCATTAAAAACTCTCAACATCTTGTTAACATGCTTAAAGAGATCACACTAAACACAAATGATATTTTAGTTAGCTTTGATGTAAATTCACTGTTCCCCAAAGTTCGAGTTAATGAGCCACTTCTAATTCTATACGATATAGTTTAAAACAATGGATTACGTAAAGATATTACACAAATGGCTGAGCATTGTCTAAATAATAAGTATATTTTAAGAAGCGGTGTCTACTACAAACAAAAAGATGGGGCAGCAATGGGGTCCCCTCTGTCTCCGGTTATTGCTAATTTTTGTTCATGGAAATTTTTGAAGAAAAAGCTCTCAAACAAGCATATTTAAACCATCATATTGGTTTAAATATGTGGAGGACACATTAGTCATTTGGCCACACAGTAAAAATGCACTAAGTGGATTTTCGAAACATCTGAATTCACAACATCCGTCGATACTATTCACCATGGAGGTAGAAATAAATAATAAACGGCCTTTTCTGGATGTCCTGCTAAAACAGAGCTCAAACTGTAAAATATCGCATAGTGTTTATCCAAAACCTACACACACTGACACTTATTTAAATGCACAATAACACCATCACTCTTCAAAAAAATCCGCTCTCATCAAAACTCTCATACCTCGGGCAAAACAGGTATCTGATGCCAAAAGTTTAGAGGACTGAGATTTTACATATTAAGAAAGTTCTCCAATTAAACGGCTATAGTAACACACAGATTAACAGAGTTCTAAGAGATACAAAATAAGCTGAACAGTACAAATAGTGAAAATAATAATGTAATTAAAACTATCAAACTACCATACATTGCCGGAGTAACTGATAAATTAGCTAGAATTCTAGAAAAACTAAAAAATAAAGTCAGATTTAGCACATTACAAAAAAGAGAGGGACTTTAACTAGTACCAAAGAAAAACTACAAAAACTCGACACAGAAGGTTATCGCATCACCTGTTCGTGTGGCCAATATTATGTTGGTCAGACGGATATAAATATTACAACACGCCTTAAAGAACATCAAAAAAATATATAAAATTCACAAATTCAGCTTTTAGCAGTTGCTGAGCATGCTTGTCAACAAGATCACACAAATGATTTTGATAAAGTTGACATTTTGTGTAAAACTAATCGGTATTGGTCAAGACTAATCCAAGTCTATTGAAATTGATAAAAATAAATGTTTTTTCAATTATTCTGATCGCTATAAACTAGGTGTGGCTTGTAAACGCATTCTCAAACTATAAATTTAGTAGTTACATATATCTTGAACGTTAATACAATCTCATTATATAATAATAATTGCATTTATGGAGCGCCTTTCACCCCAGGGCCGCAAAGCGCTGCACAGAGCTGCGGGGAAAAAACTCGTGGTTTGCAGAGCGGCTATGAGTGATACGTCCCAGCTGATGACGTCACCACCAATAAATGCATCGTCGCTCTTGCCACACTCACCACCCATAACAATTGTCAGAATATAAAAGGAATATTAAAATTCACAAATATAACTTTCAGCGGTTGCAAATTATGCCTGCCATTAAAGTCTACAATTCATTTTGACGTTTACATTGTATGTATACCTAATCACTATTAGTGTAGACTAATCTGAGAGTCTATTGAAATTGATATGAATAAAATAATTTTAATCGTTCTGATAACTATAAAATAAGTGCGTTTTTTATAAAAACGTATTCTCAAGCTATACATTTTATTTGTTACTTATATCCTGTTATGCTAACACAGTCCCGTTGCATAACACTTTCTGATGAAGGTAATTTGACAATCTTGGCCCTTTGTCCAATAAGACTCACGTAATTCCCAACACCTGACTAGTCTCATCTAATTAACCAAGCTTTCAATACCTTTGTGATTGTTGCCACACTCCCCAAACCCCTCCATTGAATCCTTGCACGAGCCAGCGCACGATTGATGACATCACAACCTCCCCATATGGAGAGATCGAAACGGTTTCTCTTTATTCTGAAGCGAACTCGTCTCAAGTTGGTGCGGGTTGCCTGATGATGCTGATTGCAATTATCAGAGAAACATCGTATTTCTTTAGTAAATGCTGTGAGTTTGCTCTCCAACACACCGGTGTGCTGAGATAGTGAAGAATTGATACGTTTTGTTCACGTTGACAAACTTTACTAATTGGCTGTTGTCGGGTAGTGGAAGGTTTACAACAAGCATTTTTAATGTGACCTAACCCAAAAAATGGAATTCATGGATAACATTGGACACGAAAGCCTTCGAATTAGAGTTAGGAATTATCAGTGTCCAATAATATTCAGAAAAGTGGGTTATTTTATTGACCATTACTGACCTCACTGAGATTTTGCAGTTTTTTTTGAAAATTGAAATGAAGCAAACTGGCCTTCCATTTGATCAATTATTAAAATGTACGTTTTCACAAGCTAAATAAAAATTGTATCATTGCCATTATTATTGACGAAACAGGTCTACCGTTGCCAGCAGTAAACAACCAATAGCGCAAAAGGTGGCATCTCGTTTTTGAGTAAGTAACTTCAGTTAAATACAAACTGCTTACAAACCCTAACGTTACTGTCCTTTTGGGGAAAAGATTCATCATGTGATCCAAGGCTCGAAAATCCGATTTGGATCCATGTGGCACCATAGCCCTTCCGACAGTGTAAGTTAAGATATATGTGCAGTGAACAGACATGGATTGATAACACACTTAAAAAAACAAATAAGACCATCTGCAAATTTTTAAAAATAACTTAAGCTATATAAAATGGATATCCTATTAAGGAACAACATATATACCTTAGACCAGTGGTTCTTAATCTTGTTGGAGGTACTGAACCCCACCAGTTTCATATGCGCGTTCACCGAACCCTTCTTTATTGGAAAAATAAAATGTGATCACCTGCAGCCAGTGATGGCCAAGCGGGGCGTGTCATCACGAATCATATGAGTGAGGTGTGTGTCTTGACCTCCACCGAACCCCTGAGACTGACTCACCGAACCCCTGGGGTTCGATCGAACCCAGGTTAAGAACCACTGCCTTAGACTGAGGTAGACCTACATCTTACTATTGCGTTACTATCGATGTTACCATTAATATATATTTTAATGGGTTAGTTACTCTCCAATAGGATGAGGATCAATGTAAGACTTTAGAAATATCTCAAGCGTAAGATACAAATTAATTCTATTGTGGTAAAAAAGTGATAGGGCATTGAATTGAATGTACCAACCTAAATGTGCATATTTCTCAAGTCAAAAAAGCATTCCAAATCTTGCTGCAATTAATGAGCACTATATTAAATTCGTTATTAAAATAATGACTTTACTCCCAAATAGTTAAATATGTCCAAGATTTAAAATTTAATCACACGGTTGTAACTGCATTGTCTCCTTTTAGTTCTTATCAAGATTGTGCATGTGAAAATAAACTTAAAACGATATGGTTATTCATTAAAATGTTATGCACATTCAAAAAAAGAGTTCTGCTCAATGGACAAATTCCACCTCCATTAGAATCGAAGCCATACTCTACACACCAAACAACAAGCAGGAAAGCATTTCCAGTAGCATATTCAACATCCCTGGTAATGAGCACACAATAATATTTTCCCATTCAGTAAAAGCCTCTTTGTAAAAATCTTTATAAGTGGATCACTCACCGATACTCAGGAGCAAGATAGCTTTCATGCACAGAAACTCCTCTGAAATGACTTGTAACTTCATAAAATCTTCCGAGACCTGTCTCATCTCTACGCACAATTCATACATCGCCGACTGCTGCATCCGTGTCCTGTGGACACACACAACATAGTCATGCCACAATGTATTCCACCAAAGTAATACAGGAGATCTACACAGTGTATAACTGATAACATTAGTCGGATCATATTTTATATGTTGTTCTGCAAAGAAGTGTATATTAAAAAACCCCAAAAAAGACTGTTATTTTGTTGCTGATTTTTCCATTCTAATGTCGTTGTTGATATGCCGTTCTCTCCGCAGTTCTGTGTAGCGCTTTGTGACCCTCGGGTCAAAAGCACTCCATTAATGAAATAATTATTATTATTATTATTTGCATACATAGCAAAAGTGACAATTTAAATTTACGCAAATCATAAAATAGCTTTTAGCATAATGTCAAACATAGTTTCCATAGGTCGCCAATAACATGATCCTCAGCCTCATACTTTTCTTGGTTATTGTTTAGGGGAACAAGTAAAGTGCTTATGGCAGAAAAGACAGGAACCATAGGACAGATGTCTCATTATCTGAAACCGCTTAATCCTATATAGGGTCACGGTGAGCCGGAGCCTATCCCGGAAACACAGGGCGCAAGGCAGGGATACACCCGACGACGGGACGCCAGTCCATCGCCGGGCATTGCGGGACAATTTTTTTTTAGTCTGCGAGCCAATCAACCTATCCAGGAGCATGCTTTTGGACTGTGAGAGGAAACCGGAGTACCCGGCGAAAACCCACGCGGACACGGGGAGAGCATGCAAACTCCACACAGAAAGGCACCCGAGCCGAGAGATTCGAACCCGGGACCTTCTTGCTGTGAGGCGTCAGCGCTAACCACTGGGCCACCGCGCCACCCTAGGACAGATGTGCAAAACTAAATTTGCTACCCCAAAAAGAGAATAAAGTATTCACAGCCTCCACACTGCTCCAGAGGCAGCCTGGAGAACAGTCTGGAGGACAGCTTGGGAATCGGCGTATCACCACCCCGTTTATGAAGCAATCCATAGTCATTATCCTAGTCTAACTGACAGCTGCTCAAACACGATTCGAGGTTAAGTGCAGACTGTCCTGGATCAAAATTGGCCAGCCGACGGTGGTGAGGAAAGCAATGGTGATTGATCATTCCAACAGACGAGCTGTTGTTGCCATACATATTGCCCCGCAGCGCTGGTCTGTCCATGTCACGTGTAAACCTCGAGCTTTTCAGAGAATTTAGGTCAGCGGCTGGAGAGAAGGCTTTTGCTTTACTTACTCATCTTAATCAATTCTGATTCTAATGAAAAAACAACCACCTCTTGGTGCAGGACCAGAAACATTTCTGTGCGATAAGATTCAGAAATTTAAATCATAGAGGGACATGGAGTTATAATGCCTTTGGAGAGTGTGAGTCCTGGCATTGTCGACTTTTGGTGGTGTTAGGACCCAAAGTCGGGCTTATCAACATGGAATGGAGAATGTTGAAGGAATATCCATGACTGAAAAATACACTCATCTTCCACAACTTCTACATGTTTATAGAGTCAATTGGAACAATACCAACTATGGCTACCCCAAAAGTTATAGGCAATTATAAGTGAAAAAGATAACAAACAACGATGCCTATATGGTGTCCACTATGTATAACTGGGCCTGACTTGACATTTCTTGCTAGGTTTATATAAAATAAAAAGACCTCAAATTATATTTAACGGACATGAGTCGCTGAGTCTTAAATATTTGGGGCACATTGTTACAACGTATTGGGTTCAAAGTGCCATAACACTTCACAAGAAAATCGTACGGGAGAAACTGTAGCATAAGATGTCAACAGAAATCTAATGCTGTTCTTGTATCATAAAAACACCGACAACTAAGCTGTGTTTATGATCATTACTTCGAAAAGCTGCTCTCAGGACAGAGGCATCCTTAGGGGCTTTGTGCATGTGTCGTGTGTGATTCCTATTTCTACGTAGATGCTATATAAGTGTTAAGTCTCTTCTATAGATTTGCTCCATTCCAGGATCAATGGACAAAAGTCGGGGTCCACTTGAAAAGATTCCATTGTCTGAGGATGCCTCTAACGTGAGGCGAAACGTCGCGATGGGGGGAGAGGGAGCGATCGGCACGGCTGTCTGAAAGCGCAGCTTTTCGACGCAATTATCATGCATCGAGCCGTGAAAACCTACATCATTAAATAAGTTATAATTATCTGCAAACAGTGCCAATATCAGTAACAGTTATGAATGACATGTCATAAGAAAACAATGACATCTAATATTAATCAATATTGACGGAAAAACAGTGGCACTATTAGATGTAATAAGTCCATCAGAAATTCAAGATAATGCAGCTTGACAGGTGTAACATGGGTGAGTTTGGTTATTTAGTATTTTTTGTAGAGTGGCAGTCTAAATAATTGTACGTGTAGTGTCAAAATAGTACTCAATTATACCAAGGTCTCTTTAGAAAATGATACATTGTATTTAAGGAACTGTTTCTGAATACTTGGTCAAGTACCAAATCAACAGGTTCAGCATAAAGGAGAAAAATCAGTGACGTTTAAGGTCACAATTAAACTGAATTTTATTTAAAAAGTGAGAACAAAAAAGGCACGAGAATAAAAAAACAAATATTTTCCACGCAAAAAACGTATTTTTTTCTTTTCTCCAAATCTTGCAGATGATGTAACAACCCAAAATTTTAAACTACTAATAAAATACACTACATCAATGAACACTGCAGGACTAAATTGTAAGCAGAACACAATGTTTTCACACTCACAATAAGTAACGTATAATTTTTTCATATACACCTTTAAGCAAGCTGCTAGAGTATTAATTGTAAAATCAACAGCATTAACCAGAACATTTAATAGGTAATTTAAATAAGAACCTGTTGAAAGGCAGCAGGATGCCAGTCCACAATTACATACTTTATGTACATACTAGTTCTGCTAAAAAAACTAATATTTGCTCTAAGTTGATCCTCCATAGGATTTTAATATTTGTCAGCTGGATTGCTAGCAATAAGCATACAATGTTTGTGCAATAACAATTGTGATTTGAATGATTCAGTCTTGATAAGATACATTTGGGCAAGTTATGATTCGGTTTTCCTCGCCAGATGATAAATAGCTTGTTTTGTCAAGTAACAAAACATGCATCAATTAAATAACAAAAGACAGGGTTTACTAAGTAACCTCCCCAGAATTCGGAGTACATTAAACGTATGAGTTGCGATTGTGTATTTAGTACGCTTGCATTAACTACTGTTTTAAATGCATGTAACCAATTACAATATATTAAAATGCTACTATAGGTGATTTTTAACCAAGCGGCATCATAAGTGACATGTTAATCTGCTACAGATATAATTTTTATACAGAGAATTCATTTCTACATTCAATATCATTTTAACAAATGATATTTTTTACAAACGCAATGTGAACCCAAATGTTTATTAACGTATTGAGCAGTGTCACAAGATAGTGTACGTTCGTGCTTGCATAGTGGTTTGAGCCTTGTCAGTGGGTTGAACTGTATTTTTGGTTTTAATTTTTTATAGTTTTACTCTCATCATTCCTAAAGATTTCCATCATACCAGACCATGTTTGACAATGATGTATTGTTACTATTTTTGTTAACCTCTGACCTTTTATTCTTTTCAAGTGTCTATATGTAACTACATTTAAAATGGATCCTGTTATTCACATTTCCTTTACAGAAATTGACCAGAATGAGAAAAAAAGATTATGTAAGTTCCAAGAACCGCAGGGCTGAAGATGTGTCCTATGGTGTGATTCAGATCAAACAATAAGGAAACATTTATTTTCAGTTTACCCAGTGAATGTCAATATTTCTAAAATATACTTACAGGTTAAAATGATATTCTATATATTTTTGAAAAAAAAAATCTACAAGAGCTGCCTTAACAAATTACGGATACTGATTCTCTTTTTATATTTTTAAATAGAATGGTTCATTCTGTGTTCGTAAAGGGACTCGTGTTAATGCCTAAAACTCACTACAAATAATGCTTGTAATTAAGACAACAGGTTGTCATGGCAGCCCCGGTGCTTAATGACGGCATTAGTATGAGGATCAACTTGGACAAATCGATGGATTTGTATGTTTCTCACTTTCCGTGCTCCTATTTATTCCAGTTTCTAACACATATTAATGGACATGATATCACATCGTGCACAGCAACACATACTGTGCAAATAACGTAATAAAAAATATTCCTTGCAAAGTTGAAACAAAGGTAATAAAGACGTTTTCAAAATAGAGTTTCCACATTTGTAGGGCTGTCTTGCTTCAAGTCTATTCTGGCAAAGAAACAAAATATGAAAACTGCAGCACCACTATGGAACCACATAGTCTAAACATTTATATGGCATCTTTACATTAATTTCAATATTTAACACGTGTAGAATACCTGCCTAAAAGATATACCTCAAGGGATAGATGATTGTGTGGTTTTAATGTAGAGTGCATAAAGAAAGCTTACTCGTCAAACACCAGATCTGGAGCAAAGTAGAGCAGCTTGCTGTTGGCATGCTGGTAGGACCTCCAGCTCATGGCAAATGACATTAGGCCCATCCACGAGTACTGGATTAATACCATTTGGTCGTCGATATGTAGGTTTCGAAAACCTGGGGTACAAACACGCACAAATCCACACGTTAAAAGGATGATTATTGCTGAACTCGAGGGCCTAATGTTAGGGCACTAATACTGCCCTTGCAATGATGATATCATCATTTGCATGGCCAATACAGCTGAATGAGTGAATTTATTTTTTTAAAGTTTATCTGCATAATACGCAATTTACACATTCCAAGCACAATAAGGAGGAAGACTTGTATTTCTTCACCCAGGATGGGGGCTCCACTGAAAACAAGTTAGCAAATTCCAGCCGGTACCTGGCAGAGACTTGGCCCACTTGACGATGGACACCAGCTGCTTGTCGCACAGGCGGTTGAGACTCGACAGCATGTAGGCGGTGGTCTGAGAGCGCGTGTTGTCGTAGCCGGACATGACCACCTCGGGCTCGATCGCCTGGAGAATGGCGATGAGCGTGGGCGAGAAGATGGGCTCTCCGGTCGGTGGTGGTGAGAATGTCGTCATGGCCGTGGAGTTGTTGGACGGTTGTGGACTGGCCGAGGAGGTGGTGGTGGTGGTGTTGGTGGGTGTGGAGTGCCCTGGGCTGCGCTGGTTCTCTCCCTTCACGCGGCCTTGCTTTTTAAGCTTGCGTGCTGAAAACCGTGAAGAAAATTTGGTTTTTAGAACAGATAAAAAAAATGTTTTTGGGACATATATAGCAACAACAATATCATTTTGCTCATGTACTCTCATGCTTGAGACAATACCAAATTCTACTGTTTAATATACATAGAATACGAGCAATGTGATGCATAGGATGCTATAAATGCGTGGGTGGTAATCAGCTGCATAAGGTATGCTAGTGGTGTATTGGTTTCAGTTTTTTTTTATCAATGCACGATCACATGTGTGCACGTACACATTGCCACGGAATAATAGATTTTTTTACGTGTTATCAACTACCTACAGTATTATATATAATAATAAAATGCACTTCTAGAGCGCTTATCACCTGAGGGTCATATACAGATAAAAAACACTTTACACATATTAACAAAACCACACATTACATTACAAACTACAACACACACTGCAGCTGAGGAGGACTGAATGCATTCTACATCGTGCAAGCATGGACCTTATGAGAAACTCAAACGGGACCCAACCAAGAGAATCAATGTGACTCAGTGGTGGACTCACACAACAAAGGACACATGCATCACGCCCACACATATAAAGGGACAATAGGAACTATGCACGCACACTACGCCTGAGGATGCCTCAAACGTGTGAGGCGAAACGTCGCGAGGAGAGAGAGCCATCGACGCGGCTGTCCCGAGAGAGCAGCTTTTCGAAGCAATCATCATGCATCGAGCCGTGAAAAAC
>JAZEWT010000009.1:9326381-9361697 GCA_036362905.1 Mordacia mordax | reverse complement strand
ATGATGTAGGTTTTCACAGCTCAATGCATGATTATTGCTTCGAAAAGCTGCTCTCTCGGGACAGCCACGTCGATCGTTCCCTCTCTTGATGGAGAAACAGCAACTTTTCGAAACAATCATCAATCAGGAGTGAGTTTTGGTGGCCGTGCCTAAATGAAAAACATAAGCTTCGGTCATAACCATCAGTCTGGTCTTCACTACCCGGGACTGAGGAAGCATGTCATGCCTCAATAAAAGTGTTTTCTGAGGACTTCAGAAAAAGAGTTGGCAATGTTCATTGGTCTGGAAAGTGTTACAAAAATCGTTTCTAAAGATGTTGTGCTCCAACCAATCTACTGTCAGGCAGTGTACAAATGGAGAAAATTAAACAACATTGTTACTCTTTGCAGGAGTGGTCATTCAACAAAAATCACTCCAAGAACAAGGCATACTCTATTCTTGGTCGAAAAGAATTCCAGGGTAATATCTCATTGGATGTCTGTTTCACGAGTCAACCATCAGGAAAACGTGAATAAGAATGATGTGTATGGGGGATGGCAAAGTTGAAACCACGGCTCTCTCAGAAGAACACAACCACCTGTCTCACGTTTGCCAAAGACCACCTCGATGATTCAGAAGGCTATTGAAAGAATGTTCTGTAGAGAGATGAGTCGAAAGTGGAACTCCAAACATCAATTTTCATGCCGCTTATCTGGGTCCGGATAGCGGAGGCAAACAGGCTTAGCAAAGCATCCCAGACGTCATTTTCCCTAGCAACGTCCTCCAGCTCTTCCTGGGAGACTTCAAGGCATTCCCAGGCCAGCTAAGAGAGATAATCACTTCAACGGATCCTGGGTCTGCCTTGGAGTCTCCTCCCAGAAGGCATCCTCATCCGATGCCCGAGCCACCTCAACTGACTCCTCTCAATGCGGAGGAGCAGCGTTCTACTCTGAGATCCTCCTAAATCACTGAGCTCCTCACCTTATCTCTAAGGATGAGCCCAGCAGCCCTAGGGAGGAATCTCATTTCAGCCACCTGCATCCCGGGAACTTACTCATTCGGTCATTACTCAAAGTTTGAAAACAAGACTGACCTGTAAATTGAGAGCATTGCCTCCCAACTCAGCTCTGTTGTTACCACAACGGTCTGGTACAATGCCTGCATTACTGCAGATGCTGCCCCATTCATCTGTCAATCTCACAGTGCATTCTACCCTCTCTCAAGAACACAACTCCGAGATACTTAAACGCCTCCACTTAGGTCGGCTGCTCACTTCCCACCCAGAGGGAGCAAGCCATCTTTTTCTGACTGAGAACAATGGCTTCAGATGTAGAGGTGCTTACTATCTTTCCCACCGTAGCACACCCTGCCACAAACCGTTCCAGTGCACGCTGGAGATCACAGTCTGACGAAGAAAAGAGGACGTCATCTGTAAAAAGCAGAGAGGACATCCTCATACCTCCAAAATGGATATACTTCGGTCCTCAGCTACACCTTGATATGCTGTCCATAAAAATAACAAACAGAATAGGTGACAAGGCGCACCCTAGGCAGAGCGCAATGACCGCTATAAATGGGCTTGACTTAATGCCAAGGATGCAAACGCAGCTCTCACTACGGTTGTTCAAGGACCGAATGGCACGCATTAACGGGCACGGTACCCCGTACACCCGTAGAACCTCCCACAGAATCCCTCAGGACACACGGTCATAAACATTTTCCAAGTTCACAAAACTTACGCAGACTGGTTTAGCAAATTCCCATGACTCCTCAAGAATCTGTGAATGTAAAAATCTGGTCGCTGCTCCACGGTCAGGACAAAATCCGCATTGTTTCTCATGAATCCAAGGTTCGACTATCGGCCGGATCCTCCTTTCCAGCACACTGGCATAGAAGCTTTGCTAGGGAGGCTGAGCAGTGTAACCCTCAGCAGTTGGAAAACACCCTCCAGTCCCCTTTTTTGAAAATGGGAACGACAACCAATCCACTGGTACTGTTCCCGACACCTATGCAACACTGAAGTGGCGTGTCAGCTATGACAGCCCCGCAACGCCAAGGACCTTTAGCATTTCCGGACGGATCTAATCCACTCCCGGTGCTTTTGCACTGCGAAGCTTCTGGACCACCTTAGTGACTTCCACCTAGGAGATGGGGTCTCACCCCCACAACACTCTTGAGCTGCCTCATCCTTGGAGGGCACGTCTCTCAGGTTTAGGAGTTCCTCAAAGTGTTCCTTCCACCTCATGACGATATCCCCAATCAAAGTCAGTACTTCCCACCCTTGCTGATACCAGCCTGGGCAGTGCCCTGTGTTCCCCTCGTGAGCCACCAGATGGTTTTCCAGAATCTCTTTGTAGTCAGCCAAAAGTCCTTTTCCATAGCTTCTCTGAACACCTCCCACACCCAGACTTTCACTTCTGCAACCACTGTAGCTGCAGTCCTTCTGGCCTACCGGCACCTGTCTGCCACATCAGAGGTCCCCGGTCCCAACCAAAACCCAGAAGAACTCTTTTTCAGCTTGATATCTGGTGTCCACCAGCAGGTCCTTAGATTGCCACCCTAACAGGCACTGACCACCTTCTGGCGACAGCACCTAGCAGCTGCTTCCACGATGGAGGCTTTAAACAGGGTCCATTAATACTCCATATCCTCAGCCTCCTCCTGAATGTGAAATAAACTTTTCTGGTGGTGAGAGCTGAAATTGGTTCCGACAAGATCTTAACACCTGTTAAGATCTTAACACCTGCATAATCGCCAGATACGGTAAAACCTATTGTAATCTTACAGTTCTGTAAAGTTAGAGAACACGTTTGATTGAAGTGAGTGCTGCTCAATAGGGTGTCACTCTTCACTAAATGTAAAGGTTTGCATAATTTTTCTGGTGAAGAAAGTGTTGTTCAACCATTTTCCTCAATAAATAAAGGAAAAGGTATTTTTTTGTGGACTTTTTGTTTCATCAGGTTATCTTTATCTATTATTAGGACCCAGATGAAAAACTGATCATATTTTAGGTCATATTTATGCAGATATACAGAATATTCTGAAGGGTTCACAAACTTTCTCTCACCACTGTAGACAAGGCAGCTATATAGTACCAAAATACTTTAAACAGGGCACAATTTCAGGCAGTGTTGGCCTAATAAGTTTGAGAATCCATGGCAGACTTGTGACTAATTCAACAGTTTGACACCTAACATATTTTGGATATACTTTTATACCATTTTATAAGTTAAACAACGTTTGCCAATGTACAATATCGGAGCAATATACTTAAACACACAGAATGCAATTCATCAGAAATGCATGTCAAGCTAAAGTGTGTCGTTAAAATATATTTAACCGTTTTATTTGCTCTGATGCAAGATGGAATATAAAATAATGTGACCAGATTGTAGCATATTAAAGTTCAAAAGAGTAGGTTTACAAACTTGTTCATTGGCCGTCAAACTTTACATCATGTACCTCAGTCTGCATTAAGTAAACACACTTGGTATGCATACGCAGATGTTTTTTAAGTTGTGCCTAATGTTACATATTTCAGGAATCAATGTACTTTTGACTGAAGAGGAGGTAGCAGCAAATATTATACCTGAACACATTTCTGCCTGTGTAAAAAATATAAAGCCTTTGGATCTCAATGGCTTACTAAACCTGGATATAATGCAAAGAAGCACAACCAGCTTGATACAAAATTAACAGATCGATTTATTAAATGCTTCCACTGAAACGGTATAAACATAAGAGAAAAAACCATATCAGACGTTCTAATGACCGTCATAAAAATAGTGTAATTGAACTATAACAGAGGCATGGTTGAGTGGAAGTAAGGTCCACGAGTTTTTATCAGACAAGCGCATGCTTGGAGATCTCACGAAACGTATACTTCATGTGACCGAATTAGTTTGAGAATAGTATGACATGCATTTTAATTCATTTATCGCCCATCCATTTGATGGGTGACAAGAGCCTTCTCACACGCTGCTCCAAGACTATGGAATGCCCTTCCATTGGAGATTTGATCATAGCTCGGATTAAAAAAAACCCAAAAAAATGTCATTGTTGCTGTTTTTTCCGTTTTTATGTCGTTGCTATTGACATGCCATTTTCTCAGCAACTCTGTGCAGAACTCTGTGACCCTCGGGTGAAAAATGCTCTATAAATGCAATTATTATTGTGGAGTGATGTGGCTATTTTACAGTGAACAATTCCAAGAACTACAGGTAACTGCTGTTATGTAAAGGTGAACATTTAGAAATTTGCTGAACAAATACATTGTCAGTATCAATACCCACTTAATCCTGTAGAGGGTCGCGGGGGGCCAGAGCCTATCCTGGCAGGCACAAAGCGCAAAGCTGGGCTATACCCTGGATGTGACTCCAGGACATCGCAAGGCACTTTTGTGGGGAACTTACTCAGTAGGACAATTATCCTCGGCAACATATATAGAAGACAAGGTAAATAGCACACAAAAAAAACACATTTAGAACAAGCACAAGAAAAGAAGAAAAAGGCGTTATACTTGTTACAAACATATGACACTACAACCCGTATCAACACCAAATAAGATCTTGAGATATATAGCTGTATTCAGATGCTATATAAAACTAAAATCTGAGTGCATAAACAATGTTAGCACCAATTAACAGAGGCGACAACTGATTGGTGAAATGTGGGATTGTAATAAGTGACATTTTTGAAAACGCATACAGAATGATCATGGAGGACGAGTTATAGAAATGAAATTTAAAAACATGTGGATGGAAGACGGATTGCAACTGCAGAGGTGATGATAGGTCTCCGTGCCACTGTGAGCAGTGCCCAAGTCTTTAAATTGTAAACTGCCATGCTGGATATTTGTACTCGCTGTTTGGTTTAGAAGCATGCCAAGCACGTCGCATTGCTATGCCCGCTTGCATTACTGATGGTTTAATGTGTTAACGGGAGCCCAATTCAGCATGACCTTAAAATTTATGGCCAAAGGTTGGAGAGCTATGACCTATTATTTAAATTAAACTTGAGATCTTCCCAACAAACTTTCATACTGGAATATGAATAGGAAGTGATAGTTTCAAAGAAATGCATAGAGCATTGTTTAATGTTCAAAGTAATTTGGGAGACTTTTGAAAATCATCCGTTACTTTGTACCTATGTAATGCTGCCCTTGACACCTTTAGTTGTAGATAATAAAAACCACGAATAAAGCAGCAACCATACCGTCAAAAAATAGAGCAAACTGCTTAGAAGCCAAGACATATGCAAAGCAAGGTTAGTTTTCAAAAACTTTCTGCAAGCCTGCGCCAAATATTAACTGTGCTGCAATAGAGGCATGTTACATACGTGAATGTATTTAAAACGTGGCCTGTGCTTTACTTTTCGAATGACTCCATACTAAAGGAAACAGGTGGTAAAAAAAATAAAAAAACAATTAATTGCCTTTGAAACATGCATTTTAATTACTGGACTACTTAACTGTATTTCAAAAGAAAAAATCAAGGGTTGAATTAAGTAATCACTTTCAATATTCCCCTTGCTTCAAATGAACAATGGCTATATATTAATCTCCAGGGTGCAGAGTTATAAGTCTATGCTTATCAATTGTATTTTGTCATTCTAAATAGTATAAATAATGACTGCAAATTAAAATAGTGGAGTGGCGTAGTGAGTAACGCTGCTGCCACACAGCAGAATGGTCCTGGGTTCTGTTCTCCGCTCAGGTGCCTTTCTCTGTGGAGTTTTTTTTTATGTTCTCCCTGTGGCCGGGTCTGTTTCTTTCAGGTGCTTCAGTTTCCTCCCACCGTCCAAAGGTACGCTGTTAACTCGGTTAATGGTCCTGCTAAGTAAATTTTCTCAAAAATGTCACTTGCTATGTACTGGCGTCACATCTTGGCCCTGTGTTTCTGGGATAGGCTTTGCCCCCCCCACAACCCTGTACAGGCTTAAGCGGGTACTGATACTGAACTAAATAGGGACACTGTTGGTTGCTAGTCTCCCTTTGATTCCAACCTTGCGGCAATGCTTCCTGTTCAAAGGTAAAAGCCAAACAAGCATGTATAATTACCCTATACGTCATCAGCAGCAACACCCATGATCATTAATACACTGTTGGATGATGGTGTCCCCTTGAGACTTGCTCTCAAGAGCTGCTGATGACGTTTCCAACGTGGGTAAGCAAAATGTTACGAATGATAGAGACGCTCGATACGGCTATCCCAAAAGAGTAGCTCTTGAAAGCAATTCTCATGGGGACACAGTCCGTCATCCAACAGTGTAGTAATTCTCAAACAGCGAGCCACGAAACCCTCGATTGATACATTGGTATCCGCATGTTATTGTCAGACTTCAGGCTTGCAATGCCATGAAAAATGTCACTCACGCACATGAGCTGATCCCATCGTTCCATTTGCGATGGTTGTTCTCTTAACTGGTATTTTGAAGGGTTGCATATGCTCCTTTCATTTGTTCTGCTTTCCCCATGCCACTGTTGCTCTTTGTCTATTATTAATTATTGCGCTGTGCAATCCTGAGCGTTACTGTTAACTTCATGATAATGGTTGGAATTTCATCCATGTACAAGTTGGTTTTGTGAGTGTTTATTTGTACGATATTACGTCTTACTGTTTACTTTTAAGATTGCAATTAGAGCTGCATTTATGCACGTATTGTTGTAAGTTTATTTGCCCTTTGGTTTAATGCGTTATTATGCAGTCAGTTAGAACGTTTGTTGTGTCACAGGAATCCCGCATCTACAGTTCATAAGCTCACTGAATATTTTCTGCTGAAATAATAAACAACTATCTATCTTTGATCTTGATGATTGCTTTGAAAAGCTGCTCTCTCGGGACAGCCGCGTCGTTCACTTCCTCTGACGTGTGAGGCGAAACGTCGCGAGGTGGAGAGAGGAAGCGATCGACGCGGCTGTCGTGAGAGCAGCTTTTCGAAGCAATCATCATGCATCGAGCCGTGAAAACCTACATCATTATCTTCGATCTTGTCGCTCCTTTGGATACCGTTCCATCACTGGTATGTCCATCAGCCAACAACCCTTCTGGTAATTTGTCTTGCCCAATTCCATTTATCTCTGTTTCTACGGTGGGCTTTACAACATTCATCTCTGCTTCTTTGAATAACTTTCTCGTCATTGTTCTGCCAAGTCATTACTTCGTTTGTAACAGAATCCAATTATAACGGTGCTGTATACGACATACGATTATCTTTGCTAGAATCTAACTGGTAGTGCATAGAGCATGTGGTAACTAGTAGGAAAAATATACTTCTTTGTATAAACCTGTACTGGACATTTATAACAGCAGTTTATTGTCTAGCACTAATAAAATAAAAGAGTTTATACAGTATAACAGCACTCTTAGTAAGCTTAATGTGCTAATCTGTCTCACATAACATCTCAAACTCAGGATAATGTCAAACATACATATCGCATGTCTGGGTACACGACATCGTCAGGTAGTCCACTGTATAGTCCACGGTATGCTTGATAATGTATGACGACACAAGCAAACCCATGCATGCTTTGACTATTGAAACTATTAATATTAGTGATTTTTTAGCGATATCAATAACTATCAGGATATACACAAGCTATACAATAGTACTCTAGAATGGATCTTAAAAACCTTCGATTTTTCTTTAATCTGTAATATTCAACGAGTCTCAATAAACCCTATGTCGACAACTGATTAGTTGATCGTCAAGTTAAAGACTGGCATATTTTACAAGTAGACCAGAGTTGTGCAACACGCATTTCCCAAACTACGCCTATGAAAAGTATCAGCAACTTAACTGGAATAAAATAAGTACCAGCCACTCTCTGGTAGTATTATCCTGGCCTCCAGTGTAAAACACACAGTCACGCCTCTCAACGGACTTTGATATGGTTAACGGACATCGACTTGTAATATACATTTCGACCTCAAACAGGTTCAGATTACCCATGACCATCTTTCCGGCGGGATGACTCGACTCAATGCTGTATACTAATAGGCTTATTTGCATATTCCATTTAACAATACTATTGTTTACACTGCACAGTACAGAGCAAAGTCCAAATCACCCGAAATGCACCCTATGCCGAAGCTGGGAGTCAGGCAAAATACAGCCTGGATAGTAGCTTGGATGGTTTACCATGGATAAAAAATATATTATTTGTTGATAATGCGTTGGCAGCGGTGCACAATCACATGTAACAAAAAAACTCAACAACATTTTGTCTTAAACAAATATGTCTGTCGACTGTCAACTAGGTGTCATTCAGGCAGACGAGTTTCTACCTGGATCAATAGACGTTTCAGGCAATGCTCCTACTTCACAGCACGTGTAAAACAGATGTCGGCTACTGCGGGACTACGCTGTTATCACAGGGCAGTATAATATCCATTGCTGTATTGCACAGTACTCGAATGTCTATGCTCCCCACCTTCACCAGCCCACCCTGAACACTGTGAAGTATGGTCAAGTAACCCCAACGACCAACGTTAATAGGCCCTTATCAATGGATAAAAGGGTCTGCATGGGTACAATATAAGCCTCTCTTAAGCAAACTGCAAGAAAAAACACCACTATTAATAATTAATGAAATGTTTCACTTGTGATATTTGCCGCATTCTTACAGCACAAGGTTGCCACCAAAGCGTTACACATCATAACGTATGCAAGTAGCGAAAAGGGCGGTTGTTTAATGCCTAAGGCAACCGACCCCTTGCGCGTGAACCTTACGATGTCGCCGCCGCCGCGACCACGTTGTTCAATCCAGCTCAACGCGCATACCACATTTGCAGTACACACCAACCTCACGAGGGCGGCGCGATGGCCCAGTGGTTAGCGCTGTCGCCTCACAGCAAGAAGGTCCCGGGTTCGAATCTCTCGGCTCGGGTGCCTTTCTGTGTGGAGTTTGCATGCTCTCCCCGTGTCCGCGTGGGTTTTCGCCGGGCACTCCGGTTTCCTCCCACAGTCCAAAAAGCATGCTGCTACATAGGTTGATTGGCTCGCAGGCTAAATTGCCCCGCAGTGCCCGGCGATGGACTGGCGTCCCATCGTCGGTATATCCTTGCCTTGCGCCCTGTGTCTGCCGGGATAGGCTCCGGCTTCACCGTGACCCTGTATAGGACTAAGCGATTTCAGACAATGAGATGAGATGAGACCAACCTCACGTCACTTTGTGTCGTGAGGAACCGATCAGTTGAATCCGGTTTGGAAGCGCCGCGATAAGCGCCGAGTGGTTTATGATTGAATGAGTGGTCCACTTGTTTGCGGAGGTGCCATGTGCACACGTAGGAAGCGGCCAAGTGCTGGAAGTGCGCTTGGGAGGAAAGGCTGAGTGTGAGCGACGACGTGAGCTGGCCCGTGGGCATTAAGGTCCCGTGAGTACTTTTGGGATGCGGGCGTGTGTTGAGATAAAACCCGGGATAAATGGAATACATCCTTCTTCTGTGTGCGGCACACACCAGGCAGGTAGAGGCATCTAAGCTAGTGGTGCACGGAGTGCAGCGAGAAAGCAGACCGAGCTGGACAGAACTGAAGTGAAGAAGCATGTCAGGCTAATCAAGGGTACTACATATGGGCAAGTTGTATATATCCAGAGAGATGTGCCAACATTTGGGTGCGTATAAAGGATTGGGTTGTGCAGTCATTGGCTTGGACAGAGATGTACGGGCTGAGACACAAATTCGCTTGCCAATATCATGCAGCGAGTCTGGGCTGTGCAAACCAGGATGGGGCTTCCAGTGTGCAGTCTGCACACCAAGGATTCCAGTTTTGGCAATCATTGCTGCCACTGCCACCACGACATTACACCGTTGTGTAAAACTACACGTATCGGTTCAAAATGGTGCTATAAATGGAAGCAGAATTGCAAAGTTGTGCTGTTAAATAATAACAGTGTAATTTTTAACTCGTGGCGGACACACTGTCCTGCTGTACTCTGTAGATAATAAAGCTTATTTGTCGCTTGTCAGCTTATATACTGTACATGCTTACCTTTAGTAGATCAAAGGTAAGCTCTATTTACTCATAAAGCTATCAAATAAAGTACATAGATGGATGCGGGACCCATGCTGGTTTGACCTACTGTACCAGATATAAGTTATACTGGTCTCTTAATATTTGTGGCTATATCGTCCAGGAAAAAACTATGATCTGTGGCACCAATTGGTCCGGTATATAGCCTTTTGTATGGGGATATATTATTCCCAATGTCCATGCTTGTTTTAAACAATGGAAAGGTAATTATATTCTAGGAATTCCAAAAATGGTATCTTCAAAGTGCTACCATTTGCATATGTAATTTTACAGAAAAAAATGTATGAAGCCCAGAAGTAGCAAAAAATGCATCTGCTTACACGAACATTATTTGATAGGTGGTGCATTGCCATAAGTCCAAAACTCACATCGGTCAACAACACTGCCCTAAAATAAAAATACAGTTATATTTTAAACAATTTTTTTCATAGGACAGATGATGTTCAACGGCCAATCTCAGTAGCGGAAATGATAAGCTATGAAAAAGGGTCACTGCCCAAATCATTTTAATTATATATTTTCTTCTTTAAAGGATGTGTTAATGAAAACGAGTTTTTTTCTTATATGCATGGTTATCCGCAGATAAAAACAGACATCGCGAGTTGTTTTTGTGGGAATGGAGCAGTTGCACTGCAGCGAGCTCACTGCACTATGAACCTGGTGCCCTTTAGTTTAATTCCTATTTTCAGCTAACATCAGTAGCGAGTATTGTTTAAACTGGTCAGGGGCCCCCATTCACCAACAGGCACTGCTTGAAGTATGGTCGAACAACCTCCATTACCGACACAGCATGGGAAGGCTTTGCAGCACTCATATCTGTAGTGGTAAAAGGAGCATTTCACCGTAGTTATTTTAGGCTCTGTCAAACAGCAGAAAGCTCAAGTAGACATCAGATGCTAATTCCCAGATGTGCTTGGCTGCAAATCAAATGTAGCACTTTGCGACGGAGTATGTCCTCAAAAGCAGACATTAAGACATTTAATTGCTAGACAGTAAGTGCCTGAATTGCAGAATGACCAATCCATATAAAACGCTGCTTCTCTGAATGTGGTGACCGCTGATACAAGCGCATGATGTATGGCAATTGGTGCAGGCACGTTGCAACATGAATTGACTTCAATAAGAACTGGCTATGTTACTTGAAGGAGCGATGACCATTAACAAAATGTTAGTTTCCTGTATAATCCATTCGAGTGTTTTTCAGGGTGATATTGTATGCAATTCAGCTTATCATGTTCCAAATCTGTTACACTATGTGGAACTTTTCGAAACGTAACTGCATTTGAACGTGAAATAATAAACAGTGCATATTTAGATATCTGTTTAGAAAATGACGTGAACCATTAAATGACTCCATAATCGGGAGGAAGGTGGGGTCGTGTGGTTTGTTATATTCATCAATTTTTCTTGGTATGAAGACATCTTTGCCGTATCACACTGCCATGTTCTAATCCCACCACGATTTAATAACCTTTAATTAAATACTCTACAGTAGCACCACTACTGATATTTCCATGGGAGGTGATACGCTGTTTTACATTACAAAAATCATCCTGAGAATTGGCCTCTGTGGTCATAGTAAGTACCTTCAATTTCACGCATTATGCCAAACGGGTGCATGAGCTAAAACGAACGTTTGAACACATGAGCGCGGTTGCGCTGTAACCCCGTCCTCCTGCTACAATATATTATGTTTGGCTGTCAAACGCGAGCACTACTACACGCACTCAAAGCCAACTGTACTGTTCTAAGCTACTGGTAGGCGAGAGGATGCGTTGAGTGCTGGATACAAAGCATTCTCGACATTCCTCGCATACGCCGATGTATTTCGCGTGATGCTGTGCGCGCCATGTGACCTACTGAGCAGCGGAGGAGGCTGGGAGGATGAGCGCGGAGGGGGGGGGATCGCCCGAGATTCTGACAAACATGACTAACGGCCATGGCGCCCATCACGGATAGTAACACATCACAAGGACCAATGCTTACTTAATTTTAACGGCGTTTCGTTTAAAGCGACAAATGAGCAGAACTTATTTTTAATGTTAATTTATCCAACCCACACAACCCCCTGAAGTGGTATTTACACGCCTATAGATCTTATAAAGCACCAGGCAGAGATTTCAAATAAATGTTTTTTTTGCTTTATGTACAGTATAGACCTTGTCTATACACATATCACGCGCAGTGCATTTGTATAAATATGATCAACGCACACACACGTGCAGAGAATCCTAAGAATATGTGTACATGCAGTGATGTAATGAAACTATAAGGGTAAAAAAAAATTTGAAATTAGGTTTCTGAAGCTCGCTGTCTGTGGCCTACATTTCAGTTGAACTAGGTTAACCAAGGGACAGACTAGTTGACACATAAGCTTATCACAGATGTGAAATCTGTACTGATGTGTAATTTATCAGGGCAAATCCCAGATGAAGATTACAACTAAGCACTTGATGGAAAAATATTAGCATCACAAATAAACAAAGCGCATTTACAATTATTCATACGGACAACAGTTGGTCGTAAACATGTCTCTCATACCACACCGATTCATTTTTACTCATTACTGTGAAATGTGTTACATCTTAATGGATGTATATTAGCATAAAATGTTGTAGGGGGATGAAGGTTAATCTATAAAGAACCTATGCAAGGGAGGATTGTAAAGCCGCTGTGCTGGCTGAGTCACGACAGCCTGCGATGCTTACAAAAATCATGCACTTAATTTCAAACTGTTACGAGCATCTTATGAATTAAATCTCATATTATAATATGCTGGTGTCAAAGTTATTTAAACAAATAAATACATAGAAGAGAATGACGTACAGCAATATTAATGACATTGGCACACACAGACTAGTCTAATACAAATGCTGCCCTGTCCAAGTAGATAACATTTTAAAGGATTTCTCTTTTGGCATATAAGGCAGTATCGGAAGATTAACCATGAAGGTTTAACATTAGTTATAAATAATATACAAACTGTTCCTTGCAAAAGAGGAAATATCTTGCCCAGAGAGATCATTTCGATTTAAATACGTTAGACTCAGCTAAACTGCGTGCAAGACACCGGACGAGCAATGCATGGCACGGTGCACCAACCTCCTAATGTCATTCCCGCCTGGATGCACTTGCGCAGACGGCACGCCGGGCAGTTCTTGCGGCGAATCTTGTCAATGATGCAGTCGTTTCGGCCAGCGCACAAATAATTGTGCTGTCCTGCAACCCGAAAAAGATGCTTAAGCTACGTAAGATTGAAGCTTGTTTAAGAAGGCTTCATAAAACTCCTGCGATGTATGCATGCAGCGAAGAACAACAGTAGCAGCGGAGTGAATAGCAAAGGCTACATTTGAATGTTAGAGAAGGGTGAGGCACCAGTAATAAATGCAGTTTTTCCAGTTCGATCAGACATCTATAATTATAATTTAATATTTATGAATGGTAGTCGCCAATTGAAGGTATAAGCACAACCTATATTTATTTACAATGTAAAAACTGGAGATTAGTTTGTTTCTAAAAATGACAAATTAAGTGTACAAGTGGGTTACACAAAGCGGCTCATGAGGTAATTAAAATGAACCCATGTTTGTTACTTTGATTCATTGTATAAATGTATTGTGCAAATTAAGTATCAAGACCATTAGATTACTTTTTATTAAAACATATCCTTTCAACACTCTTAAAATTACTGTATACTATTGTCCAGTACATTTGGACATTTACAGATAAATATTTTACATTCTTCAAAAACAACAGAAACGGTCAATGCTTTTAAAGCAAAATCAATACAGAGCGTTATATATATTGTTCTTTGTAAATTGACGTCTTAACGCCTTACTTTTTAAGCAAAATTTTATAAATGAACTGTCAATCTTACCAATCAGGTCTATCACTGTTTTGAGAAGATTCGGCTTATCAGGGAGCATATGCATCCTTGTGAATAATAACAGTCTAGTTAAAAAAGGCTGGGATCTGTCTGCGTAATAATTAATTCATTACTACTTCTGCAGAAGCCAGCCTTGAATGGAACTGCCTTACTTAAAGCTTAAACAGCTCCATTGCTGATCAAAGACATAAGCTCACCTGTATAATTAACATGTGAATTATTCAGTGAAGGTAAAGAAAAAAGATATAAATATTTAACAGTTCCACAATTTGTCTCACGAGATTCTCAAGACATCACAAAGTTTGTTGCTTGTGATCCAGTATCCAACACCCCAGTCGAAATAATGTTTATATGCCTACGGGCTCATTAGCCTTCTTAATAAATTTCATGCCAAAAAGGAGTCAACCTTTATGATTTTTAAACAGTAGTGCAATGAAGCAGTGTGGATGAATAGGTCCAATGGCCTGCTTGGCATGAGGTAGTCTTCATCCAGCAATGGATTGAAAAAGGGCCATACATAGATAACCAAATATGAAAAATATATAATAAAGAAATCAAGCTTATTCGCATTCATTTTGATATTTTATCTCAACTGACAGATTAAAGTGTTCATCTCCAAAGCTCAAGGGACTGTAAGTAGCCAGTTTATTGTACATATTTATTGAAACACCAACAATATATCATACTCTGCCGGATGAATAATGCAGTGATAATAGAAATATATACATCTGTATTGAAAAAAATACTTACAAATCTACTAAAAATTTGCTGAATAAATTAGCATGTTGCAGGTGCGCCAACCCCACAATCCAAATTGTGCTAATGATAGTTTAATAGGGCAATTCCGATTCCTATCATTATTGCGTTCGGCTGCATTTAATTCGGAAGTGAAAGCTTTATCCGTGTACTATTCGAGTGCGGTGGCAAAAACACTGTCATAGACCCGAGAGCAACAAAGACCTAGCATCTGTACACAACGTCATCCTCGTCTGTGATACGTTGGTGTGCGTTGCTGTATTTCTTGCGGCTCTGGTAGATAGAATGTCAACCTTTGGCTTCCTTTGTCCACGTAAGTCCCCTCCTCCACTCAGGAGTATTTAACAACGGCATAGGAATCAAGAGCCTCCAATATAGAAAATGCATGTGGGCTTTTCAGCCATTCACATGCCAAAAATAACCTCACGCCAAAAAAGTAATTTTCTCTTGAGCATATCTGCAACCTTCATCACAAATACATTAGAGATTCTACCACTGTGGCTTATTGATAGAGGCAAAGACTGAAGCGTTCTCGTGGCTATAAAGTGACAGCAAAAAAAGGCTAAAGGTCATATAGGATTGACTACAAATAATATTATTAGGTTTCATTTATTGATGTTTGGGTCAGAGGCCGACGGCAGTAAAATTGTACGTCTTAAACCCTCCTCCACCTGACGGCCAATTTAAAAAGTTGCCAGAACAAAGCCATTTTTTTTACTGCTTCAATGCACTAATGCGTGCTCAAGCAGAATTTGTTTGGCACATTTTGTTTACGTAAAAACTTGATAAACTGTTGGGTACAGGAGGGTGTACGATACACACTTTATTCACACAGCCTGACCCAAAGACCAATTGTGCATCATAATGTTGGTTACGAAAGTCCACGTGTTAAATAAATATACTGAACGAATAGTCAGAAAAAAAACATAAGCCACAGAAGTAGACCACAGAATGCTCAACCTATATTGCGCTGTACCTGCATAATGTACTACTCAACAAATTGCTGCAGGTGAATGAAAACTTGGCAACACTCTTCAGGGAGTGGCAAACCAACTTCACGATCGCCATACAAAGCAATGTGACTACAATGACTATGGCGCAATAGTTTGAACAAAATTATCCAGACTGAGCGTTCTGCAGCGATGATACACATGGGCAGGTAATGGACACAATCAGAACTATACCTATTGATATACTGAGACGTTTTTGTAACTGTCTACAAAGTGATTAGTTTAGCAAATAAAACTGTAACACATTTTACAGTTGTGAGTGTGCATGGTATAACACTAACACTCGTATGTTATATCATTGTTTCAATCTTTCATTAAATGCGTAATGTTTAATTATATTCATTTATAACACTGGATGTTGTTAGCATACTTTATGAACATCTGTTAACGCTATGATACATTATGATAAATGGGCAAAACAGTACAACAATAAATAGTTGTCATTTAACAGTTTTTGAACTATAAAACACAGCAACGTCGTAACTTGTTGAAGGACGTTTCATAATTATCATAAAGTATGTAACAATGGTAATGGCAGGCTGTTTCTGTAACTTAGGTGCACATCTTGTGTATTTATGAGGGTTTATTATTTTTTGTAGGTTACGTGAACGTATTTGTGTGGCCTTATAATGTATGTTTTCTCTTGTATATTGCAAATCCACTTGGCAGCTAGCATCGCAAGCTGAAGTGGGTATCAGCCTATCACAGATGCACACAGACAAACTTGATGATGCTGTATTAAAAGTGACTAAGGTGGTGTAATTACAAGAGACTTGCGGATTTGAAAAAAAAAACTGAACATCTTTAATAACCTCAGAATGTTGCCAATATTACAGTGCTACAAAGCAAAAGTAACCACGTAGGTACGTCCTTACTGTAGTCATAAGTGCTAGAGTGAAACCCAAACCTAGCAGGATTGCTATGTATACTGCTTGGTTTGGCAATATACCTGAACAGTGTAGTAGTTATATGTAATTCCTTTATAGGGCAATTACATTAAGAAAAATATTGCATTGAGAGTAACAAATACATACGAGGCGTTTGTCAAGGATATATTATTTTGCTGTGATTATTCAAAGTGACAGAAAGTTTAATCGATACCATTTAATGGCATTAACATAACTTCGAGAACACGTTACTTACCTCAGATTTGCTTATGACTCGGGTGATTGTAACGTCCAATGCAAATGAACTACAGCAAAACCTCAATTTAACGGACCTCTATTCAACGGACTTTTAGTGGAAATATTAGTAGCTATTGCAGTGTTTTTTTTGCTGCTATCAGATTTGTATTACTCTGTTTAATGGTGTTCATAATATTTAGGTGTTATAAGATATGGTCATTACTATACATATAAGATTGTCATATAACCATACAGAATTAAAGATGACTTCTGGACACGCATATGCCCCTATCGGTCTGTTAAATCAAGGTTTTACAGAACATGAATTCATCAAAGAACTAAATAAACAAGGCCGAAAATTTGGATGTAAGTAAAATGAGCAAAATAAAAGTAGTAGGTGATGATATATTGGAGGCAACGACGAGAAAACACTTTGGAGTAAATGCATCTATTTGGGCAGCCTGATTGACAGCATACTGCTGAAATAGATGCAGACAAGAGGTTGGAATGCTTTTGAAAAATTGAACTTAACCAAAACCGACATAAAAATATGCCTAAACAAAATTATTTGATGCGGCATATATTACTTGCTATGATATGGATCAAAACGAATACTGACAATAAACGTGTAACACAAAAGATAAAAAGTGTACAATGCAGCATGCTTAGAGTTAAACTGATAAAAATTATCTTATTGATCATAGAACATATGCAAGTAATACAAATCATATTGACGGTTAAAAAGTGGGCTTGTGCAATACACATCACTGGAAGGGAGGATGGCCAATGATCAAGGATGGAGAAAATATGAGAGAAATATCCAAACAGGACAACCACCGTGGAGATGGAGAAATAAGACCAACTCATATGCAAGACGTATTGTTGCATCGTTGTACTAACAGCTTGAGGAGGCCTTCATCCAGTAGCGGATAGATCTTGGCTGGTGATGATGAGCTGCCTGAAAGCACTAACATGCTGCAAGTTCGCAAGGGCACTCAGCTTGAAGAGTACCACAACCTAATCAATAAGGGCTACAATGTAAAGATGTAGGTTTTCACGGCTCGATGCATGCCGACTGCTTCGAAAAGCTGCTCTTTCGGGATATCGGCGTTGATCACTCCCCCTCTCTTCTACGCAACGTTTCGCCTCCCACGTTGGAGGCATCACCTAAGGAGGCACACATTGGAGGCATCACAGTGCCCGAGGATGCCTCCAACGTGAGGCGAAACGTCGCGAAGGAGGGGGAGTGATCGACGCTGCTATCCCGAAAGAGCAACTTTTAGAAGCAATCAGTAAGGGCTACAGCTCGAACGTTAATTGTATGGCAGAAATCCTGTGCATCTAAAGCTTGCAGAATAACTAGGTATTCTCCGTTGTAATAATAAACAACTATCTACCTAATGTGACACCAACTTTATTACTAAACCAGACATTTTGAACCCATGCTTGGACACTGAAAATTCTCACTGCATCCCCATGACAAAAAATACACTTCTTGCAATTGGGACTGCATTAGTGACATTCGGGCATGTAGAAGCCAGTGCAATGAAGCTGTGTTTTCTCATGACAGTCACCATCATTATCCATACCCGCTGAATCTGGTAGATGGTGGTGGTGAGGTCAGAGCATATCCCGGTAGACACAGGGCACAAGGCCGTTATACTCAGAATAGGATACCAGTCCACAGCAGGGAACTGGGGGTGATTTAGTCATGCTAATTAACCCAGGCAGCATGTCTCTGGACAGCATGAGGAAACCAGAGTACCCAACAAAAACCCATGCAGAACATGCAAACTCCACATGGAAAGGCATCCGAGCCAGGAATTAAACTGAGAAGTTCGTACAGTGCTGCGGCAGCACTAATCACAGTGGATATCGCTGTCGCCTCACAGCAACAAGGTTCCTGGGTTCGATTCCTGGCTCAAGTGCCTTTCTGTGTGACGTTTGGGTGTTCTTCCCATGCCCACGGGGGTTTTTGTCAAGTACTTCGGTTTCATCCCATTGTCCAAAGACACGCTGCTACTTAGGTTAATTGGCCTGCTGAATAAATTGCCCCAAAAAGTGTGCCCTGTGATGTACTTGTGCCACATCCTGGGTATTCCCCCACCTTACGCCCTGTCGGCCGGGATAGGCTCTGCCCCCCCCATCACACTGTACAGGATTAAGCTCGGATTGATAATGAATGAATGAAATATTCATCCCCACGCCCTCCCAAGGAATTTGATACATTTTGACGACTGAGGCTGACATTCAATCCAGTGATCAAATTTCTATGGTAAATGTTATCACATGAAGTTTGAAGTCCATTTTGCTTTTGTCTCGTATAGTTTGTTCTGCTATCCTAAATACAAGTCAAACTGGTTCAGTATCATCAGCAGCAGCCATGATCTTTCCACTGCTGGATAAAGGAAGTCCCAAGACAACACCAACATCAAGGTCGTGTGATGCAACAATCCAACGAGTACCTGCACAAGAGACCTGATCTACAATGCAATTATCAAAAGTAGTAAATTATCAATTTTTACATGCATGCTTCCATGCACATGAATAAACCAATGGCTTTATCAATGTATGAATGTATTGTTAAGTGGCCAGCAAGTATGACAGAGTTACTCTCCAGGATGTGTGCACAACACTCCTCATATTCTGACGCATGTTTTGTTAAACCGGTAAGAAAGACCACTAGCCTTGTCGCGTACCTTCCACGGCACGCTTGAAGAACACCTTGCAGCTCCCACACGTGAGCACTCCATAGTGGCAACCAGAGGCCTCATCACTACAGATAAGACAGGCCTTCTGGGGAGGGACTGATGACTGCGCAGGGCTGAGAGAAGACGAAACGGTATATTAGCATTCTTAAACAACACAACCTCGTCAAAATCACTCTATGCTACGTGCAAATAAGCATTATTGTGAGCATTAACAGACTATATAGATTTATTATGGCAATCTTGAGTAAATTAACATTGAATTTAAATTCTTCTTTTTAAAGCACTATTCATAAATGAGAATACAATGGAGACGCACAATGTATTGAATTTACATAGCCCGCACATATATGTACAATAAAAACGTTGTGTTAAATACAAAAGTGATGAAAATTTAGATGTCACTCAATGATCATTTAGCGCTAGCATTATTATACTATAAAACTATGATTTATATTTACATTAAAAACTAGAACATGCTACCAATTCAATTATGAAACACTCAAGAATTAAAATAGTAAACTTTTCACAGCTTTTACCACAGTCTCAAAGTGGAAATATGTATTAAGCACTGTAAAACGATTGCGAAGCTGGGCCAATTGGAAAATAAGACATTATATCCAGAAATTGTGACTTAGATAAGCAGGCACTTAAATGATTCTATATTTTAGACAAGTTGATTAAAATGTACACTGTGCTCTTAAATTATCGTAAGTGTTAATCAATGCATGAATTAATTGTTTTTTTATAAATAGAATGGAAAGATTTCCGTGATGTTGCGTGTTAATATGGAAGTAAACGGCATTCAAAACACGAAATTTACATAGGTCATCTTTCCACTCAGGCTTAGTGGTCCACCCATGTGGAACACACCTTGCATAGTGCTGGTCACGATGCATCAACTGTGTACCTGGCATTGGATGGGTGGGTGTCCAGTTTCTCTCATACAATCCAAAAACACATCATCCAACAGGTACATACGCTACCAACAATCACAACAGCCACTTGTGTGCACAACACCCGTACATCAGCAGATCAGCAGATTTTTGCCGTTTTTATTAAGCTACGAAAACTTTGAATTAAGGTACAAGAAGTACAAACCTATTGAAATGAAATGTTCCCAATAAATAAACTTACAGATGCATGAGAAGCCAGTATATTCCTCACGTACGCGATTCATGCTCTTAACCAAACGTTAAAAGTCTACGTTCAATATCCCAGTGGAATGAATGAGTTTGAATCAAATGTGGCTGCCCACATCAATTCAGTCACGTCCAGGGAATGCAGTTTACACTTCATCATTAAATGTCATCTGTCTTTTAAGTTTTCAATTGTCATTCATGAGAAACTACCAGTCCCAGATGAACCTCAATACATTTAAATAAAAAAAACATTCTCAACACACCTACCCCCTTCCATTGTATCCCGCCAATGAAGGATCCATTAAAACAACTACAATGAACTGCAATGCACCCCAGATAATAATTATTGCAAACTCTTGTTTTTATAATTTTAGATTCTATAGGCTGACAATCTGGATCAGATGCGCTATGCTTCACCAGAAAGTAACACATGCCCTCCATATTTTAATGCAATAGCTTGTGCATTAAAAACAAACTGCTTAGAAAATATACAATTCAAAATGTATGGCCGTGTTAAGACGCATAACTTCAACATGTAAAATGTACCAAACCACACAATTACAATTGGAATGATAAATATATTGATTCTTAAGCTGCACTGAATTGCGTATGAGACATTGTTTGGTTGTGACTAGTGACTACACTATTAAGCACAATAATTTAAACGATTCTTGTATCAAGTCAAGATCTTCAATTACTAACATTGCACTGTAATCGTTATTACGGATGTTGTGGCAGTACTTGGGTGATGTTAAATTACCAACAGGAAAAATATTAAAATAACTAGACATTACATGACTCAATGCGGATTCTATTTGGGGTTTTCACACTAGTAAAGAAAGAGAAAACTATGCGGTCGTTGTTGTCATTATCGTGCTTGGTTTATCCACTGATAGATGAAAGTCTCCCTACGATGTCGCTACCCATCACAATCCCTTGATGCCACAATCCATCTCACTCCTGTGGATAATGTAATCTCACCAGTCCACCTTTGATGGTTTTCCTCTCGACGTGTTGCCTCTTCTTTGGCTTCAATTCTGTAACAAGCCTTGCCCACTGACAGTCCATCCCCAGCCCACCAACCTAACACACCATATCGTGGTCTCTAACTTGTTCATGCTCTCTCAACAAGATGTTCCTCTTCTTGTCCTTAAGTGTAAAGCCTATAATCCTCCTCTCCATATTTATTTGCATACCTTTTAGCTTCTGTCAAGAGTTCATGTTTCCAATCTACATACATCATGGTATATAATTCACGGATTAAAGCCCATTGATATGTTTTCATAATGCTAAAGTACTCCAGCCTACTGTTTATGATTTTTCCCTCAGGTCATCTCATCTCATTGTCAGAAACCGCTTAGTCCTGTACAGGGCCGCGGTGAGCCAGAGCCTATCGCGGCAGACACAGGGCATGAGGCAGGGATATACCCACGATGGGACGCCAGTCCATAACCGGGTCCTGAGGGCAATTTAGTCTGCAAGCTAATTAACCTATGCAGCAGCATGTTTTTTTTGACTGAGAGGAAACCGGAGTGCCCGGCAAAAACCCACGCAGACACGGGGAGAACATGCAAACTCCACACAGAAAGGCACCCAAGCCGAGATTCGAATCTGGGATCTTCTTGCTGTGAGGCGACAGCGCTGCCTACTTGAGCCACCGTGCCGTTCCCCTCAAGTCATCCCTCCATATGAATAAACTGTAATTCGAACACTTTGCTAAAATGTAACTAACAAATTAGGAAGTCGATATATATTATGATGAACTCGCATTTACCAAAATGTTGACATTCCCAATTATAATGATTGCTTCGAAAAGCTGCTCTCTCGGGACAGGCGCGTCGTTCGCTTCCTCTCTCCACCTCACGACGTTTCGCCTCACATGTTAGAGGCATCCTCAGGTGCCTGAGGATGCGGCTGTCCTGAGAGAGCAGCTTTTTGAAGCAATCATCATGCATCGCGCCATGAAAACCTACATCATTATTCCCAATTATATTTTTGGGAGAGACCAAAGAATGCATAACATATCGTTTGTCTGAGCACTCATTCCACATTCCTCCAGGTTGTTTGTATGTGCTTTTTATACTGTACTGGTTTCCCGTGACTTATTATATTTATAACAATATATATCATAAAATTACAGATTTAGCATAAAAGATGTGCTTAGAAAAGTTTGCTGCATTTTAAGTGTGATGTTATTACATCTTGGGGCTGCTTTTTTCTTCTTCTTAGGAATGCACCTCCAATTATATAATTGCATTTCTAGAGCGCTTATCAAACGAAGGTCACAAATCATAAAACCAATGTGAAAACTGGTTCGATATATGTAATTTTAGTTCATAGATAGTTTTTCATGAAAATGTCTGTTCCGTGTATGCCTGTACTTCTGATGTGGTTGTGTTTATATTATTACAAAAAAAAAAGTACCCATAATTATTAATGCATGTTGTGTTCAATATGTTACAACACCTTTGTAAAACCAGCGCTGAATAAAGGGTGCCCCCACGCACAGCCAGGTCACGTAGACTGAGCATACCTCACAAAGTGGTCGGTGCACGTCAGTGAAGGGGCTGCCCAGCACAGGTTCGGTTATCATTCGCCACTAATTTTAGACGTGACTGGGAATCGCTTCAGGTCACTGGATTCACAGCGCAGTCTCATCTCTCATCTCATTATCTGAAACCGCTTAATCCTATATAGGGTCACGGTGAGCCGGAGCCTATCCCGGAAACACAGGGCGTAAGGCAGGAATACACCCGACGACGGGACGCCAGTCCATCGCCGGTTCACAGTGCAGTGATACAACCAAATCAAACCTTACCCAAATTTAAAGCAATTATACATTTCAACAAGTTTTATGTATATTACTGTATCTGCTCCTTTGCCATTGGCTGAGAGGTGAGCAGAGCCCTGGCCCTTTCACCTAATGCCTCCGTTGTTCGACAAACTACGTTCACATAGCTGTCCAATGTGAGTTGAGGTTGTACCACGTGTTGTTCCGTATGTCATACGCTTTGCTGTACGTTCTGGAAGTCTGCTCAGTAACTGAATTTACAATGGAGAGCTAGATTATAATAATTATTTACCGCTTTTAAAGCGTGCATATTTGTTCACTCCACGAGACAGACAACTACTCAGTCGTACGGGGAACCCCAAAAAAGTGAGGGACGGGGAAGGGAGCCATGCAGTAAACCAGTGCCAACATTTTCCTGATAGTATGTCTTTTATACATAATTATATACTGAGCTAATGAGTGTGGTTTTTTTAGCTACGGGAGGAAATCAGAGTGCCTGGTAAAAACCCATGCAGACATAGAGAAAACTCTCCCACAGAAAGGCATCGAGCCAGCAGTTGAAGCCAGGACCTTATTGCTGTGAGACAAGTCTTACTACAATTGAAAAACTCTACACTCTACATTTATATAAAAAGCTCCAACTTGTAGTTTGCCACAATCAAATAGATCTGAAAAACACCTTGGTTGTAGAAATTTTTTCGACCGTTCACTGCAAAAAAATCGTTATTCGACCTTTTCCCCCAAGTGAAAAAAAAGGCCCTAATGGGCTTTTCTGTTCCGAGCGAAAATTATAATTACCATAGCTTGTATTTACTGGGGTAAGAAAACTTGATTGCACAAATATGTTGTAAACAACGAAATCCATTTTTTGGGTCAAGTCACCCAAAAAAGTGTCGTTTAACTCTCCACCACTCGACACGGCCAATTAGTGCGGCTTATCACGTGAGCAGCACGTGCCAATTCCTTCACTATCAACACATTGGTGTGTGGGCGAGCGAACTCACCTAATTTATAATGATACACGACGTTTCGCTGATAACTGCGCCAAACCTGGGCGAGCAGCTGGTTGCAATTATCAGCGAAACGTTGTGTATCTCATTATAAATACTGTGGGTTCGCTTTCCCACACACTGGTGTGCTGAGATAGTGAAGGAATTGGCACGTTCTGTTCACGTGTAGGTGGTGGAGGGTTAAAAGACACTACTTTTTGCATGACCTGACCCAAAAAATGGATTTCGTAGAAAACATTGGTCACGAGAGCCTTTGAATTAATGTTGTAAACACTGGAATGATGTTCACACAAAATAGGCATGGTAACTGACGAGCAGCCTAGTACAGAAAGCATTTTTTCAGCAAACATTGGCATAATATTATAAGTTGTTAAATCCAAACTGCCCCTTACGTTGCGAGAACGCACTTTACTTTCCACTGCTCTTGGACCCAGTATTACATTTCTGATTGCACAGCTTTCGGAGAACGCACACAAAAGCACTCTGGCATGCCGCCACACAGAGAAAAAGACAAACCGTACAGTCTTTCTGTGTGTCAGGGGGAAAATTTTCAATCTCAGACTAGTTGGCTTTGTTTATTAAATTAAGGTGAAGGGTGGTTCATTTACTTTAACAAAAGCTAAACTAAGTTTGAAAAGGAGGTGCTGACCTAAACGTAGCATGAGTATTCTGTGCATGGCCGATATACATCCATAAGCCTAATAGGCAAAAGGAATTGTCATTTGCCAGCATTATAAGACCACTAATCTTATAACACCTGAAGCCGGATTTTATGCCTATTTACCAAGCTGCAAAGGAAGTTGCGATGTTATAACAGTTGGCACACTGCCATTTCAGTTGGATTCCATCTCCAGGCAAGGCAAATGAAACAAGTCTCTTAATGCAACATTCTCTAAGACATCTGGTTAGCGTGGAAGAGTAGACCAAATACTCCCCATAATTCCCTCCCTCATGGAGGCCCTTCTGCCAACAGTAGCGTGACCAAGCAAGCAACTGTAAGGTTACACCTTCGCCAAGCTATTCAGGGCGATTGCCTAAGTAAAAATAATAATAATAAACTATATTTATATAGTAGCGCCTGTCACCGAGAGGCCTCAAGCGTTGTAGGAAAGATGAGGGGAGGCAGCCACGCTGACAGCTGGCGCCAATCCGCCAAAAACTGCATCTCTATATACTAGGATAGGAAAGACCAATTAATTGATGAGTGCTTTTTAGTTGTGAGAGGAAACCAGACAAACTGAAAGAAATCAACGCATAACGGGGGAGAACACACACACTCCACACAGGCGCCCAAGGCAGGAATTGAACTGCCTTGGGCAAGAACTTCTGTGGTCCAAATGTTACCACGGTAACACCATGCCGAATGAGTGCTTATGTGGCTGCCATCAGCTGCATGAACTCTTAAGTATCTTTTCAATTATGGGATGCAAATTCCCAATGCAAGAAGAGGAATCACTGTCCAATTCACTCGGAGGACAATGCACTAATTTTGCGTGGCATTGATGAAGTATGATACTTTTTCAAAGTATTAAAAATATTGGCTTCTCAATAAGATGGAAACGTTAACATCCAAGTAGAAACAATAACTGTGCTTTTTCAATCCACTGTTGGGATGATGGACTCCCTGTGTTGCTTATAGAGGCTTATTTAACCATACCTCTCTATGATGGTCAGTGAGGGTTGATGAAAAGGGACCCAAACCCGTGCAGATATTATGTTAATTGTGGTCAGAAATCAAACTTGAGTCATTGGATTTATAGCACAGTGCACAGACAACTATATCTCTACTCCATCCCACTGCATGAATATTCGATGTGCTCTTAGGTGATTGTTTATAAATAAACACTGACTGTATGGCGGTCAACAAGGAGGCATGAAAATAAACAAGTGCACCCAAGGCAAAAAATATACATTGGGGTTCTGTCTCTGAGTCATGTTCACAACTTGAACTTAACTTTAATCACACTCTTAAAAATACTGGTCACTTAAGTTACAATTGGGTGGCACAGCAACATAGCGAGTAGGACAACTGCTTCACAGCAAAAAGGTCCTAGATTAAATTCCCAGCTCGGATGTATGGAGTTTGCATGTTCTCTCGGTGTCTGTGGGGTTTTACTCGGTACTCTGATTTTCTCCAACCGTTCAAATACATGCTGCCTAAATTAATTAGCCTGCTGACTAAATTGCCGTGTCCTGTGGACTGGCATTCAATCCTGGATAACGCCCTGCTGTGTCCTGTGTCTGCTTGGATAAGCTGCAGGCCCCCACGACCTTGTACAGGTTTAAGCAGGTGCTGATAATGATGACTCTTAAGTAACAACTTATGTGCACATTTATGAATTAATCCAAACTGACAGCTATTTTATTGCAATCACAAATCTAAATTGCAGCAATACAATACGACACAGCACTAACTACCACAGAATAGACCACTCTGAAGCAGCTCACAATTCTAGAATAATGCAAAAACTTGTCCAAGTGGCTATCTACCAAATTTGCATTCTAAAAGTGGTCTGCACTGTGAACAGGAAGTGAAGAAGGCTACGTAACGTGCTGTTATGTTCAGTGGCCCTGACTAAAAAGTAAACTTGGCGGCCTCGTGCTGCTAGCTGCCAACTTGGCCTGAGAACAGGAGGCTCGATAGACACCTGTACACCAGTAAACAAGCACCCCGCACTCTGTTATATTCACCACACTTTCATCTCATCTCTCATCTCATTATCTGAAACCGCTTAATCCTATATAGGGTCACAGTGAAGCCGGAGCCTATCCCGGAAACACAGGGCGTAAGGCAGGAATACACCCGACGACGGGACGCCGGTCCATCGCCGGGCATTGCGGGACAATTTTAGTCTCCGAGCCAATCAACCTATCCAGGAGCATGCTTTTGGACTGTGGGAGGAAACCGGAGTACCCGGCGAAAACCCACGCGGACACGGGGAGAGCATGCAAACTCCACACAGAAAGGCACCGGAGCCGAGAGACTCGAACCCGGGACCTTCTTGCTGTGAGGCGTCAGCGCTAACCACTGCGCCACCGCGCCGCCCACTTTGCGCACCTTTAATAGGGTGCTGGTACATGCCACTACCATTTGGCATGTTTACAACTACATGCATATACGTTTTAAGAGAAATACATTCTCCTTCTAAACAACGCAGTGTGCAAAAGTGACTTCACAAAAAGGCAATGAAGAGTATGCTACTTTCAATCCAATTCGGCTGATGAAAAGCATTCACTGAGGATGTGACTGTTCATTTTACAAGACTGTAAGCCTGCTTTTTGGAAAGATGAATGTTTTGCGAAGTAGAAATGTCACTACATTGTTAACTTTCTAGTAAGAATCTTTTGGCACGTCTCTGACAGAACAATTACCTACTATTTAGAGAGATGGCACTGAACGTTGTTTAAAGGAAGTGAGCATAGAAGGCCTAAACAGGACCCTAATCTGGATGGGATCATGGAGGAGATGATACCTTAACATGCTAGTATTAGCCCAAAAAAATATGGGTGCTTTTTCCAGTATACACGTGTAAAAAAGAGAAAAGGATTTACCATTTCTGGAAATTATACAGGTGTTAAAATCTTAAAACACCAAATAGACCCCTTTCACAAAGTGTCTAGTTAGCAAAAAGCCACACATATTTATGGCAAAATATGCAAACAAAAAGCTTTGATAATATATCAAAGCTAATTGACAGTGTTAGCCAGTGTGTGTCCGTACTCAGTCAGTGTTAGCACCAATAGTTTAACCAGCTCGACCTGAGCTACTAAAGCATTGATATTGCATTGTCCTGAGCTGATTGCCTTTTTGCAACATCTAGGTAACACTGACAATTAGATTCTGTTTCCAGGCAGACTGGAGATTCCAGTTGAGTCATTAGGAGCAATGCTTGACATATAGGGCTTATTATTATTATTAACACAAAATAAATTAGAAGCTGTTAAAGAGAAGGTGCGAACATGTAGCAGCATAGTGAGCTGCGCATGAAGAATGATATAAATCAGACATGGATGAGTGATACAAGGGAATTAACTAAATTCCTCTACAAATTCGTTTTCCCAGTAACAGTATTCTTGTTCTCAAAATTCCAACCACACTGAACTACATAATTATTATCTTATTTGGAGAATGAACACTAGTGGTTTGAAAATTGTGGGTTGGGTTTAGATTGTATTGTCCAATCAAGTTTGAGTGAACTGAAAACATATTGTGCATAACATATAAATAATTTACAGCTCTTACAAACAATACGAACAGAAGCTAAATAATGCAATATTGGCTATGTACACTGTTAGAATACTAAATATACAACAAGTTATATACAGGCAGATTTAGGTAAGATGGTAATTAGGCAATGGCTTCAAAACTCAAGGGGTTCAAAAAACAAAAAAAACGATTTCAGCTTGAAAAAACCGTAATATACATTTCAGCAAGTAACAAGTTCTCATGTTTTCCTCCAAACAAGAAACCACAAAAATGCAGAAACTGTAACTGCAATACCTAAATGTGTGAAACACCACTTTATTTTAGCACTGGCTTTCCATTTGCACACTTGAAAACGATAAAAAAAACACAATCATGCAACCACAATCATGCAACCACCAGCAAATGTTTGCCAAGTGTCAACTAAATGTTTTTTTTTCTGGTAAAGAGGCATCCACTTGTGACTTGAACGGGATGTTATCATTTCATGGATAATGAAACAGCCGTAAGAAAAATGTCAAGACCTCATAAGTCAGTTTGTATTTAAGCAAAACGGAACTATTGAGCTATACAGCTCTTTTTAACAGTTGTCCAGTGGGGAGAGGTACGTAAGTTACATCTCAAGGCACCAGGGGTAATTTAGTCAGGCTAATTTGGACTGTGGGAGAAAAACGGGCTACCCAGATAAACCCCACGCGGATACGGAGAGAACATGCATACTTCACATGGAACGGTACTCGAGCCGTCATTCCAACCTAGACCTTCTTGCTGTAAGGCGATAGCACTACACAGCCACCGTGTTAATATCCGAAAAATGTAAAAAGATAAAGGATATTTAATACCAATATAAAATTAACGCAACTATGACAAAACAAAAAAACGTAAGGCTAATTCAATTGCTCAACTGCATTGCATGCGATAATGAAACATGTAAGCAAAGCGAAATAGTTGACAATGAAACAGATTTTTTTTAATACATGTGTATTCAAATACTACAGTGCAGAGAAGTCTGATGCATTTAAAACCAACTCAAAAGGTGACTAACCAAAGGGACTAAAAAGAAGTAATTCATTGCAGCAAATGTTAGCGTACAGAAGCATGGTGGCTCAGACAAAAAAGGCATTGGTGATGTAGACATGTTGTTATTAATGTTTAATAAACAAGATGGAACTGCACTACTGGACGAGACTGGCAAGTGAAAAGAAGCAAATGCATGTTTGACTATGAGAATGACGCATAAAACAGCATACTATACGCATATCAGCCATTCCTCGACAACTGATGAGGGGTGGCTATAAATAATAATTTCATATATAGAGCGCTTTTCACCCGAGGTTCACAAAGCGCTGCACAGAGCTGTGGAGAGGACGTTATGTCAACAACAACATAAGAATGGATATTCAGCAACAATAACGTTTTTGGGCTCTTTTTTTTTACATATCTGAGCTGTGGAGACAACGGCATGTCAACAACAACATAAAGGGAGTACAACAGAAAGTCAAATAGGAGCAGTACATTGTGGGACATAAAGTAAGTGAAAAAAAAGATAATTCTTCAACAAACAAAGAAGGAATAAATATTCCCGAGCAGGCGCAGGTCGGCAGAAAGCCATTATCCCGGCACAACAACATTGAGCCGCATCAACAGTCCTAGCCAGAGGGCTTGAAAGCCTTACGGAACAAGTGAGTCTTGAGACGAGATTTGAAGATGCCCAGGGACTCCGCTGATCGAATCTCATATGGAAGGGCATTCCAGAGTCTGGGAGCAGCGCACGAGAAAGCTGTCACGCATCGAATGGAGGTACGATAAATGAATTAAAATGCACGTCAGACTATTCTCAAAACTAATTCGGCCACATGACGTATACTTTTCGTGAAATCTCTAAGCATGCGTTGTCTGATAACCCGCAGACCTTTAACTTGCACTAAACCATGCCTCTGCAGGAGTTCAATTACAATATTTTTATGACGGTCATCAGAACGTCTGATATGGTTGTTTTCTCTATTTAAGTTTATACCATTTCCGTGAAAACATTTAGTAAATCGGTCTGTTAATGTTCCAAACTGGTTGTGCTTCTTTGATTATATCCAGAGTTAGTAAGCCATCGCGATCCAAGGATTTTATATTTTTTACACAGGCAGAAATGTAATAAGTAGAACAGGTTTTTACCATTTCTTGCAATTATACACAAGTTAAAATCCTAAAACACCAATGTAGACACATTTCACAATGTGTGTCGTTTGCAAAAGCCACACATACTTGTGGCAAAACGTGCAAACAGGAAGCCTTGAGATAACATATGCATTGTCCTTCAAACTGATTGGCCTACACCAGACATGGCTTTCTTTTGAGCTTGATTGTCAGTGTTAGCCAGATGATGCCTAAAAGGCAGTCAGCTCAGGACAATGCAATATCAATGCTTAGTAGCTCAGGTGGAGCTGTTTAAGCTTTGGGTATTTTTTTTGCCAGTGTACATATGCCATAAGTAGAACAGGTTTTTACCATTTCTGGCAATTATACACGTGTTAAGATCTTAAAACACCAATGTCGACACATTTCACAATGTGTCTACTTATTACACATGTACACTGTGAAATGTGTCTGCATTGGTGTTTTAAAATCTTAACACGTGTATAATTGCCAGAAATGGTAAAAACCTGTTCTACTTATTACATATGTACACTGGCAAAAAAGTACCCATAGCTTAGGCAGAAATGTGTTTGTTCAGGTATATTTGCAACTATCTCCTCATGCCATAAATACATTGATTCCTGAGATCAACTTAAAACATATGCGTATGCCTACTAAGTGTGTTGACTTAAGGCAAACTGAGGTAGATGATGTAAAGTTTTGAAACAACTGAACATGATAACACTTATATACCAATGCTCCCAAAAAAGGTTTATATGAATGTATTTTATCTGGTATGAAATATCGATCAAAAGCATTGACTAATAGTTAAAATTTCGCAAAGCTGGTGGAGCTCCATATTTTTAATGACTCCGAGATAGAAAAGAAAACAAACAGATGACAGCTGTGGAAAGATAATGCTTGATAATGACGAATTCATGATGATGAATTATAGGTAATACTTTTGCTTACCCAGTATAAAATAACTGTTCACATGTTACCAAAACGGTTGAAGGAACAGGACACTTCCTGTAGCTTAACTTCATATTGCAGAATGTCTATTCATTTACGGGGAAAAAGTGACATCGCATTGTGTACAACAGTGACGTTAAGACAGGATCTAGCCCTCTACGTGGCTTCTGGGGTCGATGTAAACACCCTAATTGACGGCTGACAGCTTAAGCACGTATTTCTGTTTCCTGTTTGGTATAATACACTTGAGAGGCATTTATGAAACCTTTATCAAATTTCAATGAGCCCTTTTCATTCTCATCTCATCTCATTGTCAGAAACCGCTTAGTTCTGTACAGGGTTGCGGTAAGCCAGAGGCTATCCCGGCAGACACAGGGCGCAAGGCAGGGATACACCCTCGATGGGACGCCAGTCCATCCCGGGCACTGCGGCCAATTTAGTTTGCAAGCCAGCATAGGTTTTTTTTTGACTGTGGAAGGAAACCGGAGTGCCCAGCGAATACCCACGTGGACACGGGGCGAACATGCAAACTCCACACAGATAGGCACCCGAGCCGATATTCTAACCAGAGACCTTCTTACTATGAGGCGACAGCATTACTCAGTGGGCCACCCTGCCGCCCACCTTTTTCATTAACAAACTAAAACACTGCCCACTGCCTTTAACAAAACATATTGAATCCGACACTTAGTTGTAATTTAATTTACTAAACGTTAAGGAATTATGGCAAAGCCACCGAACAATTTACAAAAGCCAGGCATTATTCCTCTACAAAGCAACACTTGCTGCAGTTTGTGACCCTTGGGTGAAAAGCGTTCTAGAAGTGCAAGTATTATTGCTGAAAGTGAAGCACCCACCACAAACAATTCAACTGCAGTTGCCACTAACTCAATCTCTGTTAATGTACACAAAGCACTGGAGCTTGACTGGATTCTGTGCAAAGATTGTTTTTACAAGTATGTTGCAGATCATGCACATCACTACATCGCACCACCCCACTGCAAGTTTTTCTAAGCCTTGGCCAGATAGCCAGTATTCAAATCATCTGAGCAGAATCGGGGAAAGCCCTGAGCAAAGCTTATCGATATTCTGTAAGGGCATTAGCAGAATGGGGCTAAAGAGTGGTGGTATTACGTTTAAACATCTTTTACTCAAATGGGTAGCTTTAGAGCTTTAGCATGGACCCAGAAAGCAATCCACTCACATTTCTGCAAATGCAGCTTATGCAGGCAGACCATCAAGCAAGGTTTCTCTGGCTGGGCTGCACTGCCCAAAACCCAGCAGACCTCCACACCCACCCCTTACTGGCAGACATCAGACTGCCCTTGGAATGCAAAAGAAAATTCTGCAAATTGTGCATTATCATCGTCAACAGTAGCAATATCTATTGATCTACTGCTGGAAGTATTCGTCCAAGCCATAGTGATCCGTCATGGTTTCGTGATGCAACAATTGATCTAGCTCTTGCACTGGATGCCTTCTTCAATGTGCTCCATTCACTGGCCGCCAGTCCCTCCTTCGTCTCGACCATCGACAATCATTAATTCAGAGTGACATACTGCCCAAGCCCACTTAATTTTTTTAAGCACGTGTCTTTAGCCTGTGGATGTTATCTGATCCACGAGATCATTTCTCTCAGCACAATTCAAATAATGCACGTATTCATGCTTGTGCGACAAATCCAGCTTTTTATTCCATGATCTCTGTCAATGTCCACATTTCTGGTAGCTTAAAAATGTTTGGAAAACATGTTGATTTACTCTAATTTATCTAAAACCAGTTTGGCATCTTTCTTTATACATTATTCATTCTCAATACCAGTTTAAACCTGTACAGGCCACAGGGGGCAGATGCATATCCCCGCCAACAGAGGGCACAAGGCAAGATAATACCCAGGATGTGACGCCAGAACATCGCTGAGCTTCAATAATTTTCTGTTTAATTTCTATTGTATGTTTTAATGAGAATCAACATACCTGCAATAATAATATTTTTGCATATACCTTCATGTTCTTAACAGACAATCCAGTTTTCAGAAACCATCTTATTGTAACAACGTTGACAATCAACTTTGGTAACAGTGGCTTTTATCTTTATGCAACCTGTGTAGCAGTATTAATGACCTTGCAACATATACTCCCGTGAGCATTCACTATATTGCAATGACGTAATGACTACAACATTCTAGATTACCATTTGTTACACTTACGATGCACACATCTAACTGTGCAAGTAATAAAAAAAATACCTATACTTTATGACTGTTTATCGAACTATATATTCTACAATCATACTCGTATGGATATATCAAGCACCACAAGGATGAAAAAAAAACTGTTAGTCCCCAAGACAGCCATTACGTTGGTCACAACCGCTTGGCGTTCATGATCAATAGCAGGCCATTTTGGCCTGGACATATTTCGGTTACTCATATACTTGACCACGTGGCTTTAATGATAAATTGCAGGCAGGGTCATCACATGACAACACAATCGCAGGGTTTCCCAGTGTTACAAATGATAACAGCTCGCTCACTCCATTCCCGGGCACTGATGTTGTTGGCTAAATCGTCTGCACACAACCACACAATAATCTGGCTCGTATGTGGAAAGCAACTTATTGAGTGTGAGGAGCAAAGTTTGACTGCAAATAAAGTTAAAAAAGAGCAACTCCCCCAGATACTTCAAAACAATATTTAGTAACTGCTTGTAACTGCTGCTTGTAACTACTTTCCAGACGAGAAATACTCTGCAGCCAACCCACTGTGCAGCTTCAGATATCACCGTTAGAACATGACGGAGAAGAATTGGGTTCAAAATATTTTAAGTTGGTAATTTTGAATGAGCCATCTTATCTTATAAATCAAGCAAGATAATGGGGTTTCGATTCAATGAAGCACTTGCAAGTTCATATCGCAGAGCAGATAAAATGAGTACGGGTTTGCAGTAAGTTTGCATTGGTTATGCTACCACATTAGACACTGACATAGCAACATGGAATTTCAACTTTTGGTTTGGGTGAGCATTGCCCATGCCTTCTTAGCATGGGAACACTCTAGCTCTACCTGACACGTCACGTTGTAAACATATCATACTCAAACAAAAGGTCATTATCATTATCAACCACTGCTGGATGAAGGCCTTCTCAAGGTAGGTTACTATCTCCCATGTCCTGTCCTGTGATGTAATTCACCTAGCACCTGCACACAGCTTAATTCCTTACTCCATCTCCCTCCACTAGCTGCCACACTGCTGTTATGTGGACCAACATCCCTTCTAGTCGTCACATGTCTAGGCCAGGTCAATTTTCTTGAACGGTATCGGTATTCTGTTAGTCCGTTACATATTACAACACCGGTTTAAGCAACATGTACAAATTTGAGCAAAGTCACCCTAAAGTACCGTACTGTACTGACAAAAGAAGTCATGCGGAATCATGGCCAACAACCCATAACAATCAAGTCAAACTGTTATGCAGCTTTGAATGGGCGGCAGCGATACTCGCAAATACCTCATGAACCAAGTATTTAAGTTACATTGAACTAAATTATTTTTTTATCTGAGGCGACCCGG
>JAZEWT010000009.1:9283288-9301711 GCA_036362905.1 Mordacia mordax | reverse complement strand
GGAGCTGGGTTCCAGAGCCCAAGCTATGCGTGGAGGTGAGCCCGACTATCTCTAGCTGGTATCTCTCAACCTCCCGCACGAGCTCTCGCTCCTTCCCCCCCAGCGAGGTAACATTCCATGTCCCTATTGCCAGAGTTTTGGTCCAGGGATTGGGTCGTCGAGGCCCCCCGCCACAACTGCTACCCAAACCACATTGCACTGGCCCCTCATGGACCTTCCTGCGGGTGGTGAGCCTACTGGAAGGTGGGCCCACGTCGCCATTTCGGGCTGAGCCCGGCCGGGTCCCGTGGGCAAAGACCCGGCCACCAGGCGCTCGCCTGCGAGCCCCAGCCCCGGGCCTGGCTCCAGGGTGGGGCCCCGGTAACGCCAATCTGGGCGACGTAACGGTCCCTATTGATCTACTTTTCATGTTGGGCATGTGAACCGCTCTTAGTCTGGCCCGTCACCTAGGACCTGCTTGCCATGGGAGACCCTACCAGGGGCGTAAAGCCCCTGACAACATAGCTCCTAGGATCATTCGGGCACACAAACCCCTCCACCACTGTAAGGTGGCGGTTCAAGGAGGGGACTAATGGGGGCCTCTACATTATTGTTGGTTGTTGGTCGGGTGAGTCCATGGCACTACATAGCCCCCTCTGGAAACCAGCTCTGTCCTGGGCTTGAGTCACCACCTCCAATCCAGTGCTATGGTCGAGAAGTCCCGCAGATAGGTGGGTATCCAGGGTAGTTGCCCTGCCCGGGTGAGAGTGCGGGACTGCTCTGGTGGCGCTTCGGGGCCTGAGCGGGTTGGGGAGAGCCGGGTGCACTGGGAACAACAGATTAGTGCAGGGTCTTGGTCGTAGTCGCCACTCGCGTCGACGCCATCGGGGAACCGACCTCGAGGGTGGGCACTGCTGCCTGAGCACCATTGGGTGCTGGGCTACCGGTGGGGGCCCCTAGTACCGGTGCAGTCCCCTTGGTCAATGGGACGTGGTCATCGTACGGGGAACCTCTCCTCCTGACAGCGCCTCCTCTCGGCTCCCCCCTCTGCGTAGCCGTACCTGCGTGGAGCTGCAGGTCAGGCATTGCTAAGGGTACCTCTTCACCTGTGGTGCCCATGTATGGCCGCATCGTGGCTGGGGGCAGTATTGGCGGGTCCGGTCGGCGGGGCACGGCCGCCGTCCGGGGGTATATCTGCCCCGGCAGTGCCCTCCACAGCTTCATCCACGGGACGTTCACTGCCTGCTCCCTTTGCCCCCTCCCACCATGGAGGGTGAGGATCAATGGGAAGATCTGTTGGGCGATGGTGTATGGCCCCGACCAGGGTAACATTAGTTTCTTCACCTGAACCGGCTTCACCTGGGGTACAAAGAGCCACATCCGTGTGCCTGCTGAGAATACGGTGAATTCGGTGTGTGGGTTGGCAACCCGGGCCTGCTGCTGGTGAGCGTCTTCCCTGGCCCGGTATGCCTTGCCGCGGGCCTGTCGTAGTGTGTGGAGGAGCCGCGGCAGCGGCTGCTCTAGTTCTGGTGGTTGGGGTAGCAGTCTGCGGGGTGATCAAACATCATGAGGAACGGGGTCTGCCCCGTGGATGAGTGCACTGTTGTGTTGTAAGCAAACAGAGCATATGGCAGATGTAAGTCCCAATCCCTCTGATGTTGGTCCACCACGCGCCTCAGCTTTCCAGCCAGTGTCCGATTTATGCGCTCGACTATGCCATTAGCCTGTGGGTGGTATGCGGTGGTCTGCTCCTTTTGGATCCCCAGCTCCTGACAGAGGACTTTGAACAACCGAGCCTCAAACTCCCGGCCCTGGTCTGTCAGAACCCGCTTTGGTATACCCCCTATGGGGCACGTGGGTAGTTTAATGGGACGGGCAACCCCAGTGTCAATCTGGTGTTTCACTTGGTTGGTCTGCCCAACGTCAGAATCGTGCTGACTAAATACCCCATCAAACTCCGTCAGCAGTCCTCTCAGTTGGGCGGCCTCGTCTGCTGGTAACTTATCCCAATTCATGCAAACCGCGTCGTGGAGTGGGGTGGCCATCCCCCATGGGGCAGGGCCTTCCCACCAGGCTAGGTCCTCATTCCCCTCCACGGGCCGGTGCCTAGTCTCTGGCGACAGTGCAAACACCGACCCCTTATGGTGCTGTGCGTGTAGTGTATGCACGGCCGCCACAACGGTCCGCCGCCGCAAGCCTGTCGTGGGGGTTTACCACTCGCAGCACCAGACGGTCCTAACTGGCGCTCACAACAGTGGTCGACTCTACCAACCCGTGGCATCTGGCAAGCTCAGGGTGGGGAGTGACCATGACGTCTCCGGTGGCACACAGGTCCACCTCAGAGCACTGCAGTGTCAGTGGCAGGAGGGCCTCAGACATCGGTAGGACGTCCTCACCTCGCTCCAACTAGCCGGGCCCCGCATCGAGGTCGGGTCAGTGTGGCTACACCCCCTCAAATGGGATCGTCACTCCCAACCCCGTCTGTCGCGTGCACCGCATGCCGATGCAAACCTCGAGCCCCAACGCCTCCAGCAGGTCCGTACCTCCAATACACGCATGACACAAGGACGGGACAACATAGAATTCTTGACGACATTCCCTTGCCCCCACGCACACACTCAGCACTACGCGCCCCAGAAGGCGCAGGCTGCCCCGGTTTGCCGTCTGGAGCCCCCAGTCTGGTACACGGAAGTGGTGCAGAGGGATACCGACTTATCGACAGTAGGTGCTGCTAACGACAGAGGCGACCGGGCCTGTGTCAAGCAAGACTCTCATCGGTCATACCCCCACGAGCCCTCTAACCGCCGCAGCAACCCCTGCAATGCCCGCCACCATTGACTCCAGTTTAAGCTTGCGTGCCTGGTACCCATGATGCTGGCGGCACTACCTCCTGTCGGGACACTCGCTCACACTCGTCATCATCGATTCATGCTGGGATTATCTTGATCGCACCTCCTGGTCTCCCCGGAGGTGTGTTGGTGTTTTCCGCTGGCTGCTATGCTCGTCCCGTGTAAGGGCAGTCGTGCTGCATGTGACCCGCTCGGTTACATGCAAAACAGGTCATGGGGCCCCCTAGTCGGGGCTCACGCTCCCCTCCCCGCCGTACCTCCATGGTGCTAACTCGCCGTTCCAGGGCATGGGAGGTCCCGTTTGAACAAACCGAGCTCGTGGCGGACGCTGGTTATACCTTCAATAAAGTGGCAGTGGGCACTAGTGAGGCTATCCTTAACACTCGGTAGGCCCTCGCCGAACTCTCAGCGGGTTCTATTCACTCCCTCAGTTACTCCTATGAGGCCTCCTTTGAGGTCCTGTTAGAGACCACAAAGCCACGCTGGCGGTGCCTCTGCACGCACCTGACCTTGCCTGTCAGGAGCCCTCTCCTCTCCCTCATCCCAATAGGCTGCGACCACTCCCTGTCACACTGCCGATCTCCACTGTTCCCATAAGTAATATGCACTCTAGCAGGTGCAAGCTCGCATGACCAGCTCGTCCAGCCCGTGTCGCGGTTGACCTATCTCCTCTACCCACCACTCAGTCTCCAAAAGGTAGTTCCGTAGCTGGGGGAGTACGATCAGTTCTATCGCGGCCCTATTCGCGTGTGGGTATGCTCCCTTTGCGAGGCAAAACTCATCGTCCACATAATCTCTTAGGGCTTGGCGCGGCCGTCGGCACCGTACCCCTAAAGCCGCGTTGGCCGTCGCCTCGTCGCTCAAGCCAAACCGCTCCAACATGCAGTGAGTCAGCGCTGCCCAGCTATTCTGTACTCGCATGGGGAGCCCATCCGGATACCTGATCAGCCGACCCTTTAGGTGTAGCGTCAATTTTATTGCCGCTTGTTCGTCTAGCCAATTTCCAAGGCGTTTCGCTCGAGTGAAGTGATATAGGAACAGTTCCCACAGCTCTCCATCCTCCCCAGAGAAAGTCTGTAGAATGTCTGCTTTCCACGCTAGATTGCTTTCAGTCAGTCTCCCATACGGGCATTCATCCCGATTCTGACACCAATGTGTGGGGGTCGCTGTCCCTCGTAATATAGGGGTTACTGCCCGTAGCCCCTCAATGCCTGTCCTGTCCACAACAAGTGGGGTAGCAGCCGGAGAAAGGAGAAGAGGGGTCTGACTGTCCGCTGCTGCCCCCACCCCGTTTAGACCCCCCAGGCCCCTCAAAGGGAGATCCAACTCAAGGAGGAAGGGGTCCCCACTGCAGCAGGCCCTGGCAGGGCCGCACTGCCTGACTGCTCTCCCCTCTCCATCCTCGTTTCAGAATTCTATCTACCTAGTGAGGGCCACCCGTTTCTCTACGCCCTCCCACACTCACCACACACACACACACGGCGCACTAACCACCACACTACCAGTCCCTGCTGCACCACTGCTCTCTCCACACACACACACAGCACGCTAACCGTTACACCACCACTCTCCACACTGATGATTGCTCCGAAAAGCTGTTCTCTAGGGACAGCCGCGTCGTTCGCTTCCTCTCCTCTCCTCGCGACGTTTCGCCTCACACATTGGAGGCATCCTCAGGCGCAGTATGTGTGTAGTGCTTGTTGCTCCTATATATATGTGGGTACTATGTATGTGCTGAGTCATCTTTTGTTGTATGGGGTCTACATCTGAATCACATTAACATTAATTTCCTTGTCCTATTCACACCCCAGATCTGCGATAACCCCCTCCTGCTTTGTCTGTGGCTAGTCCCCTAATTTACATCGCATGAAAGAGTTTGTAGCTTGGTGAACCTATTGCACTTACTATTGGTCGGTACGGGGTCCCCTCTTTATGAATGTTCAGTAGTCCGTATAGTCTGGGAATTCTGCTATCTTGTAGATTCAATTTTTCTTTTCTATTCACTATGAATATTCTGCTTGATGATGGCCTTTGTTCGGATTTCGATTTTCTTGGTTGGGTCCTGTTTGAGTTTCTCATATACTGCGGTGTTGCTGACTTTCTGGTGCATCTTCAACTTGTAATCATCTGTGTTAACGATGACTATAGCGTTTCCTTTGTCCGCTTGCAGAATCAGTGTCTTCATTCTTGTTGAGTTTGTTAAGCTTTCGCCTTTCTTCAGCCGTACAGTTAGATTTTGGTGGTTTAGATTTGCGTATGATTCTGCACACATCTTGGCGGATTTCTTCAGCATTTACTTCTGGGAGCTTGCTGTTAAAAATTGCGCATTCTACTCCTATGACTATCCTACGGGTAAATTCCGTGGTGCTAGAGTAAAGTTAAATCCTTTCCCCAGAATGGATTGTGCTGCATGTGTGAGAGTTATTGAGCTTAAATTAACAACACGTTGAGGTGACAAACACTGTACTGTTTTGTGCCTGAACAATAAATGAATATAAAGATCAGCCAAACCTGGAGGCCAGTCATTGAAGTTAGTAATGCAGATATAGAGCGATGGGGTGTGGACATCAGAAGGGGATCACAAGGTGTGTGGGAGGTACTTTCAAGAGATGCAAATTAGGGGACTAGCCACAGACAAAGCAGGAGGGGGTTATCGCAAGTCCGGGGTGTGAATAGGACAAGGAGATTAGTGTTAATGTCATTCAGATGGAGACCCCATACAACAAAAGATGACTCAACACATACATAGAACCCACATATATATATATAGGAGCAGCAGGCACTACACACACACACTGCGCCTGAGGATGCCTCCAACGTGGGAGGCGAAACGTCGCGAGGAGAGGAGAGAGGGAGCGATCGACGCGGCTGTCCCGAGAGAACAGCTTTTCGGAGCAATCATCATGCATGGAGCCGTGAAAACTACATCATTCTCCACACTTACCAGCGATACAATTACCATATACACGGTGGGTGGTGTTGAAGGTGAACTTTATTCTCTGCTGCCTGTCCAGTCCGTCACTACTCTGGCTCCCCATCTATCCAAATCGCAGTCGCTTTTTCCACCTTTTCTCTCCGGCTGCAAAATGGTGGCTGCTTCGCCCACTACCTGAGCCCCCAAATTTCCACAACGAGGGAAATACTGTGGAAATTGTCCCCCCCCTAACGGGGGTCCTGGACTAAAACCCATAGTTGTGTACTGGGGATGCACAAATGCGGGCCTCTACATCGTTGTTGGTCAGGTGGGTCCATGGGCAGTCTCTGGCATTCTATTTTGTGGCAAAGTTCAGTTTTATACAAACATTCGATCTTCGGCTGTTCTCTAAATTTCATCTCTTCAGCGACGGGCTTGTCCTATGAGTGACATTTCTTCATTCCACTCGGCAGAGAACCCTCCAGTGGTATTTCTGCCTGTCTGGGGCCACACATTGTCATCAGTACCATCGCGATCAACCATCATAAAGCCATTGCAGGATGCAAGCGTCCCCAAGCCCCCACCATCTCTCACGTAATGTTCCCGAAAGAGCAACTTTTCGAAGCAAGCATGCATCGAGCCGTGGGTAACCTACATCATTACACTTTTAAGACTTGCTATCAATGGTTCGCAAATTAAATATACCTATCTCTCACTTATTTCGAATTGATTACCGATGGTTTCCGTCATTAAAAGTCAAATTTCAATTCCTTGGTGACCATTTGATAATATATACAGTACATATCTTTTGGGATAGTTTTGATTGAGACTTGACTGTCATGTTCATATTATTACTTTGAATCTATCGCTCTTTTAATAAATAGCAATTGTTAAGGAGATGTTTACAAAAAATACAAATCCTTTTGGGAGGCCTTCATCCAGAAATGGATTGACTAAGGATTGTACATAGCAACCATGGCCCCCTACTGTAAAAAGAAACGATGTTACTGGTATTGACTATGGCTTAAAAATTACCTGCAAACTCTTTAATTTGGATCACACATACCAACATTGGGGCGGCACGGTGGCACAGTGGGTAGCGCTGTTACCTCACAGCAAGAAGGCCCGGGTTCGAATCTCGGCTCGGGTGCCTTTCTGTGTGGAGTTTGTATGTGCTCCCCGTGTCCGCGTGTGTTTTCTCCGGGCACTCCTCCGGTTTCCTCCCACAGTCCAAAAACATGCTGCTGCATAGGTTTATGGGCTTGCAGACTAAATTGCCCTCAGTGCCCGGTGATGGACTGGCGTCCCATCGTGGGTATATCCCTGCCTTTCGCCCTGTGTCTGCCGGGATAGACTCTGGCTCACCGCAATCCTGTACAGGACTAAGTGGTTTCTGACAATGAGATGAGATGAGACATACCAACATTGCCCTATAATGGGAAACATTGGCAGGACCTTTCTAAAAAGGAGTCATGGGTCTCACTGAGGATTCTCTGGTTGAACACGTATTGTAATCACAATAATAATAACGACAGATGATGAATCCCTACTGGTGAAGTGTTTCTAGTGCTGAGTAAATGTGAGCACTCGTGACATTGGTGTGTAAAATTATTTCCTTCAGAAAGTAGCCACTAGGCATGCATTGTATTATTTTATTCCCATGCTGCCAAGTGGCAACACTTTGGCTTGTGAAAATAATTGGAAGATGAATACACAGGTTAACATTGTGCGATAATTCTCCAATATCGTTGGAGCAGTTGAGCATCATATTTATTCACTCTTCGGTCGACATTAACGCTGCATGATTGCTTCAGAGGTTGGATATGTTTTCTTAGAAATATTTGTAGTAATATCTAGCTACCCTGCCTGCCCTGAGGGATAAGCAATATAGTGTGTGAGACATGACAGCCCCGCTGCTCATCATCATCAGTATCAATACCCACTGAATCCTGTGGAGGATCACGGGGGGCCAGAGCCTATCCTGGCAGACAGAGGGTGCAAGACGTTTCTCTATCCACGATGCGACGCAGGTGCGTTGCAGGGCACTTTTTTGGGGGCAATTTACTTAGTACCTATGCAGCAGCGTGTTTGTGGACGGTGGAAGGAAACCGGAGTACCCGGATTAAGCACACGCATACACTGGGAGAACATGCAAACTCCACACAGAAATGCACCCGAGTTGGGAACTAAACCCGGCACCTTCTTGCTGTGAGGTAGCAGCGCTACTCACTACGGCACTGTGCCACCCCAGGGCTTATGTTCTCTGAATATTTTTCGGGTCGTTGGTGGGTTTGACTAGCCAAGTTATGGAAAGTTACATATCCTGAGAGCTGTGGGATATAAACTGGATGTGGTGTAATGGGTGCCAACATTGTACCTGGGAAACAGACTTGACTGAAATTAAGCCCTGGTACTAGTTTTTTGCATGTTGCCATAGTATAATGGTAGAAGGGTTGTGTCATCGTTTATCAAGCTGGACCTGCAGTAAATAAGCCACCTGTTCCATTCCATCTCCTAGTGGAACAATTCAAACAATGGGAAGGTATGATTACATCCTGCCGCCTCTGTCTACCAAACAGGATGCAAACAGTATAGATGTGTGGTGCCACATGGTCTCCTACCAGACAGTGGCTGTGTATTGCCCATTAATGCAAGAGGAGATTGGGCCGGTGGCAGGTTGAATAGCTCGCGGAAGTCATGAATTGGCCGCTGCGCGTCCCGGGTCTGCATAATAATAGTGCCGTCTAGTGGATTCGGTGTGGCCAATGGGCAGCAAGGGAGGGGGACATATGTGGCGGTCGTGCAAGAGAGTGGGGTGTGTGAGCGTGGGGAGAGGAGATTGTGGGGCTACGACACCGAGTGAACTTTGCTATCGCCGGAATAAAGACTGTTGGTTCGAGACCAAGTCCCACTGAACTTTGTGGAATGGCCGAGACATGATTAAGCAAGCAGACCCGGCTGCCAGAGGAGCCGGTGCCTCGTCTCGTGCTCCACGACGTTTCGGAGAGCGATAGTGAAGAAGAGGTGACAGGGCCCAGCCCAGTGCAAAAGCGCTCACCACTCAATGACGGAGCGCTGGCTGGGCACGACAGATTGGTGATAGAAGTGCGACGAGCGACACGCGGCGGGAACGAACGAGCTCGCCTGAAAATGTGTTATGGGGGAGACGCAGACGAGGATTGGGAGGAGTTTGAGCGCCTGGTCGACCACGAACAGAAATGCGGATGGTGGACGGACCGCCAGATAGCCGAGGAAGCATTTGGACAGCTGCGGGGGAAGGTCAGCTGCTACGCGGCCCAGCTCCCGCCCGACGTGCAGGGGAGCTTCCGCCCGGCGTGCGACCCGGGCGATCACGGGGAGGTCGACGAGGATCGCCGATCGGCGGGCCCACCATCGGAGCGACTGGTGGCCGTGTGACCCAACTGGAGCCAAACAGCCGTCACCCTGCTCAAGGACGCTCAGACGGATGCCATCCTAAAGGGCCTTGAAGGGCTGCAGTGGGACAGCAGGGCAGAGTCCGCCAACTGCAAGGACACGCGCAGTCACTGCAGGAGCTAGACCGCTGTGTTCAAGGGGAAGTGCAGTCGCTGCGGAGAGCCATCACCGTCTTCAAGGACGAGTGAAGCACTGCTTCCGACTGTTGACGACGCACTCGCCGGAGTCAGCGTGGGAGAGCAGCACGGCACCGACGGGACGGTGGGCTGCCGTAGAACCTCCCGGACCTTGCTACGAGTGCAATCAACAGGTTCACATTCGGCGGGACTGCCCGCACGTTAGCTATGCATCGCCGGCGTTAAACCCCAACACACCCTGGTAAGCAGGGGTATCAGGGGCGCGACGCACCACCCCCCGGACTGCTGAGCGGGGGTAACGAAGCATCGAGTGGGCTCGGAGTGCGAGCCACACTGAGGAACGTTGCTCGCACGGCGGGAGGGGAGCCTTGGCCATGGTGGAGGAATCCATTGAGGGGCGGCGGACATGGATGCTGTTAGACATGGGGGTGACAGTGTGGCACCACGACTTCGACCGCGGACTCGTGCCGGCTCAGCGATAACAGCACGGCGAGGATCCGCGTTCACTCCACGATCTTTCAGCCGGCGAGCAGAGACTTCTTGTCTTTTGATGGTTTATTGAACAGCGCGCGCAGGCCCGGGCATAACGAACACGAGCGGCGACTACATCCTGACGACCTGATGACTGACTGACGACTCAACTCTCCCTGATGACTCCCTCACTCCGTCTCCAAACAGCAACTCCCTTCTCCTTGCTCCGCGCTTGCTTAAATTCTAATCCCAGCCAATCACCGCCGTCCCCCCCATCTCACCTTACGGCGCCTCTCTTAGCACCAATCACAACCGTTCCCCCCCTGCTGCTGGCCGTCGCCTCTCTCCCAGATGGCCTCATGCAAATACCGGCGAGACAATGGGTAAGCAACAGAAGCTCGCCAACACAGGATTACGTGGGTCAACAACACGACCTCGATGAATCACGGGTTTCGCAATCGCATTGTCCGTCCCGAAAAACTCTGAAACTCCACAACAGTATCGTTCCTCAGCGACCAGACCGGGAGCTGCAACTGGCGGATGGAACGGGCCTGCCACTGCAAGGCCAAGTAACACTCAACATGCGAGTGGGAGCGAGGGAGCGCCAACACCCATTCCACGTGGCCGCCCAACTGTGCCATGAGTGCGTGCTGGGCACCGACCTCTTAGGTGCGCTTCGGCTGAACGTCGACACCGAAGAGCAGTGTGCGTGGCAGAAGGAACCGCGGACCAAGTTCCCATTTCGACGCGCCCCGTGCAGCCAGCTGGAGGTAGATGGAGCAGCCATGATGCTAAGAGCCTGAGCAACAGTGGCGGCCCTGCACAAGACTCTGCTACCACCCCGGTTGCAGCGAAACGATCAAGGGAGGATTATGATCGGCGAGGTACTGCTCCTGCCTCACCCCGAACTGGCAAAGAAGTATGAACTGGTGGGGTCAGTGACACTGGTGAACGCCGGATGTGACGGACTGGCACTGCGGGGGTTAAACCCCCACAACACGCCGGTACAGCCCAAGAGCGGGTCCATTGTGGCAACCGCGCATACCCTGCATCGCTCAGAATCGGTCTACACGCTGTGGACTGAGGAAGGGGTACGGCACGGGGACACAGAGGCAGACCTGGCCTGGGGAGTCCAAAGGGGGCCACCGGAGCCACGGGTACCGCTGCTCCAGCCAGTGCAGGTGCAGTGGGAAAAGCACACAACAGAGGACCAGACAGGGATTGCGACACTCCTCATGGAGTTCGCAGACATCTTCAGCCAACACGACGGGGATGTTGGGAGGACCAACCTAGCACAGCACCCGATCGACACGGGAGCCGCCCGACCCATCAAGATGCCGGCATACCGCATGGGGCCGCCGGGCACGCGCCCAGGTGAGCCAGGTGGTGTTCGGCATGCTACGGGATGGGATCGTGCAGCCCGTGGTGAGCACCTGTTGTGCTGGTGACAAGGAAGGACGGCTCAACCCGATTCTGCGTGGACTACTGCTGACTCAACACTGTTACTGTTGGCGCTGCCTCGCATCGGGGAAATGTTGTAATCGCTCGGGGGCACCAAATATTTTTCGATGCTGGACTTGGCATCGGGGTACTGGCAAGTTGCCATGGCAGAGGAAGACAGAGCAAAGACGGTGTTCAACAGCCCCATAGGGCTATTCGAGTTCCAGGTGATGCCGTTTGGACTGTTCAATGCCCCGGCCACGTTCCAGCAGCTGATGGAGCTGGTGATGAGGGGACTGCAGTGGGAACAATGCCTCATTTACCTGGACGACATCATCGTGTTCGGCCGAGACATGGACGAACATCTTTGAAAACTCCAGGAGGTTTTTACGCAACTGCGGGGGGCCCACTTGAAGTTTAAACCAAAAAATGTTATATCGCCGAGTCGGAGGTAGAATATATAGGGCACGTGGTCAGCGAGGAGGGAGTAAAAATCGACCCTTGGAAGGTGGAGGCCGTCCAGAAATGGCCGTGGCCGAAGAACGCTGCAGAGGTCCGCTCCTTCCTTGGGCTGGCCATTTACTACCACCGGTTCGTGGAGAACTTCAGCGCCATCGCCCAACCTCTCATGCAGCTAACCTCCACAAAGCGGCCGTTCGAGTGGATGGAGCAGTGTTCGGCGGCATTCAACGAGTTAAAGGGGCATCTCACCAAAACCCCAGTGCTGGCGTTCCCCTACTTCACCCAGGAATTCATACTCGACACCGACGCCAGTGGGCAGGGGCTCGGGGCTGTGTTGTCGCAAGGGGAGGGGACGGAGGAGCGAATCGTGGCCAACGCCAGCCGGATGTTGAGTGGATCCGAGCTCAACTATTGCATAACGCGACAAGAGCTGGGAGCGGTGGTGTTCGCTTGCCAAAAGTAGGCGAACACCACCACTCCCAGCCGTGCGCGGGGCTGTCAAGTACGGACCGACCACTATGCACTGCAGTTCCTGTTGAATTTCAAGGAACCACGTGGGCAGATGGCCAGGTGGCTAACGGATGAAATGTCGAGAAGGAAGGGCGCATCTTTACGCCGATGTCCTGTCGCGTCTGCCCGCCATCGACGCCCCCATCAAGACAGAGCAACCCTGCCCGTGTTTCACCGGGGATCGTTGCCACAAACCCACCCTCGAGCACCCGGCGGCGGAGGTGGGGGCGGGTCAGATTGGCAAGGGAGACACGGCCCAGATCTACGATGCAGGGGAGGCAGAGGATCTCGGAGACACCTCATCCGCTGGGGAGGTCATCCGAAAGGAGGTGGGCTACGCATTCCCGGGGATGACTGTCGAGCAATTGAAGGTGAGCCAGCGCGATGAACCAGAATTGGCCGACGTGGCGGCCGCACTTGAAAACCATTCACCGGGGGTGAACGGGAGCTGGAAGCAGTTGTACAACCGCTTGGAGTTGCGAGATGGGGTGGTGAGAGAGAAGACGATGAGTGGAGAACCGGGACCGATCTGCATGCCCATCGCAACACGACCTCGGCTGTTGCGTACGGTACATGATCACCCATCTGGGGGACATGATGGGGAGCGGCGGACGCGAGAGACCCTACATCGCAAATACCTCTGGCCAGGTTTGGAGCAAGCGGTGATGAGCTGGGTGCGCGGCTGCCAAGCGTGCCAGCGGGCAGCCCGGAAAACTCCCTGTTACGCAGCACCCCTGTGGCCACTGCGAGTGAGCCGAGTAAACCAACTCGTCGGGATCGACCTAATGGGCCCCCCCCTCACCACATCTCACCAGGGGAACAAGTACGTCATGGTTGCGGTGGAGCACTTCACCCGTCACCCCCTGGCCATGGCCATCCCGGATAAAAGGGCAGAGACGGTCGCTCACGCGATCCTCGAGCACTATGTCCTGCAGAATGGGGTTCTGGAACAGGTGCTCACCGACCAGGAGAGGGAGTTCGAGGCAGAAGTATTTTGCCTCCTCTGTCACGCGCATTGTCAAGGAGCGCACCACGGCATACCATCCGCAAGAGAACGGGATGGTGGAGCGTTTCAACCAGACCCTGGCGGGCAAGCTGAGGCGCATGGCGGACCAGCGTCAAAGCGACTGGGACGACCACCTCCCATACGCGCTATTCGCGTACAGTACCACGGTGCACTCATCCACCAGGTAGACACCTTTCTTCTTCCGGCACGGACATGAGGCGTGGCTGCCGGTGGATCTCCTCTTTCAAGTGCCAAGCCCCCAACCGTTTCCTGAGGAACAACCGCACGCCCACTGGCTGACCACCCTGCGACAGGTGCGCGGCACGGCCTACCAGGCCGAGGAAACGGCGCACTTGTGACAAACTGCTGCCTCCCGGCCGCGTACTGACCCGACCAGGTTCAAAAGCAGAGCCAAGGTGTGGGTGAATTCACCGTGGGTGCGGCCCGGGCAGGTGGGTAAACTGGCCTCTCAGTGGTCAGGTCCGCACATTGTGATCTAACAACTCTCTCCGTGGATGGTAAAGATACGGGGAAAGGGTTGGAGGAAGGCGCGTGTGATCAACGTGCGTCGACTAACGCTGTCATGGCCGACGCCGGGTGAAGGAGCCCCGTGTCCCCAGTCCGAGGAAGAAGATGACGGTGAACGAGTCCGCCCTATGGAAGGGACTAGCCCCAGAAGGGGACTGCACCTGGAGTGACGACGGAGCCAGCCCCAGCCACCAGTCAACCCACGATCCCCGCGAGCGCGCGATGAGAACCCGCGACCCACGGGAGCAATCCCCAGACAGGCGCCCTCACACGCCGGCTGGTCGAGACGGCCGCCGGCGCACCTGAGGGACTATGTGACCACGGTCCGACCCGCGAACCGATCACTCACATGGACGCAAGCGGGACTGTGAGTGCTGTGGACAGTAACGCTGGCCATGATCGCAACAGCGATCATGTCAACAACACTCGCAAAATAGGTTTTTATATGCAAAGCAGCCTTACCCGCAATGTAACACGGGCTCATGTTTATCTGTGAAGACACATCAACGGCCGACTCCCATCACTATCAATCGGCTGCTCGCTGATGTGCCCTCTCCGTCTCGACGGTGCGCGTGAAACACCGCGGCGACTCCATTTTCTCTACACACGGAGGCCACTCCAGTGAGGAGACGAGAGACTTCTGTCTTTCTAGCTCTTTATTAACCCCTAACCCATGACACTACAGTAACACACAACTCACTACAGCACTCTAACACTACCCCATGTTTCACACACTAATGACTCGTCTTGACTACATTGGACGTCGCTCCGCTGCCATCTCCAATGCAGAACTCTTTTCCTCGCTTCTGCACATCTCCTAATATCCCCTCTGACATCAACCAGCCACGCGATATTAGCCCACATCCGTTAGCCAATCTGATCATCACACGTCTGCATTATGTTCCTCCCCCAGACAACGTGTTGTTTACGATCTCGGGCGGGGGGAAGGTCACCACACTTTCTGTTACCACACTTTGTCACTACACTTTCTATCGCCACACCCTCCGTCACTCTCACCGCACCTAATCTTCACCTGGCTAACCACTCTTGGCCTCGCAAGCGTGAGGTCTGGCACCAAACATTATTAGCTTCTCATTTGTCTGCTCTCATTGATTTTGTATTTATGCTTAAATACATATAAATATTTCCCAAATCTGGCAATAATACATGCTGCTTTGATAATGTATGCATTTTGTTTGCATGTTTTGCCACAAGCATGTGTTTTTGTTGTTGTAAACTTGACACTTGTATTATTGTATCATTGCCAGAAATGGCAACACCTTTTTGTTACATCTTTGTACTAACAAACAAGTGTCCGTAGGCTTAATGATGATTTATTTGGCATATTACAATGCCACAATAAACAAATCGACGTGTAATCATATACACACGTCTGACACTCGAAATCGTAAACGTATGCTTTCCTTCTAGAGGATTTTGAACTTGAGTGCACAAAAAACCGTTGGACTTGTTGTCTAGATACCTTTAATACAGGGCGGCGCGGTGGCCCAAGGTTCCCGGGTTCGAATCTCTAGGCTCGGGTGCCTTTCTGTGTGGAGTTTGCATGCTCTCCCCGTGTCTGCGTGGGTTTTCGCCGGGTACTCCGGTTTCCTCCCACAGTCCAAAAGCATGCTCCTGGATAGGTTGATTGGCTCGCAGACTAAAATTGTCCCGCAATGCCCGGCGATGGACTGGCGTCCCGTCGTCGGGTGTATTCCTGCCTTACGCCCTGTGTTTCCGGGATAGGCTCCGGCTCACCGTGACCCTATATAGGATTAAACGGTTTCAGATAATGAGATGAGACAAACCCTGAGATATCCCTGGAAGTGTTTGGGGGGGAAAAACATGCTTTCAAAAGCTGGAGGCAAAATGTTGCGAAGGAGAGAAGGAACGCTCGACACGGTTGTCCCGAAAAAGCAAATCTTGAGAGCCATCTTTATACATCGAGCCGTGAAGAGCTACATCAATACACGGTGTGAGAAAAGTGACGATTGCTCGTGGCATCTCAAGGCCTCTGGACAATGACCACATGGTACCCCTGCCCACCCCCTGCATCCAGTCCTATCCTTTCCCAAACACAAGGGTATGGTGGGCCATAAAGGCACGGTTATTTTAAAATCCGTATAATTGCCAAGGCATCTTTCACGACTTTCATAGAAAAGCTTGTGTCGGAAATTAAAACGAGAATGAAATCTGGACGGCACGATTGCGCAGTGAGAAGAACTGCCACTTCGTAACAAGAAGCCCTCAGTTCCATTCTCGGCTCGGGTGCCGCTTTTCTGTGTGGAGTTTGTGCGTTCACTCCGTGTCCGTGTGAAATTTCATCAGATACTCTGCTTTCCACTCAAAGTCAAAAGACACGCTGCCTAGGATAATTGGCTTTCTCACTTAATTGCTCCGGTGCCTTGTATTGGATTTACGTCCCATCCTCCCTATAGCCCTGCATGGCACCCTGTATCGGTCAGGATAGGCACCAGTGCACCGCTCTCTTGTACAGGTTTAAGAAGGTAATGATAATGAACATGTAAACGATATCGAAATCTTTGGTTATATATAAACTGACAATGCATTGCTCATTCAGCACTTTGAGACGTTTGTGTGAAAGGAACCTATTCACACCTATAATTTGTGAAGTTTTCATCTGTTGCAGTTTCGAATGCTAATGAGGCATGTTTCAAGTTTGTTTTGTTTAGTGTAACCGGTGGCTATGGTAATGAGTTGTACATATGCATAGTCGCACATTAAAATGCTGGCGTGTTAGCATCGCACACGCCCCCACATACAGGGAAACACGGCCACCCTTGCGGAAGCGTTTTTCAGTGTGAGTGAAGCATGATTGAAGGATGTGGAGTTTTGATGTGACTACGTATGTTGATGGGTGCGTTTGAAGGTGCTGTGTCTGCAGAGTAATACATATCAACGTTTCGGGAGAAGATACGTGTGGAATCAAGTCCTTGTGGAAGGGGAGTAATGAGTGTCGGCGAACCAGGAGCGGTGCATGCGGAGCGCGAGGGGAGATTCACAAAGAACACAACGCAGAACTTTACCATCAGAATCACCCCCTCCTCGCCATGTGTGCACTCACGCGCGCCGAGTTCACCTGGTCTCTGACATCTCGCTGGTCTTGGCACTGGCCTGCAGTCTCTCGTGCGATCGGCGGCCGTATCGTTGGGTATAGAGAGACAGTGCAGGTTGGAGCCGGTTACATTAGCTTAGCGAGAACTCACACGGTAGCAATAAACAGGGTGGCTACCGGATTCTAACCATGTGTGGTGTCAGGCCTCGTGCCATGCCAGGCCAGGTGCATTTAGTTTACCTGTCTGGAGAGGCGCCGGCTGCGCCTCGTTAAGCTCTCTGGAAAAACATGGCAAGCTGTATGCACCTGTGTGGCCGCGCTTCGCGAGCGGGCTGTGAAAAGGAGCCAGGGTGTCTGGCGGAGCGTTGATTGGGGGGCGCCAAGATGCCGCTAGGCGTTGATTAGAGGAGGACGCACGTGTGTTTTTTTAACGGTAAAGCCAGGGCCGGATGTCTGAGTGGGCTGTTCATGAAGTACAGGTGCGTAACTTGGTGGTAAACAGGTTGTCACGTGACGCATGCACGGGGCTGGAGAGAGATATAATGCGTGGATCGGAGCGCACACAGAGCGCCGATGGCAATAGGGTCGGCGGATTCACGGCAACAGCAGCCCGATCGGCTAGAGTTTGGAGCGCGAGATGCGTAAGATTGTGTTACGGTGCCCGGGCATTGTTATGTTACCGTTATGTTAGTTTTAACTGTTTAATAAAGCCTCGAACACGAGAAGTATCCTGGTTCCTTGTTGCAAGTAGGGTGTGGCCGGCGTGAATGCTGTCTGTGCTGGTGGCGGGGAGCGGCGTCGCCAGCACCACCAGCACCACGAGTCTCCTGCGCCGCGTTTGGAACCCGATACGCTGACCGGGTGGGCGAGTTCGACTCTGAGAGGCGTCCCGGTCGGGTATCACACATGAACATCTGCAACGAGCAAAGCTGGCGCTGCTGCTGAGCCGCATTCCGGTCCTGTCACTAGCGGCAGGGTGGTGATAGCCCTGTAGTACTGTACGGTAAAATCAGGCGTGGTGTGCAACCACGCATCATAATATGGTAGTAACATGTATGCCCCGACCATTGGGCGGCAGGATTGCGCAGTGGTAACATCGTTGCCTCACAGACTGAAGACGATCAAGGCCGTTTGAGTTCCACATCGGGCGCCTTCGTTAGCGGAGCTTGCGTGTGTTGTACCTCGCTCTGCGTGGGTTTCCTCTGGGGTTTTCGGTTTCATCCTACGACTCATTAATACATTGGCTTATACTATGCAGGAGAGTGTCTAGCGGGTTGACGCCAGCTGATCGAGTGGCTGTCTCTTACCTCCACCTGTCGTTTTTGCAGCGCCGTGGGATATCTAGTTAAAAAGCGTCACTATATTGTTATAATTTTGGACCGTAAAGCGCGATCTATTGTAGGCAAACTACTTTCGAAGTGTGTGTGCTCCGTTCAGACCGAGCTAGCCTCCTATATCGGACGAGATGTTATGTAAAATCAACGGAACCACTGATTTCACCGCAAGCCTGAATTTATCCACTTCGGCGGTCTTAGTGATTCTGAAGGTCCCAAACAAAATCCCCCCCCCCCTCTGCAATTCCCTGGGTCGGCCCATGGTTAAGGCCAATTGTGTTT
>JAZEWT010000009.1:9245574-9283281 GCA_036362905.1 Mordacia mordax | reverse complement strand
GGGGGGGGGGGGGTGATGCGCCTATTGGTTACAGCCACCATTCTGAACAGGTGGGTCACGATCGCGACCCATCAGTAGGCCCCTTAGAGATACATGGAGACCCTTGAGGTGCAATAGGTTGAAACCCCCTACAATAAAGCCGGGTGCGACCTGAACATATCTTCATACGTGCCCACGTGCGTAAGGCAAATTTGCTGCCCTGGAATTACTTGTCCATGCCACTACTGCCAGACGGATCTCTTATTTCTACTGTATGTCCTACGACATAAACCGAGGCGGACGAGTAAGAGGTATGGGATACAAAACAAAACGTTGTTAAGAGCAACGCTTTCTGGATAGCCCCGTCGAGCGTTCATCGTCGGCCTGGTAATGCCAACAGCGTGAGAGGTGAAACGAAGAACTTCCGACGTGGCTGTTCCGAATGAGCAGCTTTTGAGAGCAATTGTCATACATCAAGCCGTGATAAACCTACACCGATACGTCACTGTCTCAAGAGCCTCGCAGGGAGATCGAACCGGTGACCTCTAATCTTCGTGCGACCGCTGTGCTAACCTTCATCATCATCCACGTGTGTACTGAGAAACCTTGCTTCTGTAACTTACGCTGGAGATGAGACGCCGCTCCCGTGGACCGTGGACCACTACCGAATCCTCTACCCCTCGTCACGGGGTGCCAGGGCTCATGAGCGCTCGAGCTACTCATTAAACTTTTAAAGAACTCAGATTAGCTTGTTTTCCCGCTCACACTCGGACTCATAGTTTTTTTATGCAGAAGTGATCAAATAATACTTCATGTCTCCTGGTTTTTGAAGATCTGCGTGACATTCTTTTTCTTTCTGTGAAACACAGTGCTCTGCCTATCGTGACTGTAAGATAACGAAGGTCGTTAAGTAAACGCTTATGGAGCAGGGTTTGGGGGTATGGAGGGGAGAAGTGTAGCACTGCGCAACGAATCCAGCGTCCCGAGCCCCATCACCGCTCAACGCCAACACCAGTGACAATGTCCTGAACGGGTCCTCGGCCTCCCTTCTATGTCGACTCAGCCTCTAGTGATACAAAAGCGACCGGCGTGGTACTGGCCACCCACCCCCTCGTGTGCCTTGTTGGCCTTTGCAAATGCGCTCTTAACACCACTTAACACAGCTGTCTGTTAAGGCTTTACGATGATCTTTGTCGTTGGGGTATGAGGGTAGGAGCTTTACTGCCGCGGTTATGCGCTCCCATGCGCAAAATAACGACCGGTACCAGAGCAAAAACACGCTGTGCATGAGCTGATTCCATCGGACGAGATTGCACCAGACGTCTGCACTTGCTACACACTAACGCACGCATACACTTTGCAATGCGCCGTTTGCAATGCACACTAATGAAAACACGAAAGACCTAGGCCGTGACTTGTGGTAGAACCTTTAATTACATCGGATTCTGTCTAATGGGGCGGCACGGTGGCGCACTCTGTCGCACTGCAGCCTCAACGCAAGATTGAACTGGGTTCGATTCCCAATTCGAGTGCCTTTTATTGTGGAGTTTGTGAGTTCCCTCCGTGTTCGTCTGCTTTTTCGCCGTACACTCCGAGTGCTTCCCACAGTCCCAAAACACGCTGCTGCATAGGCTCATTTGCCTGCTGACTATAAATTTCCCCCGGTGCCCATTCCGGGTATAGCCCTGCCTTGCACCTTATGTCTGCCGCAATAGGCTCCAGCCTCCTGCCACCCTCTACAGAATTAAGCAGGTACTGAACATGAGTGAATGAACGGATCACAACTACGAGCGAGGGTCATGCTGGTGCTACCAATGCCACGGCTGTCAAACCACTCAAATGTTTTCCCATAGCGGTTGGCTGACCCAGCGGTTGCTCGTTCACCGCTTGTTTCACAGGGTCGCGATTCGAATCCAGCGGCAATCCTGATTATTAATGCGGACACAGTCAACTTTAAATACAGTATCACCTGACACCATTCGCTAAAGAAGGCCACACAGCGTATGTCGGGGTCGTGGTACAAATTTGAGAGTATAAATTCACGCTGCAAATAATTGAATTTGGATTACACATAGCAATCATAGCCCCCTACTGGCAGACATGCCCCAGGTCGCTCTTGCAAATAAACTTCATCCTGGTGCCTTGAGTTATCACCTGGTTAAACAGTCAACTTGAACTTGCCCTCAGCAGTATCTGGTCACATGTGGCACCAGATCACGATACTGCAGTGTTGTGACCTCAAGAGTGGCCAGATGAGCTGCAGCTTTTGAACCTGCAGAGCACTGTATATGTGCTAGCGTCCATGATAAATTCTGGAATGGGATCACCTCCCTTGTGGAATGGAGTAACGTTGACAGGTATGAGACAAGACAAATTAATCTTCCAATGGCCCGAATCAAACGTATCTTGCACCACAGCACCAAATGTCTGCGTATGCATTGTGCACAGTTATCATGCGACCAGTTTACAGGCGAACCTGTTATAGTTATGCATTGTATATACAATTCTGCCCACTTGGCATACGGAAAGTCTGGAAATAATTCGGTTTGACGGGTAACAGACACTGCATAGCTGGTTAATTCTCTGCATATACAATCAGCCCACACATGAGACTTGCAGGACTGTGCCCTTGTGAAAACCAGTATTTCAGTTATTTGAGAATCCTACTGTACTCTATTGTATGTAAACAATGATCGTTTTTGTACTGATATAGGTTTTCACGGCGCGATGCATGATGTTTGCTTTATAAAGCTGTTCTTTCGGGACAGCCGTGTCAAGCGCTCCACCTCTACGTGATGTTTCGCTTCTCAGGTTCGAATAATCCTCAGGGTTTCTGAGCCCTTTTTCCTCTCGTTCAAAAAATATCCTCTTCTGACAATTAAAAAATGAAGTGGCTGTGGAGGTAATTAGAGTCTGCCAAAATAGAAATTACGATCATCACATTTGTAAACATGTTACCACCTGCTCAATTGAGATGATCGCTATTTGCCGATCTATCATTAAAACCAAATGACATTGGCGGTTGCAGCTATGACGCCTGAAACATTAACAACAATAGCGAAAATAATGCAAACAATGGGGCTGCAGGTCCTGTCTTCATGCACTAAGGCCTTCAGAGAATATATTAAAGCTGTGCTAGTGGGAGGCTTCATTGAAAGTATTAAATAATGAAAACAGCTTTAAATGTTTTTTATATGCTTAATTAAAACGGTTCTGAATTCAATTCCTTGGCCAAAGCTAATATCAGTGGCCAGTGAAGTCTGAATCAGTCCTGGACTCAGCTTCAAACTATTAACCCACCCTGCACTAGCCAGTGTGGTGAAGTATGGTCAGATGACCCTCTTGACTGAGACTTAATATTGAGTCTTTCATCCAGCAGAAAATTTACAAGAGATGCTGAATACTAAAGACAAATAAAAAGTGTCATTTGCCACTCACTGACCTACGGTGTTTGTGCCAGGCCAGATGTACTTTGATGCCTGCTGGTCCCTGGTGGTCTAGAGGCCATATCTATAGGCATTTTATGTACATAATGACGTCTGATTGTTAATATAGATATATTAGCATAAGCTATATGGACACTAACTTCCTTCGGTAGCCCACAACAGGCATGCATTGGCGGAAGCATGCTGGCTTGAACCTTTGTACAATTCTTTTAAAAAAAGACATGCCCACCCACGCACACGAAATATAATATATCTACTGCATATGTGCAGTAGATGTTTCTAAATCAAAATACCGTATGTATTGAACACAACACTGTTTGAAGGCAGTGTGATCTGTCATTAAGCTTCATAGTCGTATAAATTTAGCTATTTGGTACCTCTTACATTTACAGCTAAAATGTCAACGTGCAGCGGATCTGGTTTGCAATAAAACTTGATTCACCGATTCTCTTGGAAACTTACACGCATTGCTTGCAGTACTTTTTTTGTACAAGAAAAAAAACCCCGCATGTGCCTCTCTGCAATTACAGACGCAGGTGCTAATGATTCTCGTGGCATTTATCCTACAGCCAAATAAATTTGCCGACGATCTTAACAACTAAAGTGGTTGTAATTAACCGAGGGAAGTAAAAAAATATTCCTTCAGTGAGTACAGCATCGCGGCGAGGGGGCATTTGCGCAACACGCAGGCACACCTTAGCTCGTGAGAAACGTGGTCGCGTTAGCATTTGGCACGAGGCGGCATTACCGACGGAAACACATTTCACAGCTGAATTTCGTACATTCACACACACAAAACAAGGCGGTTGGGCCGGGGCGAATGTCAGTTGGCGAGCAGCGGCTTCTCTGTGTTGGACCGCCAATGACTGGGTGTTTTATACAGCAGGGTGGCGCAATGGTAATATTGGCCCAACGTAGTGCTGGCCACTCACCCTACCCGTGCGCCGTGCTGGCCTTTACAGGTGATTGCTACCAGCACTTGACCCTGCAGTCTGTTAGAGGCTATACGGGGGATCTTTGTCTTTGTAGTGGTAACATCTGTGCCTCGCAGAAAGTCCTGCCCGGCATTCTTCTGGGTTCTCCAGTTTTCTCCCTCAAACACAACAAATAACACTCATTAATGAATTGATGGACTAAATCATAACCCCCCCAAACACGTTATTGTTGTTGATTTGCCGTTCTTATGTTGTTGTTGTTGTTGAGTGCCGTTCTCTTCGTAGATCTGTGCAGCGCTCTGTGACCCCCGGGTGAAAAGCGCTCTAGAAGTGCAATTTTTATGAACTGTTACTTCCAGCTTAAATACAAACTGACTGGCTCTGCTGTCGGTCCGCCTCAGTGATTTCGCCAGGTCGCTCTGGCTGTTGATGTCGATTGACGTCGCTGCTCGGTGAAACGTTGCCTGAACCAATTTTTCTCGCTGTGTACGCGTGGACGTTGTCATCGACGTGCGGTGGTGAGTCGAGGGCCGTTGATCGCGCTCTGAGGGCAGCACAGCGTGGGGCAGATCATCGACACATTGCAAAATTGCACAGATAGAGATGTGTCCGTTGTTTCTGGTTTACGCTGTGTAAACCACAGCTGTCAGCCGTGCAGCCGGGGTGCAATGGTCAGAGATCACCGGGATTTACGATGCATCGGTCGCCGCTCCGATCAGAGTTCGCGGCAGTTAAAACAATAGGCGACTAAAATTGTCCCACCACCTCTCTCCTCCCCCCAGTATTATAAGTGGGTGGGGTAAAGTGTGGGTACTCTCACCTTTTCGAACCTATCCGGTCATAAAAAAAAGAATAGACCAATTTACACTCTAGGGTGTGCTCTATGCAAATTGTAACAATAATACAGGCAAGGTTGTTGCAATTTTCAGATTCATTGTTCAGAAAAAAGAGCAAGTCACAAGAAGCAGCACTTTTCGACAAAACGGTAACACCATTAATGGAGACTGACTGCAAATAATACACAACCCAAACAAATTTCAAAAACAATCCTCTGCATTTTAGCAATTTGATTCTGATTCAGTGGAAAATGTGTCATCATCTGAAGTGTCAAGAGCACTAGCCAACACAACTTACCATGCTCTGTGGATTGCATTAGCCTTGCCAGATGTGCAATCCACTTCTCAGATTCAGTCAGTATCTGGACCCGCTTAATACTGTACAGGGTCATGGGGTGCCAGAGCCTATCCCGGCAGACATAAGGCGCAAGGCAGGGCTGTGCACAGGATGTGACGCCAGTACATCGCAGGGCACTGGGAGCAATTTACTCAGCAGGCCAATTAACCTAGGCAGCAGTGTGTCTTTGGACGGTGGGATGAAACCGGAATACCCAGCGAAAACATACGCGGACACGGGGAGAGAACACGCCAACTCCACACAGAAAGACACCCTAGCCGGGAACCAACCCTGAGTACTTTTTTTTTCTGTGAGGCCAGCGGCGCTACCCCACTGTGCCACCGCGCAGCCCCACTTCTCAGATTTAACCGTATGTAATTATTGGCAACTAATGCTTCGTCCAACCCCCTCCTCTCCCAATGAAACCGAGACGAGGACTACGGGAAGTGAGTGCATCAGCTGGAACGGTAAGAGAATTCCTCTGCGTGACCCACATTGGCTCGTAGTTGCACGATGTGACAATTTTCACCCAGACCTCCCCCCGCTTATCACGTTTTCCGGGACCAGGCAGGGTAGATTTAGAGTTTGCACAGCTTCTCACATGCTCGCTGCTCGGAATTGAGGCCGCGGGTAGATAATAATAATTGCATTTCACGAGCGCTTTTCACCCGAGGATCACAAAGCGCTGCACATAACTGCGGAGAGAACGGCACATCAACAACAACGACATAAGAACGGCACGTAAGTAACAATTACGATTTTGGGGGGAGGGGGGGTTGTTACAAATCCGAGCTGTGGAGAGCACGGCATGTCAACAACATCAGGACAGTTCAACTGAAGGTTAAATAGTAGTAATAAATTATAATACATGACATTAGCGATTAAAAAAATCTTCAACAAACAAAGAAGGAATAAATGTTCCCGAGCAGGTGCAGGTCGGCAAAGAGCCGTCATCCCGGCACGACAACATCGAGCCGCATCAACAGTCCTAGCCAGAGGACTTGAAAGCCTTACGGAACAAGTGAGTCTTGAGACGAGATTTGAAGATGGCCAGGGACTCAGCTGATCGAATCTCCAATGGAAAGGCATTCCAGAATCTGGGAGCAAGCCCGTATTTGAGGATCGAAGTTGTCGTGTTGAGGAGAGTGCCTGAAGTAGGTCATGGATGTATGTCGGAGCAGCTTCAGTGAGAGCCTTGTAGGTGAGAAGGAGGATATTGAATTCAATCCTGTATTTAACCGGTAACCAGTGGAGAGGCATCGGTTCTGGGGATATGTGATCGTGGATGGGTGTGCAAGTGAGGACTCTCGCAGCCGCATTCTGCACACGTTGGAGCCGATTGATCAGTTAGGCAGGGGTGCCAGGGAGCAATGCATTGCAGTTATCGATTCGTGAGGAGATGAAGATGTGTATTAGCTTCTCAGCATCAGCGGTTGACAGGATGTTGCGCAGTCTGGCTATTTTATGAGATGGAAATAGGCTACCTTTGTTACATTGTAAATGTTTGTCTCAAAGCTAAGGTGAGTAATCAAGAGTCACCAAGACTCCGGACTGCCTTAGCAATTTCAATTGTCTGGTCATCAAGCATCAATTGGATAGGTTCAGTCTTGGATAATTGATGCGTAGTTCAAACAAGAAAAACTTCTGTTTTGTCGCCATTTCGTTTTCGGAAATTTGAATTAAGCCATGCCTTCACAGTTGACAGTGAGGATGACATGCAAAGATCAGACGCATTGATGGATGGCTTTGTATGGATATAGATTTGGATGTCATCGGCATAGTAATGGTAGCTAAAATTGAGGCTGCGCAGAATATGGCCAAATGGTAGTATGTAGATGCTGAAGAAGAATGGGCCGAGAACTGAACACTGAGGAACTCCAGACAAAACAGGATGGATCTCTGAGTTTTGTCCTCCGAGGATGACGAACTGCTTCCAGTCGGAGAGGTGGGAGCTCAGCCAATGCAAGGCACAGCCAGAGATCCCTATACCCTCCAGTCACTCAAGTAAGATCGGAAGGTCAACGGTATAAAAGGCAGCGCTCAGGTCCAGGAGGACAAGAATACTTGGCAAACCTTCATCATCAGCGACGATTAGGTCATCTACTACTTTTATCAGAGCAGTTTCATTACTATGACCAAAACTGAACCCAGATTAGAAGGGATCATGGAGGTCATATTTGAGAACGTGTTTCTGGAGTTGCATGGCTACTGCGCGTTCAAGGACCTTAGAGAAGAATATTATATTTGAGATGGGGCGATAAGTCGTCTGGTCGCATTTAAGAGGCCAACTGCTGGGGCTTTTTTTAAACAATGTGGATGAAGGAAAAACAATCTAAATTATTGAGGTATATATTTGTCAGCTATTTGAGAGAAGTATTTTTAGAAGGCTACAGTTGAATCGGATCTGCTGTAATTACACCTGATTTACATATTCAGCATTACTATATGTCATGGCCACATCGTTGGGCGGCGCGGTGGCCCAGTGGTTAGCGCTGACGCCTCACAGCAAGAAGGTCCCGGGTTCGAATCTCTCGGCTCGGGTGCCTTTCTGTGTGGAGTTTGCATGCTCTCCCCGTGTCCGCGTGGGTTTTCGTCGGGTACTCCGGTTTCCTCCCACAGTCCAAAAGCATGCTCCTGGATAGGTTGATTGGCTCGCTGACTAAAATTGTCCCGCAATGCCCGGCGATGGACTGGCGTCCCGTCGTCGGGTGTATTCCTGCCTTACGCCCTGTGTTTCCGGGATAGGCTCTGGCTCACCGTGACCCTATATAGGATTAAGCGGTTTCAGATAATGAGATGAAATACATTTTTTTCTAAGTGTTAATAATGACAACACATAGTTTACAGCCCAATGATAATCTACTGCTGGATAGAGTGTGCTCCATATCGTGTCAGTCATAGTTGTTTGATCATACGTCACCACACTGGTCAACACGACTTGGTGGTAGGCAGACGAGGTGCGTGCGGCAATATCGCTTCATAGCTCGCTCAATACTCATCACATTCGACTTGTCCAGCAAAAATGCAGGTCACTGCACGGTTCATCCCACAGTGAGCGATCTACTACACCACTGCTGCATATCCCGTTGCTTATATAGATGTCACAGCGCGCTAACCAATGCATGGCTCCGGCGACGCGCAAGCGTCCGTTATTTAATTTGAAGTTGAATCTCCTCTCATTGTCGGGATGGCGAAGCTGCGCTGAGCTCGATCCGGTTCAGATATCACTGATGTGACAAAAGAAAACTACTCAACACATTCACCAATAACACTGTCAGGGCATCGTTTTGGCCCTTTTACACAGCGATGTTGTGAAGAATAAAGACCATTGCTCTAACAAGTAGCCTGCAACGTCATCTGTTAAATACGTCTTTAAGGCCACGTTATTTTTGACGAATGTGTTGGGTTTGCTTTGTTAGTTGTGCTGTTGCACCACTGCCAACGCAGCAACAACAGCAGCATTGTCAAAAAAATCATTACTTTACTAACAGGGTTACGGTTTCATTTCTGTAGAAATTGGTATTGTGAATTAGTTTTGTTTACCTTTTGATTGTAAATTTTGTTGCGTTGGTCAGATAGAACTTTTTTTGTATCGTAGGAATCCGGCATCCAGAGCTTGCATGTTCACAAGGTACTTGCTACTGTAAAAATAAACATCTAGCTCTCTAAAACAAAAATCTGCCTATCAGTGGTAGAGACAGGGGACATTGTTACAGATAGGAGCAAGTATTAGAGATAGGAGCCACTGTTTTATCGCAGGAATTCCACATCTAGAGCTGTAAGCTCACGCGGTACTTCTACTGTAATATAAAACATCCGTCTGTCTCATTAGTCAGAAGATGTGAATGGGCGCGCTCGGATTCAGTGCGGTTCGCCATAACCACCGGTGTCAACACTGCGCCACCACTCCCCGTGTTTGCAAACGGTAAAACAGGTTTCATATGCACGGCATACCTCAATCAGGGCTCGCGGAGGTAGAGTTTTGGTCGAGGAGTTACCTTTGAAAGTAAATACTATAATGTGTCGTGTAAACCTCAAGGCTCTAGACATAGAGGCTTATTTTACTTCGTAAACATATCAGACGAGAAATGCTCTGCTCGTCGGTTTTAGATAATTCCAGTATTTTTTTCGTGTGTGACTATTTGCAATAACCAAATGCGCCTGTAGCCAAACCAACCAGGATGCGCCACATCTCTTCAGATCTCCCAAGCTAAGCGGGGATTAGCCTGTATAGTGCCATGTTGTGTTGCGCCCGCTATGCATTAGCAGTTGCCCTAAGGTTTCTGTTGAGAAAATTTGCCTCCCACGTTGGAGGCATCTTCAGAATCCTGATGAAGAATTCATCATAAACCTGATCATCAGAAGTCTGATGGAGGCATTATCAGAAGCTTGATGATGTCTTCAACGTGGGAGACGAAACGACGTGAATGAGAGAAGTGGAACGCTCGACACGACTATTCCGAAAGAGCGGCTCTTGAGAGCAATTCCCGTGAAAACTTACATTATTACCTTAATAACACTCATTTTGCTGCCTCACCAGCAGGATGGTGCCGCCGATCCAGAGGCGTTAAAAGTTAATGCTTGCTTCTTCAAAATGAATAAGCCACTGTACAACATTTGACATCTTGATAAATCCTGACCGTCGCTCTCCCGGGAGGTGCATCTTGAAGAAGGGCGAACTGTGAAAATTGTTCAAAGCGCACTGTTGTGTCTTGCCACGAGGTTAGAAGAACGACGCGAGAGCCGTATTATTTCACTCAATCACAGCGGTGTTATCAACACTTCTTTTTTTCGGAAGATGTCAAATTAAACTGTCGACGCTTTTTATTTCATTATATTTTTACCGCGCGGCGGTCAAAACAAACGAGAACCTTGAACAAGTAAATCTACAAAAAATAATCTATCAATATAATGCAACTTTCTACTGAACCATCCCGGCAGTGGCTTATATCAGCGACAATGCTGACATAAGGTAATCCTCTTGGGGCTTTGCAAAATCAACACAACTAGTATAGGACTCCTCTCAAACTCGAGATCATATTTGCAAAACAAAACTTGCTGGCAGCGACACACCAATTTCTGACCCATGGCTGCTAAGGAATTTTGGGAAATTTGAGCACTGCCGTCTGAGGGGATTTTGAGGGCACAGGTAATTCTTAAGCCGCGGGCCCACCAGCGGCTTCTGTTCATCACTTGTGCGGAGGTAAACGCTGGGAATTCCGCACTGCCGCGTTGAACCTCGCTAAAAGATGGGTTCATTAAGGGTTGACGATGACTAATTCAAGGCTAGGCTCTTGGTGGTCAAGGTAAAACAACGCATACACTTCAAACACTAAAATTAAAGTATGGAATTAAAGAGAAACATTCCACAATTAACGTTTGGTTTTTTTATTGCCTATAAGACCCACAAGAAGTCGTTACAAGTTGCGTGACCCACTCGTAGGGCAACACAGTGGGGCTCTGTTGTGGAATGCTCATCTATTCGAATACTTCACCCAAGCCACTGGTTGCTCAAGCTCAGTGCCACAGCAATTGGGTGCGCAGGCAGTACAACTGGACAGGGGCGCATGGGCTTGAGGGACGGGGCAGAAGGGTGGACAGTTGGGGAATGGCTAGGAGGTCCCAGTGTACTGATATAGGTTTTAACGGCTCGATGCATGATGATTGCTTACCAAAGCTGATTTTTGCAGATAGCTATGTCGATCGCTCCCCCTCTCTCTTTCCTGACGTATCGTCCCTCACGTTGGAGGCATCCTCAGGCGTTCTGAGTCTCCTATTTCATTCCTCACACTCGTCCCATTGTTCAAGCTCCGCCAGTCGTGTCCATCATTTTCACGCTGACCATATTCCAATCGATTGTAAATTATATTTGTTATATTTCGACTAATAATAACGTAGATATTAGACACTTTGGTCACTATTAGTATACTCATGAAGTGGATTATTACTTGGTGTCGTACGTCAGCATTTTATTTGGGCATAGATCATGATGACGGCACAGAAAGGCTTGTTTGTTTAAAATGACGCCACCGAATATTTAACGTCCACTGTGAAGCAGACGGCACGGATTTTTTTTTACTGTTAATATCTCATCTCATTATCTGAAACCGCTAAATCCTATAGAGGGTCACGGTGAGCCGGAGCCTATCCCGGAAACACAGGGCGTAAGGCAGGAATACACCCGACAACGGGACGCCAGTCCATCGCCGGACTGTTAATATGCACTGCAGTTTAATCTAGGGCGCCCTCTGTGCGCCCAACCACGAGCCTCTGCCAACGAGGGGCGATCACGCTTCAACGGTAATCACCGTATGGCTGTCACCGGCCTGAGCTGAAACTCTCTCTCAAAACACGTGGCGCAGAAACGTTTTGGCGAAGTTGCCAAACACCCCCATGGTACAAGCCGAGAGCACATCGCCCGAGGACACGCCGCTCTACTCTTCATTAGAGATTATGTGAAAGCCACGTGTCACACACCCTGGCAGGTGCTCACTCCCACGGGCGGAGCGATAGACTCGCGGAATTACACGGTTTAGTCCGTGGGAGATTCTTTTTCGACGCGTGCGTGGCACCACATACTTTAACACAATATCTCTGTTATAGTCCAATCACTGAGGTTTAGCCACGCTTTCATCGCTCCTCTCTGATCGCTAATCCTTTACCTCTTGATAGCCCGAGATCACAAGGCAAATCGGGTTTCACTGCAGCCAACGTTCATCCTTTTATGCCAAGGTTCAAGCAACAGCACGGCTGTGCCTCCTTTCTCTACTCAGTCATCGCTGATGTTCTTCACGCAATAGTTTCGGTCAACGGCCGATGAAGAAATGGGAGCAAATGCAGAAAAAACACCAGCGAAACAGTCAGCCAGGCGTGGTGCCCACCACACCCCCTCCCTCATATGCTATGCCAAGCCTAAATACCTGGCAATTCACCAACATTGCCACAAGCGTACCTGACTCTGCTAGTAAAACACTGGAATGTCAAAATTGGCCCGGAGTTTGCGTGTACTGAATCACTGCTGCTGAAACTGTCTCAGAAGGCCCTGTGGTTGACGAGCAGTGTAAAGAACACGTATATTTTGTTTATGTTGAGAAATATATAGGATGTCCCATATATATGGCACTATCGGGGATATGTATGGAGCATCAGGCGTCATCAGAAGTACGATTTCCCTATGGTTCAATTTCTATGGGACACCCTGTACAAAGGGGATTTACTCTCCAGTTTTGTAGATTGTGACTTACTGGGTGCTCAACGCAAACCTGGTTATGCCACATCCGTCGCAGCCTCATTGAATGTTCCAGATTGTAATTGGCATGTACAAAAACAAATCAGGTTATTTAGCATCAATTCCTTTTGCAAAGGTTTCAAAGTGACAAAATCCTGTTTTCGTCTAAATTTCCAACAATCCCAGAGCTTTTCACCTGATACACAGTTTAGCTATACGTATGTACAATCTGGGCTAAAGAGCCTTGCCTGAGCAACCCGAAAAAACAAGGTGAAGTGTTAAAATAATGGCACCCTGATTCGAGGAATCTTGAAGTATTAAATGCTGAGCCAAGATTGGATAGAGGACTTTAAGAGGGAAAAACCATAGTAACCAAGGTGACGGCAAAAGGGACAGAGGAGAACGAACTGGGAATTATATAATAGGTGGAAAAACGTTGGTTGGGTGTTGTGAAAGGACTCTGAGCCAGGAGCCATGCTATGGAACCATGTCCTCTACTCTGCTGCTAAAATTAAATCAGACACGGTTGAAGTCTAAACTTTTCAATTTATTAATAAATAATTACTACAACTTCATGCTCATCTGCGGGTATCTTCAGTTGTGGCAGCGGTGGGATAAAAAGAACAATGCACCGAAATGAGAAGAAAACAGGGCCGACCCCCTGTTTTCCAGCTGGCGGAGACCAGGAAAATCGAGAGAGACTGATGGACCCTGAGCAATGGGGACCATGATGGGAGGGAGGGCCAGGAGAGAGTGCTGCGAACGCGGCGATACTTACCCGCGCAGAGAGCTCTCAGCAACAACCCCAACCCGGGCCAGCTGAAGACCTGTCGCGGTCGTCCTTAGATCGCTCCAGGGATGCGAAATTGGACCATATCTTGGACGCCTTGTCGCCGTCCTAGGGCACCTGGAGGGACAGCAGCTGTTGGGATGGGTCGTGGCAGAGCCCCGATTAGAGGAGCGAGCTGTACCCGCGGAGATGGAGGGCACCCCGAGAGAGGCCGTTTCATCGCTTTCGTAGCAGCGGCAGTCATTGATCTAGGGAGAAGGAACACTGGAACTGCGACCTCAAATTCCCAAGCCCCGCAACTGGGGGGGAACCCGGAGATGCAGGGAAAGCTTTGCGGGACATTGGCCCAGCTCGGACCATTTATGAGGAGAGTCGCAGTGTCGAGAGATGGTTGGAGCCTCTTCACATGCTGATTTAGGGTAGCATGTAACTCTACGGAATGGGACGAGGAGGAAGTACGGAGGGCTTAACCTCCTTGCTGAAGGATGTCGCTCTCCCTATTTTTGAGTTTCCCGTAGGAAAAGAAGAGGATGCTGAATGTGACCTTTAAGAAAGTGTGGAAGATTTTTGAACCCCGTAAAAGGTGCAGAATCCTGGAGAGCCTCTCTTGACCTACCAGAGCCTGTTGCTCTTGTTGGCACCTGCTGCATATCCTCAAGTGTCGGTGGTCGCCTGGGAGGAGATGGTTGAAGAGACGTTTTTACTATATTTAGCATGGAGGGATTCTGCCTCCTACCAGTGCAGCCCAGGGAGTGAGATTCTGCACGAGTTGGCCAGCACATCCGTGCAGCTGAAGAAGTGAAGGGTGCACCCCTCACTTCCTCAGTGAGTGGGTGATAGCACACACTTCCGCAGCTACAGTGCTAGCTTTCCGGGGCCGCGTCGGAGAGAAAGGGGAACGGGGCCTGCCGGGAGCTGTGAATACGGGGGTCAGCACCAGTTGGAGTGCAGCTGGTGGAGATAATGACCACCCTGGTGGAGGAGGCGGCGGCGGGCCGAGACCTGACCACAATGCACGGTCCACCGGACCGGCGGTTCCACTGGTCACCCTTGGGAGATGCTCGGCAGGAGAGACCGGGACAAATTCTTGTGACCTGTTTTAGATGCGGCTAAATGGGCAACATCGAGAGAGGATGCAGGAGCACCACAGCAGAGAACCTGAATCCAGGGACCTATAGGGCAAATATGCACATTCACCCCCAGGACTCGTGATAGCACCTCGGTCACTCAGCAGGCTGCACTCAATCGTGCACGCACTAAGGGGTCATGTACATACCCATTGAAGAGGGAGGAGAGCTGAAGTCACAAAGTGTGAGCTTTGGAGAGTATGGAAAATGGAAACAGTTACCTAATTTGGGTGAGAGTGATGATCGGTTTCAGGGACTGTCTACAGCTTAGTTGTGTGAAGTGATAATCTCAGTTATAGTGGCTGCAACGAGAACATAATTTATAATGGGAATCGCCGTAGGAGTCAGCCTTCAGGTGCTGGTACACACGGGCGTGGAGGCCACGATTATATCGCAAGACAAATTTGAGATACTCCCACGAAAATCTGAACATCTGCAACCCGTAAACACCAAATATGTACCTGCAAATGGAGGGGGCCTGGGAATAATTGGAATGATAAAGGTCCCCATCTCCATTGGAGCCATGACATTCCGAAGTCCTGTTCTAGTTTCCCACACATTGGCAGTGGCTTTCCTGTTGGGCACAGATGTTTTAAAGAATTAGCCCTTAAAATCGACGTTGCTATTGCCTGCATTGACATCGAATTGGGGAACAGATTGTTTTTTCCCCCATAGCCAGGCTATAGATGGGAACTCTGCCAGGGCACAAGCTGTAGTACAACGGTCAGTGTCGATTCAACCACAACACAGACACATTGTGAAATGTGTCTGTGTTTTGGTGTTTTAAGATCTTAACACCTGCATAATTGCCAGAAATGGTAAAAACCTGTTCTGTTAATTACAACACAGATGTTGCTTTCGTTGCTCTTGCGCCATCCCTTTATAACCAATATAGTCACACCTATGGGTACTATCTCAGATAGGTACAGATTGAGGGGAACGGATACAATCGTGCGTAGAAAGTTTCTAATTTACCGCAGCCCGTTCAAGTGGGAACCATCATCCCACAGGTGGTTCCAATGATCCCAACGAGAGAGTCCAATGACTAGTTCCATTTCTCCAGAGCAGCAGGGTGATGCTGATGCTAATTGGATACACGAGCTCTGTGGTGCCAATGATAACTTGACAGAGGAACAATCGTAGAAGTTAGGGGAGCTACTCAAACACTTTATTGACATATTTAGCAAAAAGTAATATGATCTGGGCCGGGCAAAATTTTTGGAATACCACATCGACATTGGGAATACTACCTCTGTATGCCAAAATTCTTATAGAATGGGCCCCAATGAAAAACGACTACATCATGAGGCAGTGTACGAGATGTTAAAAGCCGACATTATTGCTCCTTCTACCAGTCCATGGGAGGCACCCATTGTGCTAGCTAAAATTTCAGGTAACTCCCTACGATTCTGTGTAGATATAAGAATGTTAAATAAAATCACACTAGCGGATGCTTACCCAATCTCTTGCATGGGTAATTTGTTAGAAGCTTTGTCAGGAGCGAAATACTTCAGTACCCTTGACTTACTCTCTGGATTTTGGCAGCTTCCCCTGGATGAGGCCTCAAAACCTAAAATATGAATAATAATTGCACATCTAGAGCACTTTTCATACAAGGGTAACAGAGCGCTGCACAGAGCTGCCGAGAGAACGGCATGTCACCAACAACGACATAAGAATAGAAAATCAACAACAATAACGGTTTATTTATTTATTACAAATCTGAGCTGTGGAGAGAACGACATGTCAACTGTCAGGGCACAACCCCGATCCGACCTCCACACCACCAGAGATCACTCGTTGTCACACCTGTGGACCCTGGGACGATGTGCCTCCCTCATATATCGCTCACCCACGGCTCCCCCTCATGAACCCCCGCCGAAGTGACTCAACCCGGTTGAGACCATTTAAGACTAGAGTTGTTTACGCCAAAGGAGACACTACCCCTGCCTTCTCAACTTCTCCTCAACTCCGATGACCTCCTCTATTAGCCGATCAGTCCATAGCAACAGTGGCACAGCTAATCATACCCGACCTGTGCTCCGTTCGCACTACAGCTCTCCCTCTCGTGGCTCAAACCCCGGGCGTGCCCATATGAACCCAGCCTGGCATGCACGACACCCCACTCAGCCATCAACACCGCCACAACTCGGCACCGACAATCGCCACAAATCGGCACCGCTCATCACACATGACCCACTCATCCATGACATCGTGACCCCCCTCAGGGCTCGATTGCTGGGTGTGGGTGTGCAAGTGCACCTAGCCTGGCACGGTACGGGGCTTGGCACCACACAACAACAACAAATGACATTTAAGACACCAGGAGGCCTCTATCAATCTAATTGGCTTCCAATGGATTTGAAAGCAACCTTAGCCACTTTCCAACAGTTGATAGAACTTACACTGAGAGATCTTCAGTGGGAGATATGTCTTATCTAGCTGGACGATGCTACTGTTTTCACCTGCACATTTGCGTTTCTGTCACGTTTTATCAAGGGTGCGAGAGGTGTATTTGAAACTAAAACTAGCATTATGTGAACATCTGTCCCGCATTTGGGATACATACTAAGAGCCAATGGAATTGCCAAGGACCCAGAGAAAATGGCACGTGCTCTAATTGATCTTGTCCCACCACAGTCACGGAGATATGACAGTTCCTGGGGTTCGTTTCATATTACCATCGATTTATTGTAAATTTTGCATCCATTACTAAGCACCTACATGCCATCACAGGTACGAAGAGTAGGTTTATTTGAAAGGCATCATAATAGGAATTTTTTGAATGGCTCAGAAAGCACCTTATATCTGCTCTGCTCTTAGTGTAATTTAACGTCACTAAGCTTTTTATTCTTGACACGGTTGCAAGTGGCACAGGCTTTGGTACAGTTCTGTCACAAATTCGTGAAGGCACAGAAGTCGTCATCGCATATAGCAGCAAGGTGTTGACCAGTCCAGAACGGCGATACTGTGATGCGCGACAGGAACTGTTGGCAACCGTATACTTCACACAGCAATTTCGTCCATACTTCTATGACAGAATATTCTTGATAAGGTCTGACCATACATCCTTGTAATATTCCCTCAAGGTTGAACTACAGTAGGGATAATTGGTTTGCCGGTTTTGGAAAGTTACAGGAATTGTCATGGGATTTCCCACAGAAAAGGTACCCAACGCACTACTGCTCTGTCAAGGTTGCCCCATTCACCAAAATGTGCCTGTGAAGTCGGAGGCGCATGTTGTAAGCAGATCAGTGACCCAGGGGATACGCATGCTGTCTTGGATGTACCTGGTAATGTTGACTTAAACTTGTCCAGGTCTGAGTGTATTCATCAACAGGACTTGGAATAACAGTTGCTAAAGATTCACAATGATATTAGTAGTCCACCAGCTGATGGTGCCACAGATGGGCCTAAAGGAGCATATATTATGGAGATCCTTGTTAATGTACACAGACACGACGGTTCAACAGTGCACCTTAGTGGTATTGAACCAGTTACGTCGGCTGTTGATACAAGAAATAATGACAACAAATTGGCTCACTTGGAGGAGGCTAAAATATTGGCAACCTTGAGATGCTCGTATTATTGATGATGCATGCAGGCTGGTGTCAAAATATTCATTTAGGGCTGCGCCACCTTTTTGCGTCACAAATCCACAGAAAAACGAGTGATTTTGCCTTTGTAGCCAATAATGGAACCCTGGGTGAATAAAATAGTGGCGTTTGATATACTAGGACCATTTCCACTGACCCCCAGAGGACATCAACGGTTTCTCGTGGGTGTCGAATATCTTACCAGGAGTCCAATGGCATGACCGATCCCGAACCAAAAAGTCAAGACCATAGCCAACAATTTTGTTGATGGATATATGATACAGACGGGAGCTCCAGAAAATCTCCTGACAGACCAAGGACAGAATTTTCCCTCCAAGCTACTACAGTCGGTTCTTAACCTCACGGGAACCAAGAAAGTTCGGCTAGCCAAAAAAGAATTGGGGGTATGCTAGCTTATACAGGAAATGTTCATACCTCAAAGAAGTAAGAGAAATGGCGGCAGGAAATTTAGTCGTCATTCAGGACACAAATGAATGCCTATGTAGGGGTCGCTGCCCCTAGGAATATAGAGGTTGCTGCCCCTAGCCCCCTCAATCCCTGCTGTGTCCATAACGAGTGGGATAGCGGCCAGAGAAAGGAATAGAGGGGTCTGACTGTCCGCTCCTGCCCCCACCCCTTCCAGACCCCCGGGCCCCTCAAAGAGAGACCTAGCCTAAGGAGAGGGGGGTTCCGCTGCGGCGGTCCCTGGTGGGGCTCCACTGCCTGGCCGCTCTCTACCCTTCATCTTCGCCGCGAGTTCTGTCTGCCCAGCGAGGGTCACCTGTTCCTCTACGATCCCGCACACTCGCCACACACACACACGGCGCGCTAACCACTACCCTACCTGTCCCCACGATAACAACAACCACCATTCGCCACTAAGTGGTGGGACGTCACCACGGCGCCTGTGCCAGGCCATATGCACCTTTAAGCCACGTGAAGTGTCGAAGGCTCGCTGACAGTAGGTCACGGAACAGACCCAGGTCTTATAAAATAATTATAATTGCATTTGTAGAGCGCTTCTGACTGAGATGACTGGCAGATGCATCACCGATGCTCCCTACTTTGCCAACTTGCTGTGTTTTAGCCGCCCGACGCTCTGCTCGTTGTTGTGAGCGTCGCTTCTCCGCCCTCCGTTGTTGTTGGAGGGCGACTTCCTCCAATTGTCCCGTAGCATCCTTCGCGATCCTCCTCCACAGAGGTCGATCTTGACACCACTGGTACTAGTCTTAAGCAAGTCCACTCAGCTCCAGGCCCTCCTGTGCCACATCAGTTCATCTCTTTTTTAGCCAGTGCCGCGTACATTTGGCTCCCTTTATCTGACCAAACAGCAACTGCTTGGTCATGCGGTGGCTGGGCATGTAGGCTACATGACTCATCCACCGCAGCCTCACCTGCCAGAGGAGCCCACCGATGGGACTTTGTCCAGATACTTCGAGAATTTATGAGCTCTTCACACAATCTAACCTGCTTAAATCCAGGATGGATCATAGGCAGGCTAGTCAGAACATTTCAAGACAGTGCATATGTGCCGCCGATGGGGTCCACGTTTTGCAAGCACAGAGAAGAGAGGGCATGACCGCAACTGAGAAGACCTGATGCTTCGTGTGGAGCAACATGCCAGTCAGCTTCCACAACGTTACGTAGCCGATGAAACGTTAATGCTGCCTGACTGATTTGGAGCGAGACCTCTGCTGTCAAACTGGAACCAGCCATAAGCACATTGCCTCGGTATGGAAACTTTTCCACTGTCTCCACAACTGCCTCATCACTCATGAAGAGCTGAGGAGGTAAAGAATTCGGTGACACTAAATACCCAGACAGGTGCTTTGCTTTGGTGGGACTGATGGTAAGACCACACCTTTTTGTGGTATTTTCCATGTTCAACAGCAGAGCCCCCAACTCCTCCTCAGAATGAGCAGTAATCAAAAAACCATCAGCATAGATAACATGATTGGTTAATAGCGAGCCATCCCTTGACACACTGATCAGCCTCGATCAGCCTCCCATTGTATCTGTACCAGATGGAAATGCCACTGGAACATCCATGGAAAGCCTCTCGAACTAAGTGATCAAAAAAGATGTTGAATAATGTAGGAGCCAGAGGGCATCCCTGTCACACCCCAAGGTGAACAGGGAATGGCTCTGACTCCCGACCACGTAGCTTTACCCGAGCTTGCCCACTCTCATGAAGGTCCTTAATGATGGTGAGCAGGGTGTCAGGGACCCCGAAAGCATGAAGAACAATCCACAGCACTGGTCTACTGATGGTATGGTAGGCCTTGACTAGGTCAATAAAGCAGAGATGCAGGTTCTGTTGGAATTCCTTACACCTCTGCTGTAGCAACCGGACAGAGACTATGGGGGTTCCGCAAGCCTCTCCTCAGCGTGCCTATCAAGGCAATGTTGAATGATCCTTGCTAGGACCTTTTCCTGGCACACTGAGGAGCGAGATGCCCCTGTAGTTATTACAATCTGTGCAGGACCCTTCCAGTGCTCCATTTGGCTAAGAAGATCATCTCTACTCAGTGTTTCTCCTGGTCTCTGGCTCTAGATTACCTTACGTACTTCCTCTGTAGGTGGCATCTCCACCAGCCACTCTCAGGGTGTGGCTACTTCTTCCATTATTTAAGGTACTACAGCCTCAGCAGGGTCACCCCCATGTTATACCCCGGTGTTATCTGATCCAGGGGGGGTTCCCCTCCCCCAAAACATTAGAGAAATGCTCTGCAAATCTGCAAACTTGTTCCTGGGGGTTGGGGATCGGGTCATTGGTGCAGTGTTGCAAGTCAATCTTTTAATGGAATTAAAGAGTGATTTTTTATTATGGGCTACCGAGGAAGAATCCATCACCTCAGCAGTCTGCGACCACCATTCATCCTTGCAATACCCCACAACTCTCCGAACTTCCGAGCAAAGGCTTCGGTAAACCTCCTCATTTTCAGGCTTAGCATGTTGCAGGCGGTGGGAGTGGGCCCGTCGTTTTCTCTCGGCTATCTCGAATACCTCCTCCATCAACTAGGGTATCTGGGAAGGTCTGCACCATGTAGCCAGTACAGCCATTCAAGCTGCATTAGCCACAACCCTAAACCTCACCCATTTCCCCTTGGCATTCGGAGGAGTGGGGGACGATGTCAGCTCCAGCTGCAAATGATGATGAAATTCTCTTTTACAGCTTTCATCAGCTAGCCGAGACCAGGCCACCCTGGGTTTGAATGGGGTCCTTGGTGGACGCCCACCACTGCTGTGGAATAATGGCAGGTGGATCTTAGAGATGACAAGCTGATGGTCAGAAGTCAGATCAGCTCTTTGGTAGGTCCTGGTGTCAAGGACATGAGCGCGCATCCGCTGCTCTGCAAATATGTAGTCCAGCAGATGGTCTTGTTTGGACCCGGCATGCACCCAAGATATTGTGTGGATGCGCCGGTCCCCAGACACACACACGCAGCGTGTCAACCGCTCCACTCTCAAAGTCGGTGTTATATTCCACGCCGCACTAATGCTCGCCACACTTACCAGCGATACAGTCACCATAAACACGGTGGGTGGTGTTGGAGACGAACTTTATTCTTCACCGCCTGTCCAGTCTCTCTCTACGCTGGCTCCCCATCCATCCAAATCACGGTTGCTTTTCCCACTTTCTCTCTCCTTCTGAAAAATGGCGGCTGCTTCGCCCACCATGTGTCCCCTTATCTCTCAATCTGTTGTGTCAGCCTACGTGTCTCTCGGCATCTAACCATCCTTCCTCTGTCTCCATGCTTCTACGATCTACAAATGTTCTCCTGTTGGTAGGTCCCCTTCTGTCCCAGTGACTCTTTCTCTCCCCGTATCACTCACGATTGTCGCCCTGCCACCCAACAGTGACCGCATCTCTCTATATCACCGTGCCCATTCATCTAACCATACCGCTCTCTCTCTGTACCCCAGCCACCCCGTTCCTCAATTCTCTATTACGGTCCCCATCTCCCTGTCCAACGATCGTCCCCCCCCCGCCGCTTAATCACGACTATCCCTCTCTCCTCCCGTATCCACCCAGGCCCTCGCTCTCCTCTCCCCAGAAGCCCTCTCCTCACATGCTCCCCTACTCCCCTCCTTAATTCGTCCACTCTATCGTCCGCAAACCTGTCCTCATTGACCCTTCTCTCCACTTCCCTCACCAGTATTCCTGCTCCTGAGTGGTAGTCGTCATCTCTAACGTGGCAGCTGCTCTGGTTCCAGGTGTAACTGTGCCGGAACCTGGCCCTTGGTGGTGCCCCCAGCTGAACCAAATTTCCACAACTTGGGAGAAATCCTAGAATTTATCCCCCCTAATGGGGGTCCTGGTCTAAAACCCATAGTCGTGGGTTTGGGGTGCACCAATGCGATCCTCTGTATCGTTGTTGGGTGTTAGTCGCATGAGGTCCATGGCACTATGTGAGGGTCGGCAGCGCGACGAACGAGGGGACCCTGTTGTGCGGCGACGACAGCAGGAGGCGAGCAGCAACAATGGTACAAACAGCTCTCTTTATTGAGAGCGTGACGAGACAACAGTGTGAGCAGTACGCGGGCAGACGATAGCGCGGAGATAGCGAGATGTTCCGGCCCCGCTCCTAGGGCGTGGGCCGATTTATATAGGAGCCGTAACTGCCCTGATTGGGAGCCCGTGCACAGGTTAGTGGCTGATTATGCACCTGTGCGCGGGTAAGTAAATTATTAGGCAGGTGTCCCAATCAGGGCAGAAAGGACCACCATACAACCCTTACACATTACACCTGCATGTCTGGGTCAAAACACCAGTCCCCTGGAAAGTGGGCAATAAAGTCTGGATACACTGCCCTCAGATCCCCATCGGCACTTCTAAAATGCACTAAACCTTGAAAGGATCAATGAAATGGTGGAAGTTCGATCACTCAAAAGTGTTCATGTGGCCTGGGGCCATCGCCATTGAGTCATCATTTGTCTCGACTGAAGAAACTCTACACACAACAGTACACAACTACACATCCTGCCAGGCACTACACGATGCCGGGATTCTCTTATCCAAATGGGTTTTTTTCTCTAGCCCGCATAGAATAGAGGTTGAGGTTCACGACCTAGACTACACAAAGATAGTGAATGTTGTGCCACGTGTGAATTATTATCCTGTTCATGATTTGTTCCACTGTTTGTTCGTAATTTTTTTTTATCGTTTCTCTTTTTGGCCAGATCCTATAGCTGCATCAATTGTATTTTTTCTTGTTCTGCCTGTTTATTAATAAACCGAGGATGGCTTTTTTAAGGGGGGGAGGGGGGGGATTATGTAGAGCCCTGCCTGAGAAACCGAAAAAACAGACAGCACAAAATAGCGGCACCCTAATTCGAGGAATCTTGAAGTTTTAAATTGATGTATCAAATGCTGAGCCAGGATTGGCTAGGGGAATTTAAGAGGGAAAAACCGTGGCAACCAGGGCGTTAGGGGGACAGAGGAGGACAAACCTGAAATTATATAAGGTGAGGAAAAACGTCAGTTGTGTGTTATTGTGAGCAGATTCTTAGCCAGGAGTCACACTATGAAACCATGCCATCCCCTCTGTTGCTAGACGTAAACCAGATACTGTTGAGTTCTTTATTTTACCCGTTCATTAATAAATAATTACAAAATCTTCACACTCGTCTCTGGGTCTCTTCACGTACATTACATCAACACATTGCTTCATTGACTTTGCTGATGGCTCCGTTGAATCTTGATAACGCCTCAATGTGTGTAGATGCACGCGAGCATATGCACTGTAAAGAGTTACCGCATACACGACTTAACGAATCAATCATTACAAACGAATCAATGTCACCCTTGACAACCGCTGCTTGATAACCTCTTTCGTCTCGTAACGTGACTATAATAATCTACTGCTGGATGAAGGCATTTCCATACAGTGTCAGTAATAGGGATTGTCTGACCATACTTCACCACATTGGGTCTATAGTACGAGTTAGCACAGTGACCGGTTCAGGTATTACTCTCAACTGACGTCTGTCACCGCTGGAAATCAATCTCATGCCAATGGCTTAATTGCGCAATACGTGATGTGTTCTTTAAACAAGTCATGTGAAAATTCTGCCCACGCAAGAAAATGTATGGCCCACTCCTAACGTACAACACCCATATCGAGTATACAAACAGCGCAATATCCAGTATATATGCGGATTTGTATTCAAATCAGTGTCAATTCAAACGTGTTTGCTCTGGTCGGCGTGATATTGCTGATCACGATACAATATGAAATTTTATTATGTTTATTTTTATATTTTGTATTCCAATTATAGTATGGATTAAAATTAGGCAACAGTTATGAATTGATATCAAGAGTAGTGCTTCTGCCTGACAGTAAGATGCCCCTGGGTTTGATCCTCGGCCCGGATGCCTTTCTAGCTAGACTTAGCATGTTCTTCCCATCTCCGCATGGTTTTTAATAATAATAATTGCATTTATAGAGCGCCTTTCACTTGAGGGTCACAAAGCGCTGCACAGAGCTATGGAGAGAGTGTCATGTCAGCAACAACAACGACGTAAGAACAGCAAATCAGCAACACTAATGGGGTTTTTTTAGGGTTTTTTTTTAAAACAAATCTGAGCTGTGGAGAGAACGGCATGTCAACAGCAATAACAACAATAACATCAGGACAGGTCAACTGAATATGGCAACATGGCACGCGTGCCATGAGCAGCATGGAAGATCAGTCAGTTTGTATATAATCTGGAGCTAAATAACTCAATGAAAGTCTATCGCCAATTACATTTAATTGATAAAAACCGATAAAACTATGCTTGACCGCTCTGTCAATTGCTAAATTATGCTACCCAATGAAAGCTGTTTAACGTAGAAAGATAAACGATTCAATGTGTTTATTTACTCGATTATGTTTAGCCGAGCCACTCTATCAATAGCACGCAGATCTGTAAATAAGAGGAAATAAGTGAACTCTTGGCACGCCTGACAGATTGCCGGTCCCTGGTATATACACCACGTGTCACCGTCAGTCAAATAGTGCCCCGGCTCGAGTGGATACTCTGACTCAAAGGCGCGCAGGGTTCGTTCAGCGCTGGGGACAGAGTGACCACTGCTCCGCGTGCCTTGGACGCAATTGATATAATGAACGCAATCAATTATGGAACACGAGAAGCTCTTGGGCACTCGGTACCTCACAGTCTGTTTACTTTCGAACTATTGCTCACATACATGATGAGACATACGTCGCTGATTCACTCAGCCGCCTTTTTACAACACTGCTGTCGCTATTACTGTACAATGGTGAACTCTTCCCCCCAAAGTCACTGATTCACCCTCACTATAGTCTCAACCATGGGGTAATAGCCGGCCGTTTGGCCTCATCATTGAATTTTACCTGGGGCCCCAGAATCACTAAGACTGCCCCTGTTCACTCATACACATGTGTTGTGGGAAATTGATTTAGCAGAGCAGCTGTTTCGCTTCATCCACACGGTGTACATCCACCATATTGCACATCGTAAAAACAAAGAACTCCCCTCTAACTTTAATTCGAAGGCTTTAGTGACCAATGTTATCCATGAATTCCATTTTTGTGGGTAAGGTCACGTAATAAATGTTTGTCGTAAACCCTCCACCACCCGACAACAACAAATTAGTAAAGTTTGCCAATATGAACAAAACGTGCCAATTCTTCACTATCTCAGCACACCGTTGTGTTTGAGAGCAAACTCACAGCATTTATAAATGAAATACGACGTTTCGCTGATAATTGCAATCAGCATCATCAGGCAACCTGCACCTACTTGAGACGAGTTCGCTTCACAATAAACAGAAAACATTTCGATCTCCCTATATGGGGAGGTTGTTATATCATCACAGCACGAGCGAGCGCGCGATAGGATCCAATGGGAAGGTTGGGGGGGGGGCAACAATCACAGAGGTTTTGAAAGCTTGGTTAAATATATTAGATTAGCCAGGTTGTATGAATTACATTAGTCTCATTGGACAAAGCTCCCCTCTAGTCTTAATTAACTTTTGTGGCAAGTGCTCTTCGTGAGTAAGTATCCATGAAGACTGGCAAGGTGCACACCACACTAGGTATGCTATTGAGGCTGAGTCGACCTAGGGGAGGCCCAGTACCGGTTCAGATTATTGTCACTAGTGCTGGCAGTGCTGCAGGAATCGAACTGGCTTTATCATGCGGCGCCCTAACCACTGCACCCCCGTGTAGTAGCCCAATATACACACACACAATTTTCACACATGCACATATGACACGATACAGGCTAATTAACCTAATTAAAACACGAGAGTGTCTACTTTCAGCCAAAAAGCTATGAAAGCATATTAGTCATTGGCTCACAGCTAACATTCTTAATGTAATTTTAATGTTCGGAATTTGTGTTAATTGCTCTGATTAGCATTAAGTAAACAAGCCACATAACCCTTCGTAACGGTATGTTTTAACAGAACGCGTTTCCAACAGGGCTCATTAAGTATCGTAATATGTTTCCCTTAGCTATGTGGGTAACACAGTGGCTAGTTATTATTTTGATGCTGATGGTAGTGGAAAATAAAGCGACGTATGTCCAGAGACATACGTCGCTGATTCACCCATTCCCTTTCCCAGCACTATGGCATAAGTCGCTTTACCGAGGATGGCATACACAACCGTAAACATGTGATACCCCAACAAATCGAGACGATGAATTTTAACAAATAACTGTGCCGCACTATATATGGTTCAGTGGTTCACAGATTTAGCATGTGTTTTGAATATGATGGAGGACACTTTGAACAATTTCTCTGGAATAACTAATAAATATGTGGTGTCAAGCCTCGCGCCATGCCAGGGCAAGTGCATCACGGCGGCCGTGCCAGAGTGAGCGGGCAGAATTAGGGTCGCTCGGGGTAACAGGGGGCTCAGGTGAGGATTTAGTAGTGGGAAAACATCACGTGGGCTGGAGATTCGGCGGAAACAGAACGGGCTTATGAAGGAGGTGATTGGGTGAAGACGTGGGGTGATGTGACGTTAGGAGGTGACGTCTGGAGGGGGGATTTAAGGCAGTGTGCGCAATTGCAAGAGAGTGTTCCCTTGGGGAGATGGCCAGGAACCCACGTCCGGATGTAGCTCAGTATAGAGTGGTTAGAGCGTAAAGCACGGGAGGGTAGAATACAGTCTGCGGTGTTACCCAGTCGTTGTTATGTTATGTTAGTTAGGATTACATAAAGCATCGGAAAATCAGAAGCCTCTGGTCTGCTCGCTGAGTGAATGCTGGTGTGTATGGTGTTGGTGCTGGTCCCAAGTAGCCCACCACGTGGTCTTCTGTGTGCATCGGAACCCGATACACTGGCGGCGGGACGAGTTCATGTCTTGGAGAGAGGCATCCCTGCCAGGGTATCACAAATATTATTCCTCACAAAGTGATTTCATTATTCACGGTAAAGCGACTTGTGCCGTGCCCAGTATAATGGAACAAGTGTTTGTATGTTTGTATGTTCATATGTACGTTCACAATATTTTATTGTTGATGTGCCATTCATTTGTCGTTGTTGTTGGCATGACGTTCCCTCCACAGCTTTATGCAACGCTTTGTGACCCTCGAGTGAAAGGGGCTCTAGTAGTGCAATTATTACGTCAGCACCGAGATTTCTGGGTTCAAATCCTTCAAAAGCTCACGTTATATGTCCAAGTCATCGTTGCTTAAAATTTTCAAGCTTGGTAACATTACAGCACACGTCTGGTAGGACCACGACTTGGGTTTAAAGCAAGACTAAATACACACTTTATTCAACTTGTGTTTGAAAATTTATTTCAGTATTGCTAACTCGTATAGCTTATGTTGGTGTATTTGCTGTCTGTTAATGCATTTTATGCTTTAATTGCTTTGTAAGGCACCTTGTGTTTGAGAAAAGGCATCCATCTTCAATTGAATACACTCTTATTTTTGTTTGTATACGTACAATGGTCCTCTTTATCATTCATCCGGCTGATGTATGTGATGAGCAACATCAAAAGTAAAACATCCAGGTGCAGACTGAGCCAGGTGATTAGGTCAGGTGTAATAATGTGTATCACTCTCATCCCTCCTTCGTGTTTTTGAATTGGGAATTTATTTGTTAAGTGTTCCATAATCTGTTTTGGGTGACCAGAGCTGCCCAATATCCGTGTCACAAGCACCTAGCTGAGCGAGTTATTGCGACAAATGTGGGCAGACAAATGTGGGCAGGACGTGGGGTGAATGTACTGAGGGTGGTGTACACAGCAGGGGCTCGCAGTGGTCGTAAGATGGGAGAGGAGAGGCGACCGTGAAATGATGTTACCAAACAGACACAAATGATTAAACAACATCAACTTAATAACCCAAATGATTATGAGACTCAATGTGCACTCACAGCTTATTTATTCTGCATTGTAAAGGTCTGCGTACTGCACTATACTTTGTTACAATATTTAATGCATTACGAGATTCAGTTTAACATATACGTTTTACTCTGAGGCGACGCTCTGTAGATACAGAAAAACTCGCATACTCATGTGAATATGTGTGTGGATGTGTATATCACTTATCGTTGTTGGTAGTCTAAAGCGGTTCATTGTTGTAGGTGCCGCTGCTGTATCACAGACACAGCAGTAGTGTGCAAATGCCTCGTACACATGACGATGATCACACGATGAGCAACACTCGCTCAGCAGATGGTTGCACTATCGGTGTCGCTGTTGCCGGCTCGGGGGTCGCTCTATGATTGTGATGCTTGTCCCAGCTGCCCTACTTGTAGCTTTTAAAGCCAGTTTGCCCAGCTCTCACAGCTCTCTCACTCAGAAATACCGACGACGGTCCTTATTGTAGTGGCGTGGCGGTGGCTCTCTACACCGTATGTGGCAGCATGATGTCTTAATCGGTCGTCTCCTCCTAGCGTCTTCTCGGTGATAGCTGCCCATGGTAAATATTTATATGTCTGTCCCAGCCAATTGAAACCTTCTACAATAGGTAAGTATTGACTTCGTCGCTAGTAATGAGTTATTTACGAGCTTTGCACACAATGCCTCACGACCTCACTTTATGCTAAGCAAGTCTGTGCTGGTTTAAACCAGTTTTCACGGTAGCAGGGGAAGGAATACGATTGCAGCCTCTCTCCCCGATTTCGCTACTGTATTATTTTAGTGCGTGCACGCCGCCAACCGCCTACATCAATGACTCACTCACTCATCCGGCCACTCATTCATTCATTATGTGTTCAATGGTCCATTTCGGGTGATTCCCACAGTCGCCAGCTGCTGGAGAGGTTTTAATTCCCCATGTTTGCATCAAGTCCCTGCCGCCACATCTCCCAATGTGGTGGATGCAGTTCATGCGATGGATGCAGTTGAGAGAACATGCTGCCCATAAGTCTCAGAAGATCACAGCCCAGGATCCGTTTTGTTGTGTCATTCGAAAGGTGTTTGTTGGTGACTTCTTGTTGCCTTCGTTAACCTTCCATGGGCAACACTGGGCAGAGTGCTGGCATGTGCCCCCCTCACCCACAACCAGTGAGCCCATGCAGACAGCCTGGTGGTGGTGATAGTGGTTCTCAGTCTTTAACCAACTGAGGTGATGTTTGGATAATCTGTCTCCGGGCAGTATGTGAACCCCATCCTCTTCGTCCACATCCCCAGGCAAGGTAAGCCGAGATACTTACCTCATTTTATCACCGCCATTATTCACACTACACAACACTGCAATCAACACAAAACCCACTGGCCAGCTACCACTCAAACACCACACTCTGTGCTTTGCACGTTAACTGCTTCATCCGTGCTACCAGTACTCTTCCCGCTGTCTTCCACCACCAGTCTCCTTCTGTTAAACTTTTGTCACACCAACACCCAAATCGCTGTTTCTCTCTATTGTCTTTAATCTATCACCACCCTCCTGCATGCGTGATGTCTGACATCCTGTTTACTACTAATTAACGCACCTGGCATCCTCTTGGATATCCGGTACTTCCAGCCATGCAGCCCGTTTTACCACTAATGAGCGCACCTGGTTTCTTCCACTCCTCACCTCTCAATGACCTCTGATTGAGACGCTATGCCGCGGGCCTGGCGCAAGGTCTCCAGGAACCAGGCAAGCGGCTCCTTCGTCTCCATTAGTTGGGGTAGTGTGACTCCAAAGAGGACGTAGCCCGGTAGACGCACCTCATGTCCATGCATGAGGAAGTATGGCGTTTGTCAGATGGAGGAATGTACCGTATTGCAGTCCTACAGGTGTTGGTCCACGAGGTGCCTCAAATTCCCTGCGAGGGTCTGATTGAACCTCTGGACCATCCCGTTGGCTTGGGGGTGGTAGGCTGTGGTCAATTCCCAGTGGACCCCCATCTCCCGGCAGAGGTTCTGGAAGATCTCTTACTCAAGTTCTTTCCTCTGATCGGTAATGACCCTCTCGGGAAATGCGTGCCACAACACATAGCCCTCTAAGAATTCTCAGGTAACTGTTGCAGCCGTTTTGTCTGGAATTGCCACACCGCTTTGGGGTGCAGGGTAAAATACTCCACCACCACCATCACGTAGCGGTTGCCACAGTGTGATGGGGAAAGTGGCTCCTGCAGGTCGATCCCCACCAGCTGGTTCACTCGGCTTACCCACAGCGGCCACATTGGGGCGGTGTAGCATGGTGGCACCCTTCGCCATTTGTTGGCATCGCTGGCAGCCCTTTACCCAGGCGGTAACGTCCCTGCCCAGCCCGTGCCACAGGTACCGCTGGTGCAGAGTCTCTCTCGTGCGCCATTCGCTGCCATGTCCCCCCAGCGGGTGATCATGTACTAGGCGCAGTAGCTGTGGTTGTATAGCAGCCGGGACACACACACTCCTGGCCCCCCCGTCAGGTCTCCGTTCCCAGACCACTCACTCTCAGAGTCCGAGATGGAAGTATGGACCCACCCAGGGCCCCTTGACAGCAACCTGGTTTCAGGTGATGGCATCCTTCACTCGTACTAGCTCCGTGTTGTGCCCCTGGGCCTACCGCAGCTTCTCCGCCATCATCCCCAGGAACTTGCAGCCTACCTCCTCCCCGATCGGTTCCACCCAAGGCTCACCGGCCTCTCCCAATCGCTGAACGACAACGCGGGGTTCGATTGCCGATGGGGTGGGACCATCCTCTGGCAGTCGATACCGACCCTCAGTGAAACAAGGGCACAGCTGCTCCCGTCGTGTGTCGAAGCAAATCACCAGCCGTCGGGAGAGGGCATCCGTATTGGCGTGCACCCGCCCTTCCCGGTACTCGATCCGCAAGTCGTATTCTTGTAGCTGTGCCAGCCACCTGGCCATCTGCCCCTGCGGCTCTTTAAAATTTAGGAGGAACTACAGGGTGTGGTGGTCGGTTCGAATCCGACAGCCCTGGGCGTGAAGGTACGGCCGGAACTGCCGACAGGCGAAGACCACCGCATGCAGCTCCTGCCGAGTGGCGCAGTAGTTCAGCTTGACTTCGCTCAGCATCCAGCTGGCATAGGTGAACACTCGCTCATTCTCCTCCATGCCCTGCAACAGTACTGCCCCCAACCCACACCCACTGGCATTGGTATCGACGACAAACTCCTGAGTGAAATCCGGGAAAGCCAGGACTAGGGGTATGTACCAACCGGTCCTTCAGGTCTCGGAACGCGGTGTCACAGTCCTCTGTCCACTCGAAGGGGGGCCAGTTGGTGACCGCCTGTACCTTTTTCAGGGTCCATGTGTGGGGTCCCTTTCCACCACTCTATCCATCTCTCCCCCTAGTGCTTCAACCGTCTCCACTTCTAAGGGGATCGGCGCCGGTTTCTGAAGCCGGCGTCTGGTGGCCATCCCCACAGTAGCTCTCTCCTGTTAGTACCCACACCCGTGCTTAGGGCAACCCTATCTCTGGGCGACACGCGGTATCACGCTCACTCTCACCCGGGCGCAAACACCTCACTCCGCGCTCTCAAACGCCCTGATCACACCACGCTCACCCACGCAACGCTTTGATACAAAATACCGGACAGCTGTGTCGAGTTGAAGGCTTTTACTGCTGCGGTCAGGTGCGTCGCGGCGACTTCTCTCTCCCTAGCAGCCTGGTCTGCCCAACCGTCCTCCCTCCTCGCTCCCAGACAAAAGGACTTCCGCCTTGCTCCACGTCTGCTCAAATACTGCCGCTGCCCGGACGTACCGCCCCTTTTCAACCGTCGTGTCTCTCTCCACCAGTCAGCGCCGCCTTCCCTATTATGCTGCACTGTCCTCCGAAAGCTCCGCCCCGCTTGGCCCTGCAATGCATGCTAGTTGGATGGCCCCCTTCCGGCCGGCAACTCGCCGGAACACAATTGTCTGCAGCTTTAACGTTCCGGGGGAGTTATTCTCTCCCCAGCAGAACTTGTAGGTGGACCCGGCTCCCCCTAGGCCAAATTCCAGCTGACGAAGGAACCACAAACCAACCTGTTCTACCACAGGGTCCATGGACAAAACATCCGTCGCTGGGGCCGAGTCCATCGTCGTTCTGCTACCCACCGAACCTCGTGTCGTGCGGACATTGCATCAGTGTGGAACAGTTTGCTGTTGTCAAATGTCCGCCCGAATAACGGATGCGCGCAGGCATCAGGCAAGTGGTGTGCAGGAATGATGAATGCGTGAGTGACCGTGTGACACAACATACTTTCAATAGGGGGAAGTCACAGGGCGGACATAACGAAAACACAGCCAGCGTCCCTGGTGGTTCCGAGGCCCACGAAGTGGGCCTCCACACATGCGTATGCCCTCCTAACTCACTCGGTGTCCAAAGTATGTCACCTCCCACTGGGCAATGTAGCACTTGCGTGGTTTCAGCTTGAAGCTGGCCCTCCTCAGTCGTTGAAAGACCTCACACAAGCACCCCAAATGCTGCTCCATCATCCTCCCATGCATGATGATGTTGCCCAGGTAGATAAGGCACTGCTCCCACTGTAGCCCTTCCAGCAGCTCCATTAGCTACTGGAACGTAGCCTGGGCATTGGACAGTTCAAACGGCATTACCCGGATCTCAAACAACCCCTTCAGGGTGGCGAATGCCGTCTTCGGCTGGTCTTCCTCAGCCACCCCGATTTGCCAGTATCCAGATGTCATAAAGAACGTTGAGAAGTACCGGGCCCTGCTGAGTCCAACCAGCGTTTCGTCCACGTGCAGCATCGGGAATGCATCCCCCATCGTCACGGCATTGTGACAGCAGCAATCGACACAAATCCTTGTGGATCCGTCCTTTTTGTTTTCCAGGACTACGGGGGCCAGGACTACGGATGGGGGAAGGCTGGACAGTCCCGTTCCTCAGAATCTCCTCCATCGCCTGGCCAAATTTCGCCCGCTCAGAAGCTCCTATGCATGCGCCACCCATGTTGATCAGGTGCTGCACCTGATCCGTCCTCCCAATGTCCACATCATGCCAACTAAATACGTCCCGAAAGTTTCGCAGCTGTTCCCGTAGTTGCGTCGCTTCGCTCTCCATTAAGCCTTCCCAGCCCATGCTTACCTCATCAACAAGGGGGGGGGGAGGGTCCTGCTCCTGGACCGCTGGGCCCACCTGCCAGGCCATATCTTGCTCATCCTCCCTGGGTCGTTCCATCTCCCCAGTCCAGAAAGTGTACACTGCACCCAGACCGGTCCAGGCCTGCATTGGATTGATGTCTGCCACAGGCGTCCCAGCTCGGATTTGTATTGGCATATTGTGTGGGTTTGCCACCCGAAGCACCAGCCGCCGCCGATACTTCTCTACATCGCCGCCGCCTTGCTCGCCGCCGCCGCCACTTCTGTCTCGGGCCGCCGCTGCCGCCGCTGCCGCCGCCTCATTCACCGCCGCCGCCACCACCTCAACCGCGTCGTGTTTCCTTTCCGTCCGCGTATTACGTTTTCGGTGTGTTATTATTTGTCCAGTCACTGCCGCCCCGCCATCGCCTGGCCGCATACTGGAACGCGTGAGTGTTCGCCCGCGTACCGCCGTCGCGCTGTGTCTGTATGCGCACGGTTGTTGCGTGGCGTTCTCAATACACAGAGTTTGTACTACTGTGGTTGCCGGTCTCCTGCTGTCATCGCCGCACAAGTGGGTCCCCCCCCCCCCTTCGTGGCCGACCCCCTCCCCTAACAGAATGATCCGGCCCACATGGACCCACGCGGGCGACAGAAACGGCCGCCCAGTGTACATCTCTCTCAACCAGCCCCATCCAACAGGGCTGTCACCGCTGCATCACATTTTTCTACTACAGAGACTGTTTGTATCGCTGGTAGGGTCACCTGTCTATGACTGTCTACGCCGCACAAGTGGGTCCCATCCCTCGTCGCGAGGCCGGTCCCCCGTTCTGTCACTAACAGAGGGACCCGGCCTATCAAGGACCCACGCGGGCGACAGAGACGGCAGCCCAGCGTACATCTCTCTCCACCTGCCTCCTCATGACCAAGCCTACGACACTGCGTCGCCCTCCCGTCCAAGAGGGCTGTCGCCGCTGCACCGCGCTTTCCACTACAGAGACTGCTTGTAATGCTGGTAGGGACGCCGCACAAGTGGGTCCCACCCCTCGTCGCGAGGCCGGTCCCCCACTCTATCGCAAGCCATGGAACGTTTAGGATGCTTAATGTCCTCCTGCTACCAATCTGTTCCCAGGAGGTACCTGAGCACCTCCACTTTCGTCATGCCCTGGATGAAGGACAGGTCTGCGTCTGGGCATGCCCGCCCAACGAGCGTCACAAAGCCCTCCACGTAATCCATAAATTGCGACTCTACGTCAATTGCTTCTGCGCAGCCTCCGGAATGACTCGATCGAATCGCTCCCCGAGCGCCCGCCTGAGTAGCAGCCAATCAAGCCTGATCTTGGCCTCCAGTCCATCCAGGAACCGCGCTGCACAGCGCTGCAGCTGCAGTGGGATGCGCGTTTCTGCACCTGATAAGACTCCCAGGTGTTGTGCGCTGGCCACGTGTAGCTGGAAACCACCCCAGGACTCCAAAGTGCTGCCTCTAAATGTCAGCGCAATCCCCACCTTCTTTTTCGCTACCGGCATGAGTTCATATCCCACTTCTGACACCAAATTGTCAAGCAGCATGCAGACCCCATTCTCCTCGTCTGCATCCCCATACTCCCAGACCAATCGCATTGATGTGGAGGCTTCCTCTTCTCTGCCGGCGATAGGCAAGGTTACCCGAGACGCTTTCTCCATTTTATTACCACCTTTATTCACACTACATAACACTGCAAATCAACACAATACCCACTGGGCAGCTACCATTCAAACACCACACTCTGCGCTTCGCGGGATAACCTCTTCGTTCCTGCTACCAGTACTCTTGCTGCCATCTTCCACCAGCAGTCTACTCCGATCAAACTCCTGTCACACCAACACCTGAATCACTCTCTCCTGTCTTTTATCTACCACCACCCTCGTGCGTGCGTGACGTCTGACATCCTGTTTAATACGAATTAATGCACCTGGTGTTCTCTTGGACATACGGTCCTTACAGCCACAGAGCCTGTTTACCACAAATTAACGCATATAGAGTCCTCTTGGACATCCATTCCTTCCGGTGGCACAGCCCGTTTTACCACTAATAAGCGCACCTGGTTTCCTTCCGCTCCTCACCTCTCAATGACCTCTCTTTGGTAAATAACCCTCATCAACAGTGTACGGCAGTGGGGTGGTTTTCCGTATGACACATAGCGTGATTTTAATGGGACCAAATCATCCCGAATGCTGGAGAGGAGGCTGTTGTAAGTTTCTACTGTTGCATCAGAGGCATAGTGAGCAAAGGCAGAGAGTTATGAACTATTGACTGTTGTGGTGAATATATCTGGAGTGAGGGCGTTAAGGTTTCGAAAATGGATTTGGCACATGGTGATGGAAATGGGAGGCAGTACTTGAATATCAAAGCACAGAGCGGAGTGATCAGACAGACCAGGATCAGTGACAGGTTGGTTACCGATATGCCCCATGAGCAAATCAAGTCGAGGAAATTGCCGTATTTGTGTGTGGCAGATGTCAAGTGTTGAATGAAGCCAAGTTAGTTTAGAATGGCCATGAGATCCCTTGTAAGAGGGCTCTTTAGAGAGCCAACATGGATGTTGAAATCGCCAAGATTCAGAACTGGAGCATAGCTTATAAAGCAGCTCAGATAGTTCATTGACAAAGGAAATGGAGGCTCCATGTAGGCGGTAGAGTAGCACCAACTTCACAGGTTGAGCTGACCTCCAATCCAGAGATATATGCTCGAATGAATGAAAGGTCGGCGATGAAATCGGTCAGATGTCGGCAGTAGTACAGTGAAGAGCAGCAAGGCTGCCATTGTGACCATGGGATCGAGCCTTCTGATGGAGTGCAAAGTCTCGTGGTAGAGCCTGATTCAATGTATGAAAATCATCTTGGTGGTGCCAGGTCTCTGTTAGGTAAAGCAGGTCCAGACTGTTGTCTGAGATTATATCACCAATTAGTGGTGCTTTCGGTGAGCAAGGCAAAGCGGGTTTCAGCTGCAGACAAGCAATGAAGAGCTGCAAAAGGTCTAATTTGTTGTTTCCTCGGCAGCCACTATGTCGGATTCAATAGAGGGATGGGGGTAGGGAAATCAGTCGTAGGGAGGTTAATGGGCTTTTTGTTGCCAGCACACAGATTGACATAACGAAGGTGGCGCAGTATCATCAGCTCGCGTCAAATAGCCAGAAGGTTGGGGATACGGGGAACTGATGGAGGAATCAAACTATGAAGAGCCGCACATGTATTGGTGATCATGACGAATAGGGACTGGAGCCCACCGCGGCAGACACGGGTCACAACGTAGGGCCACACCCATAATGCGACGCCAGCATATCACAGGGGACATTCCAGGGTGGCAAAATATACTGGAGGCAAACCAAACTCTTTTAACACGTGCAAATGGACTGGTTAAACTGGTTATCTGGCCTTCCAAACAGCGATGGTCACGATACCACTATTACATTATTTTAACACACGAAAATGGATCTGCCGTCCAAACAGTTGTGGTGTCAAGCCTCGCGCCGTGCCAAGGCAAGTGCATTGCGGTGGCCGTGCCAGAGTGAGCGGGCGGGATTTGGGTCGCCTGGGTAATGGAGGGGTTAGGTGAGGACGATTCAGTAGTGGGAAAACATCACGTGGGCTGGAGATTCGGCAGGAACAGAATGGAGTTATGAAGGAGGTGATTGAATGAAGATGTGGGGTGACGTCTGGGAGGGATTTAAGGCGGTGTGTGCAAGCTGCAAGACAGAATGGCGATGGGGAGACGGTTAGGAACACACGGCAAGATGTAGCTCAGTATTGAGCGGTTAGAGCACAAAGTGCGGGTGGGTATGATACAGTGTGTGGTGTTACCCACACACGATGCCGGGTCGCGGGGGCAGCAGTCTAAGCAGCGATGCTCAGACTTCCTTCACCCCAGACACTTCCTCCAGCTCTTCCGGGGGGACCCCGAGGCATTCCCAGGCCAGCTGAGAGACATAGTCTCTCCAGCGTGT